>JAMJFZ010003326.1:0-107594 GCA_026225945.1 Cricetomys ansorgei | reverse complement strand
AGATGCATATAGATGGATATTGGTGCATTTGAGGTGAACTCTAAAATCATCTCAGCATTATAAGACTAGACCCTTTAGTGCATAGCTGGGATTTTTATCTTTTCCAGAATTACTATTCTCCAGGATGAGTTACATTAAATCACAACTTATCTACATAGAGGCAGTATTAGGACATGACATAGAATTTTTTTTCTGTTTTATTAGAAATAGATATTTCTCACATATATGTCCTAATTATGTTTTCTATATCCATCTTTCCAGTTTCCTCTACCTCCCTTCCCATTCCACTCCCTTTCTTTCTCTCATTAGAAAAAAAAAAAAACATTCAAACAGGATTTTAAGGATTAATAATAAATTAAAATATAATATAATACAATATAATATAATTAGTCAAAACAAAAACTAAGACGTCAGAATAGGACAAAAAGAAATAGAAAGAAAGGAGCCCAAAAGAGGGCACAGGAAACAGAGACAATCTTGTTCGCATACTCAGGAATCCCATAAAAACACTAAACTGGAAGCTATAATGTATACACAAAGGCCAGAAAGGGGGGGAGGATATGAATAAAATTAAATAAAAATTTAAAATATAATATAAAATTATTAAAGGAACAGCATGATGCAACTTAAGAGACAAGGAACCCCTCAAAGATGCCATTGAATTTGTTTTCTGTTGGCTGTCTACTAATGGCATGCATACTGCATACTACTCAGAAAAGGTAGCTTATTTCCAAAGTGAGAATCTATTGGAGAAAAACTAAATTTTAATATGCAAGTGGTTATCAATTAGAGATTGTTTATGGTTTATGGAAGGGGGCATGTGTTCAATCCTTCATCTCTAGAACCACACCCTGGAGCAGACCCCTGCAGGCCTGTGCTTGCTGATTCAGTCTGTCTGAATTCATATGTACATTAATCTTGTTGATTTAGAGAGTTTGTTTCTTTCTAACCTCTCTGGCTCTTAGACTTCTGTGGCCTCCTCTTCCATGCAGTTCCCTGATCCCTGAGGAGAGGGATTTGATGGAGACATTCTATTTAGCATTGAATGTCTTACTCTGTGCATAATGTCTGGCTGTGGGTCTCCGTATTTGTTCTCATGCATTGCAGGAAAAAGCTTTGTTGATGGCTGAACAAGGCACTGATCTATGAGTATGGTAGCATTTAGCAGAATATCTTCAGGAGTCATTTTATTCCTAAATTTTTGGGGTTTTTTAGAATGATAATATTTGGTTTTACCCTAGGTCACCGACTATCTTCTCTGAGGCTTTTGATCACCCAAGCCATGTCAGGAATGGGTTCTATCTCATGGAGTGGCCTTAAGAAAATCGAGTGTTGGTTGGTTACTCTCATAATCTTTGTGTCAGTCACCATTGCACTAATATAACTTGCAAGCAGGACATCATTGTAAATCAAAGGGGTTGTGAATGGGTTCATATTTATGTTTCTCTTTTGATAGGATGAAGGGTACCTTCCTGTACTAAAAACACTAGAATATAAGGGTGAAAGTTCTATATAGTCACCAGCTTGACCTCTTCATATACAATTAGTTGTGTAGGTGTTGTCTTCAGCAATGGGACCTGGCTGTCAGTTTGTGGAGAACAATCTATTATTTTGGCAATATCCTAAGTTGTTGGATATTTTCCCTGGGACCCCTTCAGCCAGCAATTCAATTAGATGTAACCCAACCAGGTACTGGAGGCTTCATTTGGTGACAAGAGATGGCCAGTTAGGAATCTGTCTCCCCCATTATTTGGCAATTTCATATATATCACATTCATATATGTTTGTATTTTACAAAGCTTCTACTGTATAAGTTTCCTCACTCTGGATGATTTTGTTTTGCTAGTTCCATTCATTTACATGTGAATTTTATTATTCATTTTTTGTATTATTTTGATTTAAATTTTGTAATGCCTAAATAATATGTTATCTATTCTCTACTGAGGAACAGCTACAGTGTTTCAGATTTCTGTCTATTATGAATAGAGCAGCAATAAACATAGTTGAGCAGGTGCCTCTGTGGTAGAATGTAGAATCCTTTGAGTATATAGCCAAGCATGGTTGCGGTTGTTTGAACCGCAATGAAGGAATGGCCTTCATTACGTCATACATTTGAATGTTTGGTCATTAGAGAATGGGTGTTACTGGAAAAGAATTAGAAGGTGTAGCATTGTTGGAGTTACTGTGTCATTGTGGATGGACTTTGGGGTTTCAAAAGCTCAAGCCCTTCAGCCCAATGTCACTCTCTCTTCCTGGCCTTCAGATAATAATGTAGAACTCAGAATTTCTCCATACCATGTCTACCTTCATGCATCCATACTCCCCACCATAATGATAATGGACTAAACTTCTGAAACTATAAGCAATTCCCAATTAAATTCATTTCTTTATGAGAGTTGTCATGGTCATGGTGTCACTTCACAACAATAGGTAACTGATTAAGACAGAAGTGGGTACCAGGAGTTGGGTGTTGCTGTGACAGGCTTGTTGCCTATTGTCCAAATGTTGACTTTGGGACTGTGGTTTAGGAAAGCAGCTGAATGCTTAAAACAGGGATTAATGAGTCATTCTAATAGGAACATTGAAGATAGTGATGCTGAGAGCAATGTTTCAATGGTCAAGCTTCAGAAGAGAAGCATATTAGTAAGTGCCCTAGAGACTGTTCTTTTTATATTTTGGCAAAGACTATGACTACTTTCTACTATTGTTCAAAAACAAAAACAAAATCTGCCTGAGGCTAAATTGAAAAATTTTGGATTAAAAGCATTCATTGGTAGAGGCAATTTTAGACAGCCTAGTACTTACTCTGTTGTATAGTTACTAGTAGTTACTCTTATGTAGTCCTTATCATGAAAGGAAAGAGCTGAGTAAAAATACAAAATGTACAGTTTGAGAACAAGGGCACCGGGAAGTGTAATGGAGCTAAATCCAGTCTCAAGAAGATAAAATATTTTAAAGAAAAGCCTGAGGCTAAATGGAATAAATGGTTGATGGCCTCAGGGCAAGACCCACCCAGTTAAGCTTCCAATTTGTGAAAAAGAAGAATTAAAGGAAATCTTAAGCAGTGAAGGAAACTATTTTAAAACAGAAAGCTGATGAAAATTGATTTGAAGGAGGGGACCAAGTTCCAGCCTCAGCAAACATGAGAATTTTGCAACTTCTGCCATATGGTTCTGGCTTTAGGGTCAAGAACACAAGAAAGGGTTGTGGAATCTTCTCCATAGCTAAGGAAATCCACAGAGGCCAAGCATATGTCAGGGGTGTCCCTGCATGGAGGCTTATGGGGCTGTCCTAGAGTGAAGAGAGGGTCAAAACATGCTTTGAACCCCAGAATTCTCACCCTGATACTGGAAAGTGTTTGGCTGCTCCCTGTTTTCTTAGCCGACAGGCAAAACCCAGCTAAATTCTAAATGCTGCCTGCCTCAAAGGGGGTCAGCTTGGTCTCCAGCACCTTATCTGCCTATGTGCCACCATCTACCCACCATAATGACAGTGAACTAAACTTCTGTAACTGTAAGCAAGCCTCAAGTAAATGCTTTTTAAAATAAGAGATGCCATGGTCATAGTCTTTTTATAGCAACAGAACACTAAGACAGTGTTATAACTGGAACTTGAGGTAGATTGTTTCCCATCATTATGAAGATTGTCACACTGATTTCCATAATGACTATACAACTGTTCACTTCCAACAGCAATGGATGAATATGTTCTCCTTACTTCAGATCCTTGCCAGTATGAGCTGCCATTTGTTTTATTGATCTTAGGCATTCTGGTGGATGAAAAATGAAATCTTAAAGTAGTGTTGATTTGTTTTTTCCTGTTGACTAAGGATGTGGAATATTTTTTAAGTGATTCCCAGACATTTGAGTTTTCTCATTTGAGAATTCTTTGTTTAGATCTGTACCTCATTTTTAATTTGGGCTATTTGTATTCTTCTCTAGTTTTTTTTTTAGTTCTTTATATATTTTGGGTATTAATCCTCTATCAAATGCATAGTTGGTAAAAACATTTTTCCATTCTATAGGCTGCTGCTTTGTCCAAATGACAGTGTTTTTTCCCATGCAGAAGCTTGTCAGTTTCATGAGAACATGCTCATTTAGTTGTTGATTTTTGTGCCTGTACTAACTACTTTCTGTCTAGAAAGTCTTTTCCTGTGACAATGAGTTCAAGAGTTTTTCCTACTTTCTCCTCTATCAGGTTCAGTGTATATGGCTTTATGTTGAGTTTTTTTATCCATTTGGAACTGAGTTTGATGCAGTGTGATAAGTATGGATCTATTTGAATCCGTCTGCATTCAGAAGTCCAGTTTGACCACCATCATTTGTTATTCGGTATGAATTTCTGACTTTTTTAAATCAAATATAAGGTGTCTATAGGTATGTGGATTTATGTATAGGTCTTTAATTTTATTCCATTGATTGAAATATCTGGTTTTGTGCCAATATCATGCTGTTATTACTATATTACATATAGTTATTACTATACTCCTATACTATAATATAGTATAGCTTGAAATTGGGAATGGTGATACAGCAACCAATTCTCTTACTATTTAGTGTTGCTTTAGGCATGCGAGTTCTTTGTGTTTCCATATGAAGCTGACAATTTTCCTTTCAAGATCTGTGAAGAACTGTGTTTGAATATTGATGGTGATTACATTGAATATGTATATTGCTTTTGGTAGAATGGCTATTTTTATTGCACTAATCTTATCAATCTTTGAGCAAGGAGATCTTTCCACCTTCTGATACCTTCTTCAATTTCTTTTTTCCAATTCTTAAAGTTTTTTATCATATAAGTCTTTCACTTGCTTGTCTTTGTGACTCCAATATATTTTACATTATTTTAGGCTACTATGAAAAGTATTATTTCCCTGATTTCTTTCTCAATCCATTTATAATTTGTATATAGGTGAGCTAGTGATTTTTTTTTTAGTTAATTTTGTATTCAGCTAGTTTTCTGAAAGTATTTATCAGTCGTAGTGGTTTCTCAGTGGAGTTTTTAACATTACTTATGTATACTACATCATCTGAAAATAAAGATGCTTTTCCTTTTTCCTTTTCAATTTGTATCTTCTTGATCTCCTTCAGTTGTCTTATTGCTCTTGCTAGAACTTCAAGTACTATATTGAACAGATATGAAGAGACTGGAAAACTTTGCCCTGTTCCTAATGTTAGTGGGATTGCTTGGAATTTCCCTCCATTTAAGTTGATGTTGCCTATGTGCTTGCTGTAAACTACTTTTATTATATGGGAAATGCTCCTTGTATCCTAAATCTTTTCAGAAAAATGAAGGAGTGTTAGAATTTAACAAAGGCCTTGTCTATATAAAATGATATAATTATATATTTTTTGTCTTTCAGTTTGTTTACATAGTAGATTACATTTATTGATTTATATATTGAACCATTCTGTATTTGTGTAATGAAGCCCATTTGATCATGGTAATTGATTTTGTTGTTGTTGCTGCTGCTGCTGTTGTTGTTACTGTTGTTGGATTCTGTTTGGAAGTATTTTATTGAGATTTTTTTGCATCTATGTTCACTACAGAAATTTCTCTGTAATTCTCTTCTTTGTTGAGACTTTGTGCATTTTGGTATCAGGGTAACAGTAGCATCATAAAACAAATTGGGCAATGCTTTTTCTGTTTTTATTTTGTAGAATAATTTGAAAAGTATTAGCATTAATCTTTTTTGAAAATCTGGTAGAATTGTATGCTAAAACCATGTGGCTTTGTGCTTTTTTTCACCGGGAGACTTTTAATAACTTCTTCTATTTCACTACATGGTATAGGTATGTTTAAATGGCTTGTCTGACCTTGATTCAACTTTGGAAAGTGGTGCATCTTGGGAAAATTGTCCATTTATTTTAGGTTCTCAAATTTGTTACAGGATAGGTTTTTAAAGTATGTCCTTATGATTCTCTAAATTTCCTACATGTTTGATGTTATGGACCTTTTTCATTTTGTATTTTCTTCATTTGGATACTCTCTACCTTTTTGGTTATTTTGGACAACGTTTGTCACTTTTACGAATTTACTCAAGAACCTCATCTTTATTTCATTGATTTTTTTTACGTGTTCTTTTATTTATTTTTTGTTTTATTGTTTTCAGACACGAGTTTGATTATTTCTTGTCATCTACTCCTTTTGTGAGTGATTTCTTATTTTTTGTTCTAGAGCTTTCAGTTGTACTATAAAGTTCCTATTAAAAGGTCCCTCATTTTTTTTTAATGTAGGAACTTAGAGTCATAAATTTGTCTATTATAACTGTCTTCATGGTATCTCATACAAATACGATTTGGGTACGTTGTATAATCATTTTAATTCTTGTATGGAAATTATTTTCTTTCTTAATTTCTGTCTTGACCATTTTTCATTCAGTAGTAAGTTGTTCATTTTCCATAAGATTATGAGCTTTTTGTTGTTTCTGTTGTTGATATGCAGCTTTAATCTGTTATGGTCAGATAGGAGGCTGGGTGGTACTTCAATTATCTTTTATGTTCTAAAATTTGCTTTATATATAAAAATGTGATCAGTTTGGGAAAAATTTTTCATGAGATTCTGAGAAGAAGTTATATTCTTTTGTGCTTGTGTGAAATTTTCTGTAAATGTCTATTAGGTCCATTTGGTTTATATCATTTAGCTCCAGCATTTCTCTGTTTATTTCTACCTGGATAATCTGTCTATTGGCTTTAGTGCAATATTGAAGTCTCCCACTATCAAAGTTTGATGGTCAATATGTGATTTATCCTATAGAAGTAGTATTTCCTTTATAAACTTGGGTGCACCCTTGTGTTTGTTGCAATAGATGTTAAGAATTGTAAATGTTGTAAATGTCCTCTTGGTGGATTTCTCTTTTGTATATTATACCCTTCCTTATCTCTTCTGATGGATTTTTGGTTGAAATCTATTTGGTCAGATATAAAATGGCTAAACCTGTTTGCTTCCTAGATCCATTAGCTTGGAATAACTTTTTCCATCGTTTTTTTCTAAAGTGATGACTATCCTTAATGCTAAGGTATTATTCTTGGATGCCTCACAAGGACAGATCCTATTTGGCATCTATCCTATCAGTCTGTGTCTTTATATTGAAGAATTTATACCATTGATGTTGAGAGATATCAGTGTTTGAGCACTGTTTGTTAATTCCTGTTATTTTGCTGTTTGTGTGTGTGTGTGTGTGTGTGTGTGTTTATTCTCTTTTGATTAAATTCTATATAATTTTTTGTCTGTTGATTCTCAGTGATGGTGTATTTAGGATGACTGCTGCTGTAGTCAATGTAGATGTTGATGTAGATTTGTTGAATCATCCACCTATAGATATTGGTTCTGGGCAAAGGCATTTATTCTTTTGTCTAATTAAATCACTGGTCTTAGCCCAAAGCCTTGGAACCTTAGAATGTTTTGTTCTCTTTCAATCTAGTCTTAATCCTAGAACTGGAAGGCTTCAGCCTTAGTCTTCCAAGACCTACTGCTGATCGGCCCACTCTGAGTACCTCCTTCTGAACTTTTACTCCTCTGTTTCAGCTCACTCTTTGTTCTAAACTTCTGCTGAGCTCTACTGTGTCTCTGTGTCTCTCCCTGTGCTCTCACTGCTTCATCCTGCCTCTGTAACTGCCTGCTCTATAACTCATTCCAGCCTCAGCTTCTGTAACTCCTCTGTAACTAACCCTTCAGAGTATTATATAACTCTGCTCAATGACTCTTCCATCTGTTTCTGTGTCTCTTCCTCTCTTCAACTTCCCTCTAACTCTCCTTAACTGAACTGAGAGCCCACTTTTTCTCATGAGAGGTAGGCATGTCCTTACTCTGCAAATTCTTCCTCTGATTGTTCACTTTGTCTACCATTCATTCTGACTCATCTCATATCTCACTGCCTGTGTGACACTGACTCCTTTTGAGTTCTACTTCCTGTGTTTGCTTCTACTATTTTTTTCTAGGGATTAAAGGCATAGGCCACCACTGCCTTCTGAATACTGAATTACAATTGTGTCTATATTCCATCCAGACTACATGGCTCTCATACAGGGCTATACTGCTATAGACTGCCAATGCCTTGTGTGGTAACCATGATTTAAACCAAAGTCAATTTCAAAATTTATGCAATTTTGACATGCTCACTTTTACTTATACTCACTTCACTGTAGGAAACTGCTTATATTTCAGTATTGCTTCTGAATGGCATCTAAATACTAGCAAAGCATGCAGAGAAATAAATCTTATAAAAACTTAAAATTTTCTGCTAAGCATAAATATCAAACAATTATGATACAACACATTCATGGCAATCAATATGTAAAATTTACCCATATATAATAACATATTTAGCTTTACTAGACAATTTTATCTCTTTTTCTTGTGTCTATTTGAATTCATCTTCAATGGGAGAGGGAGATTATAGTCAGACTATCTATGCCCTCTTAAAACTAGGTATTGAAATCCTCATGTATAAGGTGACTACAAAGAAGTGGGGTTTAGAAAGGGTGATATTAGGTCATAGAGGCAGAGTCTTACCATGAATCAGATGAGTGTTTTTATAAATGAATCTTCAGAAAGATCCTACCTCATAATACCATGTTATGTGAGATCCGGTTCTCACTAGGAAATGCATCGGTCTGTTCCTTGTCCTTGGACTTCATAGCATCTGTAACAGCACAAAATTAATTTCTGGTGGTTCTAAGCTACCTTTTGTTTGAGTAGACAAAAAATTAAGAAGGATACAATTTGTGTAGAACTTGGCTCTTGCTTTTGGTACAAAACACAAATTTATTCAGAGTTTATCAATCTATGTGGCATTATGTTCTATATACAACGTAGATTATTCTGTTTCCAGTGCCCAGAGTTCCTGTTTATTGATACACAGAAAAAATGCAAAGACTTGAAATTCTAAAAGCCTAGACTAATTGCTAATATCTCCATGAAGTTACTAAATAAATGGACATCACCATTCTTTCTCTAACACAAAACTTCACATTGTCTTTTATGACTGGATATTTTCATATCCTAAAAAAGATTTTTAAAAAAAGCAACAAAAACCAAAACAAAAAAAAAATCCTGCTCTGGAAAACATTTAAGTATTTCATAATGTAGGAACAGCCTATTTATTTTATGTCCATATGGCATATTATATGTTACATTTTATTTGCTTTCTGAAAATCATTGTAATCTATAAATTTGTGACACAAAAGCATCATTGTTCTTTTTCAACCCTCTAGTTCTTTTTGTTGTATGCAATAACATAAATAGTAGATTCACGTGCTGAGAATAACAATTGGCCTTGTGAGTCTGTAGAAGCAATACAACCATGTTCATGTACTAGAGGAAACTGAGATATCTCATTTAAGTGAATCACTTGGAAGTGACTGTCATGCTTCCAGGCACCAGCTCTACTTCCATATGTATAATTAGCACTGTAGGTGTTGTTTTTAGCAATAGGGCTTTGCTACCAGTGTGTAGAGAGCAGTGTATAGCCTTGACAATGGCCTGGGTCGTTTGTGATTTTCATTTAGTGATGGTGAGGTTCTGAGTCTCACATTATGTGGTGATTCCAATCAGATTTCTTCCATATATGTATGTGTTTTAAGAAGTTTCTATAGTAGTAGTTTTTCACATTACCCTCCAAATGACCCTTAGAGTTAGCTGGCCCTCCAAATATCCTCTCCATTATTCTTATCTTCCTTCCTCCTCTCCATTTAGTCACCACCACCCAAGTCCATCTACAACTACATATTCTATTTCATGTTGTTCAGAAGATGTTTCCCTCCTCGTTAGTCTCTTATTCTATGCCTAACCTCTGTGGTTATAAATTATTTACTAGTAAAATATCCCTTAATGAAAGCACTAATAATGTGCAAAACAATCTAAGTATACTTCAATTCAGGATAGCATTTGGATTTCTAGAATTGAAAATATATATGTACTTTTTTTGAGACAGGGTTTTGTTTTGAGGTGTTGGCCAGCCTAGAGTTCACTATAGATGAGGCTGGTGTCAAGCTCAGAGATACTCATATGCCTCTTCCTCCTGAGTGCTGGGAATAAAGCCTGCACTACCTTTGCTTGACAAATAATTTGTTTCTTCCAATAGTAACAAGTGTTCAATAATAGACTCTGTCAAAGTGTCATTCAGAAATAGGTATAGATGTGATTCTAAAAGAATAATGAACTTGAAATCAGGAGATGCTCTATACCACTTTAAGCTCAGATTGAGTGTACACTCTCGGGTGTGATCTATGTTCCTAGAAAAGAACAGTCAAGGGCAAATGAAAAGAACAGCATTGCCCTAAATATGAGAGAGCTTAATGCTGAGACATCTTCAGCAGTTCCTCTTTGTCCAGGATGGAGAGGATTGCATTTTACTAAAGAAAGCAAAGGGCAAATAACAGCTATTAGGAAGGGAGAAAAGGAATAACAGAACAAATCATCCATCGGAAATGTAATCTTGCCAGAGACAAAACATGACCCTGAAAATCACCAAAACATTTATAGAATCTTACAGCTTTTTACACTTAGCTTATCAAGAAAATACACATACCAAAAATACACACTTGTGAAATACTAAATATTTTGTTTGTAGTTTACAATACTTATACACAATTAAACTGCATAATAAGAAGAAACAAGCAATATATCCTCATTTTAAGATTAGGCAAGTATTGTTTCATTACCATTGAGACAATGAGACACCTTTCAGGATGGCTTTCCAGTGTCTCATTAACATGAAAAGAACTATGCTGCTGAGTGCAAATTGCTGTCTACTCTTCACAGAACTCTTCTATTTCCTTGTAAATTTTGAAGTCAAGACTTCTTTGTGAACTTTCAGCTTATTATAGAGATTAACTGAATCAAAACAGTTTACTTGGATTTCATCTATTCAGAACCAAGTTACTAAGGCATTGATCAGAAGCCTACATTGCATGTTTTATTTGTATGTAGAGGACGAGTCCTGTGTGAAAGCTTGAGTCTATATTCCAGGGGCTATATTCAGAAGCCTGTGTGGTTTGGATGGGATGTAGACACACCTTTAATCCAGTATTCAGAAAGCAGTGGTAGCAACCACCATTAATCCCAGTATTCAGAAGGCAATGGTAGCCCACGCATTTAATCTTGAGAAAAAAACAGTGGAAGCAGACCCAGAAAACAGAACTCAGAAGGAATCAGTGTCACACAGGAAGTGACATCTGAGATGAGTCAGAGTGAATGGCAGACAAAGTGACTAATCAGAGCTAGCAGAGTAAAGACATGCCCAACTCTCATAAGACAAAGCAGGCTCTCAGCTCAGTAAAAGAGTGTTACACGTGTAGTTAAAATCATTCAGTTAACAGAGTCAGTTAAGAAGAGATGGTTAAAGAGTCAGACAGAGGAGTCAGTTGAAGTAGTCAATAAGAAGAGACAGTTGAAGCAGTAACTTGAGAAACAAGCTGAAGAGTCAGAGAGGAACAGTTAACAGAACAAGTTGAAGAGTCAGTTTCAAAGGAATTACAGAAGCTGAGGCTAGAGCGAATTACAGACTAGTTAGTTAAAGCAGTCAGTTACAGAGGCAGGATGGAGCAGTGAGAGCTCAGGGAGAGACAGAGAGACACAGCAGAGTTTGGCAGAAGAAGCCTAGAAGAGAGGCTGAGTTGAACCAGAAGAGTCAGAGTTTAGAAGGAGCTATTCAAAGTGGCTCAGTCAGCACTAGGTCTTAGAAGACTAAGGCTGAAACTTTCTAAGTCTGGGCTAGCAGGTTAAATGTTCTAGATTGTAGGAAAGTTGTCACCTTCCATTTCAAGGATTAAGACTAAATTGTGAAGAGATGGAAATGTTCCAGAGCTCCAGGGCTCTGGACTAGGAACAGTGGTTTAATTAGACAAAAGAATAAACTGTCCTTTGCCCTGAACCAATGTCTACATCTGGTGAATCTATATGTACAGTTACATTTACATCAACATTTGCATGATTTTATCTGTTTCGAGATAAAAATACTATGCAATAATGAAAGTGACTTCTCCTTTGTTTAAAAGTCAGAAAATTTACTTTTCCTTTCTTACCTTCTGGTCTTGTTTCCTTAGATACAGGGAAGTACTTATGAAGTAGAAATAAGTTCCCCAGCCTCTAGATCACAGTTTATGGATTACCAGTTGGTTATTAACAAAAGGAGTCTGAGGAGATGTGTGATGTTAAAGTTAGTGGACAAAGAAGAACTCTAGTACAGGGAACAGAAAACAAAAACTAATTCAATTTACTGGATTTTTCAATCATGCACATTTTACATTATCAGGCTTGTTTATTGAAATAATTGCTACTAAGAAATTGTTAAAGAGGAAACAATCAAGCAAACAAGGAATTGTCCTTCCAGATGTATTATGTACAGGTGCATGCTTTTATAATAATAACCAAAAACATATGATTAGATAAGTAAAATGTTGATCCAATGAATATCATGGAAAAAGCAAGTTAGAAAAAGGAATTTATAAATACAATTCAATTATTTATAGGGGAAAAAAACTATTCAGAAAAGTAAAGCTATACAAAAAGAATTCTAAATATAGAGCTTTTAAAATATAGGAAAAGTATCCATTTACAAATCTGAAATTGCCAATCAAAAACTCATAAATGAATTTTCAAAATGCTAAAAAGTATTCACAAAGATGCAAATAATAGTGCAAATAATAATCAATTATGCAAACAATAGGTCTTTGTTCCATTTTGCTTTCTCTTGGGATAAAATTCCATAGCCAAAAGCAACCTTGGGAAGCTTTTACTTCAGCTTATAATTGTTGTTCATCATAAAGGGAAGTCAGAGCAGGAATTCAGGGCAGAAGCTGAAACAATGACCATGCAGGGTTGCTGTTGAGTGACTGACACCCATGCTGAACTTGTTTCTTACATCACCAAGAACACTTTCCCAGTGGTGTGCCACCCTCAGTGAGCTGGGTCATCACACAACAATCATTAACTGAGAAAATGACTACAGGCAATCTGAGGAATTTTCTTAATCCAAGATCTTTCATTCCAGATTCTAATAATTTAACTCTAGATTATGTTAAATTGACAAGAAGTTAGGTAGCCAGAATAGTCTTAAATATATTTTAACTGTATTAAATTATTGGTTTATTTCATGACATTTTGTGATATTTTTATAAGAAACATTATACTTAGAACCAATTTTTTAAATGTAAAAACAAAGGATGCTCAAAGGCCTCCTTAAAAATAATGCATTTCAAAACAGTAATTAACTGAGAAAAGTTTATAATTTTAACTAAAGTTATGGAATAATAATTAAAATTATTCAATGTGAAAGTATTCTGTTTTCTCAAAAATTAAGTCCTAAATTTATTTTTTAGATTAGTGAATTTATTTTACAATTGCAAACAAGACGCTAACAGTTATTAATCTATTTGGACATTCTGAGACTTTATATTAACCTAAACTCTTTCAATTTATTTTGGTCAATGAGGTCAGCATATATTTTTCCTTCCTGATGAAGATCTATGACTTCGGAACTGATGATTAATGTTCTTCCAAATATAGTAAAATAAAAATAACAAAAATAAATGACAAGTACAATTTATAGAAAACAAATTTTTCCAAGTTTCAGTTAATTTGTTGATTCACACAGTAAAGAACTTTTGAAAACAATCTACAAATAAGATGAAACGTTGTTAGCTGTGAGACTATAGATAAAACCAAGACAGATATTGTACACCATCACGTGAGTGAGGCTAATGGTAATCAGTGTATCCCAAAGGATGTAATTACAGCAGAAGTAGAAGTTCAATCATGGTTGAGCCTTACATCACAACATCCCGCTTTCCACAAGTCACTCCATGTTCTCACGGATAATGACACTATTCTAACATTCTCAGGTCTTAAACTGTTTTTAAATTTCACAATTTCTTGTTTTCTGTTTACTACAATATTTTGACTTCTTAAGAAAGCATCTGAAGAGTTCAAAATAAATCTCCCACATGACAAGCTATACCATTCCTTGGCATATACTCAAAGTATTCCACATCCTACTTAACAGTACTTGCTCAGTCTATTCATTGCTGCTCTATTCACAATAGCTGCGGAATAGCAACAACTTAAATGTCCTTCCATAAATGAATGAATAGTACAAATGTGGTACATCTACACTAAGGAATACTATTAAGCTGTAAAGAAACTGAATTCATGAACTTTTAGGTAAATAGATGGAACTGGAAAAGATTGTTCTGAGTGAGGTATATGGACACAGAAAGACAAACACTGCATATCCCCTCTCATCTGAGACTCTTAACTCCAAATCTTCAGATGTGACTATATACCCTTGGAGTAATTGCAGAAACCAGGAAAGTAAAAAGGGACCACAGCTAAGGTAAAGGAATGGGTGATAGAAAGAATAGCAGAGTCAGTAGTTATCAACTTTCCTAATGCTACAATCCTTTAATATAATTCTTTGTGTTGTGATGACTCCAACCATAAATTATTTTTGTTGCTACTTCATAATTGCAATTTTGCTACTGTTGCAAACTGTAATTTGAACGTCCTGTATGCAGATGTCTTATGCAACCCCTGTAAAAGGGTTATTCGATCCCCAAAGGGGTTCCAATACACAGGTTGAGAGCCTCTGAACAAGTGCTCTGATCAAAGTAAAAAAAGAAAACAAATAGAAAGATGAAAGGAAAAATTAGGAATTGGGGAAGGAGATGCATTTAGAAGGAAGGAAAAAAAAACAGTATGTGTGAAAAAAATTATAAGAAATCATACTTTTAAATATTTAGAAAAAGACTATAATACACTTAAGTCTGTGTACAAATATACATATATAATTTAAATTTAAATTTCTCATCTGGGCTGCAAACTCATCCTTCAAGAGCCAAAGACATTCTAACAAAAACCCTAACACCAGGTATGAGCAGCCCTCTTTTGAGTTTTTGGTCAGGATTGTCTATTAGGCTCCAAAACATACAGGCTATTGTTATTGCCCTTGATTTCTTCTCAGAGAAGAAAATGAGTATCTATTGATGAAGACCTATGCAGCTCAGGTTCATGGCTCAGAGGCCCCTATGCTGGAACTGACCCGAACACCTCCTCCCTGAGGATTTAGCTTACATGGTACCAGAAGGCTTTTGGAAACTTTCAAAGGAGCCCTATGCAGCTATGATGGTTAAGAACCACAGCAATGACAGCATGACACCATAAACCTAGGGTGTTCTAGTGGTATTCATACTTTGGTATTGATAAAAAGCTCTCTAACCTGACCTAAGACTCACTCACTTAGTAAACAACCTCTGGCTGTTGAAGTCATGGTTCTTGGGGGGAAATCATAATTACCACTTGACTAAACCAGCATGATCCCTAACTGCATTCTAAATATTTGTTCTTATGCCCACAGATAAGTGTAACTCTCACCCTTCACCAGAGAAATTCTCTTTGCAACAGGCAGAGACCACTACAGAAAACCATTGCAGATGAGTGGCTAGAAAGGTTATAAGAGCTAAAGGATCAGTGAGTTTTCTGTGAAAATGTCTCCTAATAATGTCCAAAGCTACACCCATAAAGTATCACCAACATGACTGCCTAAACATGAACTGCACAAGGACAGTAACAACACATATGCCAAAATAAACAGGGAAAGACCGTGAGGCATCCATCCTACATGAGAACTACAGGCAGCTATGGAATGCTCAAGGTGGGAGAATCAATGCTCCCCAGAGAAAAGCAAACCAATTGGTTCTCCAAAGGGTCAACTCTGAAAATTTATATATGAGTAACATTCTAAAAACAGACCAGCTAATATTTAGGAATATAAATGCATATATACGTAACAACAATTAAAAAAGAGGCCATTAATTTGAAAGAAAGCAATGCAAGGTATATGGGAGGCTTTGAGGCAGGGGGTGAAGGGAAGGGAGAAATAGTATAATTACATTATTATCTCAAAAACAAATGAAAAGTTGGACCAAGGACAATTTTGTAAATTTTTAAAAAATATGTGAAGGAAATTTGTTCAGTCAAGTGCATATCTGTGAACTGCACACTGAGTAATCCTGCATTTCTCTCTCTACATACCTCTAGAAGGAATATATATCATCTTCGGCATACATGCTGCCCCTGTAGCTCTGAGACTGGGGATTATCCATGTGGTCCTGCCTGATGCTGTTTTCCTTCCATTTTCTGCCTTGTCAGGGGGAAACTCTCACAAAGGAACTGCCTTCTATGTGGTCTTGAATGGAGTGTCACAACATCGGTTTCTAGAATTTGTAAATTCATTTGTAAAATCTTGTTCCCTTGCATCTCTGGGCGATGCCTTGTAGCCTTACTCAACTCAGTGAGCCAGTGTGTAAAACGTGGCAGAGCAAGATGACTCCGTATGAGAAGTTATCTGGATATGCATTAGAGGAGTAATGGAATAGTTCAAAAACTTTTAGAAGCCTTGTTTTTGTGTTTGTTTGTTTGTTTGTTTGTTTGTTTTTCCCTTGGCTTTTTTGATATTCTGTAATTTAGACAGCTTCTCACTAGGTAGCCTAGGCTTTCTTGTGCATGTGAAGCACCTGCCTCAGTCCTCCACGTGCTAACATTATAGGCCTGTGCTTGCCATGTCCATCTCTATGTTATTCTTGCCAAAGAATGAAAGACAGCTCAAAGTGAGTCATCCTACCAAAGAGAAAGGCCTAAGGAGAAGTGTAGGCAAAGGCACTGCCACAGACTCACTCCATCTTGGAATAGGGATGCATATTAACATAATCAAGTCAAAAGGCAGAGTCAAATGTGTTACTAAAAGGAAAGTTTGCTCATAGTTTTGACAAGAACTGGACATATATTGTTCCTATATACTGAATTAACTATGTTTACAGCTCAAAATTCTAAGATACATAATGAATTAAGTACTTAAAATAATTTATCGGAAGTTAATATATTATTCTCCAGATAAATTTAAATGTTTTTTACTTCATGTTATAAGCTGTATGATATTTCTAATAAAACAAGTGTTTTTTTTTTTTTTAAATAAAAGACAGGAACACAATTAACATTGATTCCCTAAGTCTTGATAAAATTTTGTAAAGTACTTTCAGGAATTAGCTGTCTCTTATGACTAGTCGAGAAATTTGTTTGTAGGATAGGAAAGCTTTTCTTTAAATAAAACTGATGAGAGATTTGACTCAGTGCTAAAATCAATGTGATGGGAAAAAAAAATCTCTCCAAGTTTTTCAGTGACTTAGAAGATCAAAAGTGTATGTGATGTTGCTCCTCACATCTGGATACTTACTAATGTTAGTAAGTCTTCCCAGAATCCCCATTCACAAGAGAACAAAATAAAACAAATTCCAACTCCAGTCTCTTTTGTGGGACTGTTGTTCCACATGTGTGTAGAGGGCCACAGAGGCCAAAAGAGGGCATGATCTGTAAAACAGCTGGAGTTCCAGGTGTTTGTGGGCTGCCCAATGTGAGTGCCAAGATTGGAACTCCAGTCCTCATCCCTGAGCAGCAAGCACTCTTGACCATTGAGTCACCTATTCAGTTTTAAGAAAACTTCTTCTATTGCTTTAAACTCTTGTGAAAATTACAGAAGCAATTTGGGTTAAAATCTACATTGGCTCCATGCTTCTTATTTTTCTAGCACTAATTCAGTGGTTATGTGCATAATACTCTAGATGATTCTTAATTTAAAATAGTTTAAAAAAAACTTACTAAATGATAATGGATTATACCAAAAGGTTTCCAAACATAATCATCCTAAATTTTGTGGACCAAATTCCACACGATTATAGCACAACTATGAGCTGTCTTACAGGAAGACTGAATAATATATTGCTGGGCCTTTGCACCACTGAATGGACATCACAGAGCACATCACACAAACCTAGACAGTACAGGTATTCCCACCACTATATATGTCTGATGTCTGCTTCAAACACAGCTTGTCGTTAACTGTTTTACAAATAGGAGTACTGTCTACAATAATGATTAATATTATAGAATAGTAAACACAAAGGCTAATAACATGATCATTAGCTATTGTCTATATTTAGATCACATGCCCCAAACACATGGTCATTGTATAATACTTAGAACGAGAGATACTTGTGACATCACTGGACAGTAGGAACTTCCTCAGCTCCATTACAATCTTCTGTGTGATAAATGACTGCATATAATTACTTTAAAGCATTGCTCTATTATTTCACTTGATTTACTTTATTTAATGATTTTTTTTTGTGTACATACATAAGATTTTAATTTGTGTATAGTCATCAGGTTTTAGTATCAAGGTGACTATTGCTTTGAAATATTTTGGAAACTTCTTAAATATATATGTGATTTAGACATTTTACTGTTGCTTTATTGTCAAGGGAAGTTCTCACTTCCAAATACCCAGAACCAGTTCCGTTTTCTGTAAATCATTCAATGCATATATTTGTATAGTATGGAGGAATCAACTTGTCATCTTCTAGTTTATTTTATTTAAGTGTGCAATGAGATATCGTTTTACACAATAAAAGTCATCTCTTGCAGTTAAGTAACTAAATCAGATTTTATAAGTGCTAGTTGTCCTGTAGTTGTTACAAAATTCATGATATGAAATATTCTGGCAACTGTAAATAATTTTGCAATTAATTTTTTATAATTCCATCTCTTGTAAAAAACAAAAAAACAAAAATGGTTTCTGTAGTCACTGACTTGTCAATATCATCTCTCTTTTCTGTAAAATTTAAGGTTTGTGCCTTGATTCTTTTAACTAATCTTTGGATATTTATTCATGTTTAATGTTCGTTCCTATAATTCTCTTGTCACATAGGTAAGAAAGTAACTTATCATTAAATCTAAAATACAAAAACTACAATCAAATATTGAAACTTACGTGGCAAATAAGCAGGTAGAAACGTATTAGTCATCACCAATCCTTAGAAAAAAAGAATAGCAGCCACACCCTCTCAGATAATGCCACATTATGCACTTTTGAAAGTTCAGATTTTAAAAGACTAACAATAACACGTGCTGTAGAATATGTGGGTCACTCATAAATTGCTGCCAAGAGTTCACAGACTTGTCAGAAACAGGTGAATGGCTTCTGGAGTTCTCAAAACTGCATTGCCACAGAGACCTGGCACTTCCTTTCTCAGGTTTTCAGTGGGATCAACTGAAAATAGTGGAACAGACTGACTACCCACAGCCAGCGAGGAAAACAAACAGGCATGCACTCAACTTAAATCACTAATTTATTAATTAATTGTCTTTTTTTATCGCCTACAGTTCCACTTGCTTTCCGCTGAATATAAAGCACAAGTTACATGGGATATAAGTCCTTGTCTAAAGTCCTACAGAGCAGAGGGAGATGATCATGAAAGAACTTGTTAAAACCATTTGGCATAAAACAAACAAACAAAACACCAACAAAAAGCCCATGGTGTTTATGCAGAAACTACAAGCAATTCAGGTTTACTGAAGGGTAACCTTTAAGCACAAATTGATTTCAGATGAATCTAAAGAAGAGGGCAGGAGCCGAACTATCAGCACTTAAATAGCATCTTGCAGACTGTGGCTGTTTCAATGGTTTTCAGCACAAAAAAGATTACTCCGAAAGCTTCTTTATCTGCATCCTGCATCCAAATTTCCATGGAACGTCACTTCAGAAATCCTTCCATTTGTGGGAGCATTTAAGTGATAATGCCTTTTTATTTTAGAATCTATCACTCTTTATTTCACTATCAACTTCTTTCTTGCATTTACTCAAGCATTCTTGCAGAGTTTCATTAAATTCTTTCTTCTTACCTCAATCCCGTGTTCTTCTAGGCTCAGACACAGGCCAAGCCAAAAGCCCCATCTGTAAGTACTCTTGCTGAGTCTGAACCAGGATCCTCACTCCATGCCACCACCAGTCCCACCCCTTAAAGCACAGACCACGGTGATGGCCACGTCCACATTCTTGCTTTCTTAGTCTAACCCAATAACCACATGCAACCTTGTGCTTGGATGCCTCTTCCAGAAGCCCAGGCAGGAACTACTTTTGCAAGGTCTCTTGGCACATGGCCAGCCAGGGTCCATATCTTTATTCTCTTCTGCTGAATCTGATCCATGTTCCTCAGGCCTGGATCTGAATATCAAGCATTAAGCAGCATTTGTTTTCTATTGTACAGATTCTGCCTGTACACTGTGTTTTCACAAACAGGCCCAGCTGCAAGAATATCAGGGAACCTTCTTAGACTTCATCTAAAAAAATCTCACAAGACACCTACAGTCCTCATGTAACATCAGTTTCTAAAGTATCGAAAACACCCCAGTCTCTCCAATAAATAATCAACTCTGAGCATCTGAAGGACTGATTTATTCCTTTTCCTGCATGACCTGAAATCAATCAAGTTCCAACAACAGTAAAACTGAAAACAAATCACCACATAGACAGGCTAGAGTAATAATGTCGGACATACAACCAATGAAAGAAATCTGTATACCTAGGTCACATTGTAAAAACCCAAACAGTATGAAAGACTTGTATGTTCCTCTCCCAAGATAACCAGTCCTACAGAAATGTTCTCAATGGGGAATTTCGTACATGAACCTCAGGACACAGAATTAGAAAGAACAATTATAAATAAGATTAATGGTTCTGAAGCAGAAATAAACAACCAGATAGATGAACTTTAAATAGGACAGAAACAAACTTCTCATTGAAGTTCAGGAAAACTCAAGCAAATAGCAGAATGGAATTATGAAGAAAATATAGAATTAGAAAACTGAATCCAGTAGTTAGAAATGCTGAATAAAACTCACGCTAAAATGAAGATGAAAAAATTAAGCATTCAGTGAGAAAGGTCAGTGTAAAGCCTTACCCATAAAATGGATCATTTAAAAATAGAACATCAGGACTTGAAGCTAAAGTAGAAGAACTGCATACATTTAAGAAATAAACATAAAAGGAATATGCAGGAATTCAGAGACACTATAAAAAAAACAAATAAATAATTTATGTGCATAAAGAAAGACGAATCCCAGGTTACTGGTACTGGTATAAAACAGACCATCAACAGGATCATAAAAATGTTGCCTCAAACTAAGGCAAGACATATCCAGGCAGATACAAGAGGCACAAGAGCACCAATACATAGGACTAGAAAGTAAATTAAGGCTAAAACACTAAAATATGCATACAAAGAACCAAAGGATGTTGAAAACTGTAAGAAAAGAGCCACAAACCACATAAAAAGGCAGACACATTAAAGTCACTTCTCAAAGGAAACTTCAAAAGCCAAAAGCGCTTGAAACAGTGTTCTCTAAGTTTTGAAGACCACAGAGAGCATCCAACACTAATTTACCCAGAAAATGTATCTTCCATAATTTAAGGAGAGAAAAAAAATACTTTCTGTGATACAGTTTAAGAAATTCATGTCCACCAAACATACCTTATTGGAATCAATACTATAGATGGAAGAGAAGAGTAAGCATAGCCATGAGACTATGAAAAGAAAACAAATCAAGATTAAATAACTGAAATACAACTCAGACTAGGAACAAAATGACGAAAGTCAATGTATACCTACTTTTTGATAGTAATTGTAAATACTGATGACCACAACTAATCTATCAAAAGATACAGGTTATTGAAGGGAATAAGGAACAAAATCTATTTTTAACCCTCCATATTACCTTCACATGGAGGTATTACATATTACCTTCCAGGACAGGCACTACCTCAGAGTGAAAGAATAGGGAGAAGTGCTCCCTGAAATTTGTATCAGGAAACAATCAGGTGTTACTATTATAATGCATAAAAATAGATTTCCAGCCAAAATTAATCATAAGAGATAAAGAAGACCATTTCATTCTAATCAAGGGTACACTTAACCAAGTGGACACTATAATCCTAAACATGTGTGCACCAAATTTTACAAAAAAAAAAAAAAATTTAACCAGACTTAAAGATACAGATTAATCCCAATTCAGTACTAGTATGTGATTTCCATGTCCTACTTTCTCCAATAAACAGGTCATCTAGACCAAAAAGTAAATGGAGGGACTTTAGAGTTAAATGACATTATGCATCAAATGAACCTAACAGACTCTATCCAAACACCCAAGAATACACATTCTTCTCAGAAGTTCAGAAGCATCTCTAAACTAGATCATATTCTAGGAAAAAACAAATCCTTCCAAATGAAGAAAAAAATGATAAACTTGATGAATGCGATTTAGCAGCAATGTAACAAAGCTTGAAATCAAGAGCAAAGCAATTTCAGAAATTAAATAAGTTAACAGATATTAGATTTCAAATCTAGAACAAATGTTTAACTGAGATGTCTATTAGCATATCAAAGCAGACACTGGCTACCAGGTTCTTTAAATCCCACCAGCTGAGAATAAGACCATCGCCACACTTTTGAACCAATTTTGAAGCATGATTTAATTAAATTAAATACTGGTCAGGAAGACAGACTCTGACCAGGACTATTCTGAGGTCTCCACTGAGTAGTCCAGTCACCTCCAGAGTTCCCACAAAATGGCACCAAGTCATGTGGAACAAATGCTTAAAATGACAAAACCCATCAGGCTATATATTTCCCATCAGGTCCAATCAGGTGCAAGCATATATTCTGATGTACTTCCTGTCTGCATTATCTCCTGCCTACAAATGACAAAGTATATCCTGTGTATTTGGTCACCTCTAGTGCAGTTATAACCAAATGAATCTACATAGTCCCACTTGTCCAAGGACAGATAACTTCTGGAATGCAAGTGGGATTACAGGATTATGTGTTTTTGTATTTCACATAAACAGCCCCACCCAGAACCCTAGGGGCTTATTTGCCCTTTCTTTTGTAAATATTTTAATTAAAATTAAAAACACAGCAGTTGTTCTTATATTCTCTTACCATCTTCCAGTGTCTACTTGATGCAGGGGCCTCTTGGCTGGCATACCCCACCTACCCTGAACTCTCTAGCCCAGACACTGGGCTAAGCCTTCCTCTCCCCAGCTCCTCTGGCACCTACATAACTCAGATAGTTTGGCTATGTCAGCCTCTTGGCCAGCTTTTTTGGCCCAGGCTGCCCCTCTTAGTCAGCAGCTTCCCTCTTGCTCTTCCTCCCCGCCCCCTCTCCTCACATGGACCATCTCAGTATAGGCATTGTTCACTCTGGACTCCTCCAGATATCTAGGGTTATTTTCTCCCTCATATCTACAATAAGCCTTCTCCACCATACCTAGGAGCAATCATGTCCTCCTTTTTATTTACTTATTTTATTCAGTGGAGACTAACACGCTACAGATTCATGAATAGGCCAAAGAACATATCAAGAAGGAAATAAAACACATCTTAGAAAGAAACAAAAATTAAACACACCACACCCAAAATCCAAAATGGATACAAAAATGTATCCATATACATTAGTTCTAAGAGGGAAATTCAGAGCTCTAAGTGCAAGAGAAAAAAAGAGAAAGATTACTAATAAATGACTTAGTGATTGTAGTGGTTTGAATAAGAATGACCCCCACGGGCTCATAAATTTACGTGCTTAGTCACCAATTGAATAACTGTTTAGAAAGGACAAAGAGGTTTGGCATTGTTAGAGAGGGTATGTTGCTGGGAATGAGCTCTGAGGTTTCAAAAGCCCAAGCTGTCCCCAATCTCTTCTTCTCTGCCTGCTGCCTGTGGATCAGGTTGTAAAACTCTCAGTTACTGCTCTGGCACTATGCCTGTCTGCTTTCTGCCGTGATGATCATAGCTAACCTTCTGAAACTGTATGCCAGTTCCCAATTAAATGCTATCTTTTATAAGAGTTGTCTTGGTCATGGTGTCCCTTCATAGCAGTATTATAGTTACTAAGACAGTGATGAAACTCAAGAGTTTGGAAAAACAAACAAAAGATCCAAATGGAAAGAAATGATAAAAGCAGGGAGATACCAAGGTAGCTCTGCAGTTAAAAGCAGTTGCTGCAGAGAAATCAATTTCTAGCACTAGATTATGCAACTTACAGTATCTGTACTCCAGCTCCAGGGAATCTGACACTTGCTTCTGGTCTCCACAGGCTCCTGTAAAGACATATATCAGCGGGTGAGGAGGAGAGAAAGAGAGACACAGAGAGAGACAGACAGACAGAGCAAGGCAGAGACAGAGAGAGAAGAGAGACAGAGAGAGAGAAGAGAGAGAGAGACAGAGACAGAGACAGAGACACAGAGAGAAATTAATGAAGTAAAACAATATCAGCACACACGCGCACACCCACACACCCACACACACAAAATGTATTATTAGATCTAAGTTCTCACTCTTTGAAAAAATAAAAAAAAGAAAGACACTTAAAATACAAACGATTAACAACAACAAAAAGAGGAGACCTAAATTAATTAAATAAAACTGAAGATGCAAGTGATATATTACAACAGTCACTAAAATATCCAGAAAATTATTTGGAAATACTCTAAAATGGTATGTCCCATGAAATTGGAAATCCAAAAGTAAATTGTGTGAAGTTCATCAGTTTTGCTCGTTTCATCATTTCTCTTTTTCAAATGGCAAACCATAAACACTTACTGTCTTTTTATCACCAGCCTATGTTTATAGGGTGCCAATAGCTTTCTCCATTTTTGTATTGACACAGGAACATAAAAAGATATCAACAATTATGTTTCTCAGAAATTAAATACATGCTCCTTCTGATAAACCTAACCTAAAAAAAAATGAAATTAAACTTACAGACAGTCCTTGTGTCTTAGCCTGCTGATAGATTATTCAAGTTGCTGTAGGCTTTGCAGAGTCTCTATGAACTTGCCAAGAATTATGGGAAGGAATTAAAGTGTCATTTAAGAAGTTAACCTCAATATCTGGGCTTATGAGGAGTAACAAAGATGTCTTGTAATTTTAGAATCACATTTATATTACAGTTAGGGAAAGTTCTAAAAGCTTTCTTTTAAAAGGCTGGAACAGAGCCCTGATTTTAAAAGTAAAAGTGGAAGAAGAAAATCATTTTATATTTATGTCTACATAAATACAAATATATTTACACTCAGGCTGTAAAGTATTCTGGAAAGGGGTTAGGTTATCTGTGTTAGAAGCTTCTTACAAAAAGGGAATGGTGTATAAAATGCAAAATGAAGAGCAGCCCGGACAACCTTTTGAAGGGCACAATCTTGCCTGGAGCCAGTACTGAACAAGGGAACATGTAATGAGTTGCTAATTTTATGGTTCAGACAAAAGAAGCTTTTGAAGGAGGAAATCAATGTGAATCAAGCCATCAGGGACAATTAGTTCCTTTACATAAACACCTCCAGGATTGCCTTAAAAATAAAGGGAAAGGTCAGATGAACAAAATTGTTTGATTTCTTTAAAAAGGGAAAAATTCTCTAGAAAAATATGAATCATCAAAAGCTGTAGATAAGAACAATTACAATTTTCCCCTCAGTTAGTTTATAATAGTTTTTCACTCATATTTAAATAAGCTGCAATGATCACTTCTGAATATATTTTCAAAATTACCATAGAAATTTCCAGGGCAGCATATTTTATTATTCTGGTAATAAACTAAAATAAAGTATTTGTACTTTATGTAATAGTTTATGTGATATGTTAATTCATACTAAGATATTATTATCTACAATTGAATGAACAAAAACTTCACTTTTATTTTATTTATATTAATTTATTTATTTTTTTATACTTATTTCATTTATTTTTTATTATTATATTTATTTTATGTACTTTTATTTTATTATACTAAAACACAATAATAAAATATTATCATTTAATTATCTTATGTAGCACTTATAAAAGAAAATTACCTTCTCATTTATTCACCTACAATTTAATTTTTCTTGGGAAAATAATTTATTATTATTAAGCATGAATAACATTCTCACTTAGGAGAAAAAAATGTGGCTGGACAATAGTGGTACATGCCTTTAATCCCAGCACTCTGGAGGCAGAGGCAAGCAGGTCTGTTTGAGGCCAACTGGTTTTCAGAGCAAGTTCCAGGACAGCGAGAGCTATACACAGAAACTCTTGAATAAAAATAAAATAAAATAATAAAATGAAAAAGATAGAGAGAGAGAAAGAAAAAAAGAACTAAAGGAAAGTGGAAAATAATGTCATTTTTAAGTATTCGTACTCTCTGACCCACCACATTTCTTAATTGACTTTTTTTTGATCCCTAGGAAGCCAGATGGGTTGCATATAGATAGGTCTCCCTCTTACTGCTTTATCCCAGCCCCCAACTCTAACAAGCACTCCAGGGGAGCACTCAGGCCACTCCAGCCAGCAAAGCACATAGTGTAACTGCAGATCTTTACCTCTTCCTCCATACCCCCAAGTTAAATCCCCCAATCTCACTCTGGTCCCAAGTCCTGTAGCAGACAACCACTTCTCACTTTCTGGTCCCATTGTCAGAGGATTAGCAGATCCTAGTAGAACACCCTGCTCTTCCCTCTTGTGGACACCCTCAGCCCTGCCTCCTAGCTCATCCCCATTTCTAAGTGTCAGCTCCCAATACCAAGAAAAGGATTTTATCTGGAACCCCCAGTGGCTATACCTAATAGGATCCCTGGAGAATTTACTACAAGGCAGCACACTATCATCATACTCTCCTACAAACCAGGGGAAAAACAGAAACTAAGGAACAAAACACCCACCCAACAAAGACAAGACCAGATATTAGCACCTAGAATTACATCCTTCAAAGCCCAGATGTCTGGACACCAGTATAAAAATACAATCAATAATAGTGAGGACAATATGTCTCCACTAGAGCCCAGCAATGCTACCACAGCAGGCCCTGGGTGTTGCAACATGGATGAAGCACAAGTGAAAGACCTTAAATGGTGTTTATGAATATGATAGAGGTCTTTAAAGAGGAAAGAAATAACTACCTTAAATAAATCTATGAAAAAGAAAAAAAACAGTGGAAGAGTTCAAGTCAAGAAAGTAGAAATAGAATCAATAAAGAAAACCCAAATTGAGATAAATATGGAAATGAAAAAATAGGCACTGGAACAGGAACCCCAGAGACAAGCCTCACCCATAGAATGCAAGAGAAGAAAGAGAGAATCTCAGACATTGAAATGTCAAATCTAAAAAAAAAAAAACTTTGCTGCACACAACATCCAGGAAGTCTGAGATCTGGGACACAATAAAAAGATCAAATCCAAAAATAAATAATAGGAACAGAGGAAGGAGAAAAAACCCAAAATCCCAGGTTAAAGGCACAGAAAATATTTTCAATAAAATCATAAAAGAAAAGATGCATATAGAACACCAAATAGGCTAAACCAGAAAATACCAAGTAACATATAAAGGAATACCTTCTAGAATAACATCTGACTTCTCAATGGAGTCTCTAAAAGCCAGAAGGGACTAGACAAATGTTCTACAGATTCAAAGAGACAAGAGTAGCACAGACTACTATACCCAGCAAAACTTTCAATCACTACAGACAGAGTAAACAAGACATTCTATGATAAAATCAAATATAAGCAATATATATCTACAAATCTAGCCCTACAAAAGATGTTACCTAAACTTAAAAAACTCAGACCTAAAAAGGTAAACTGTACCCAAGAAAACAAAAGAAATAAATGATCCAAAACCTGCAAATCAAAAGAGTAAAATAAGAAACACACACACACAGACATACACATACACCAACACACACACACACACACACACACACACACCATAACAACAAAATAACAGTGTTAAACAAGCACTGATCATTGATATATCTCAGCGTCATTGGTTTTAATTCCCCAGTAAAAAGACAAAGCTAACAAAATGGATGTGAACACAATATCAATCCTTTTGCTGCATCCAAGAAACACACCTGAATACCAAGGACAGACATTGCCTTGGGTGAAGAGTGAAAAAGATATTCCAAGCAAATTGACTTAAGAAAGCATAGCCATTTTAAAAACTGAAAAAATCTACTTCAGACCAACTGTAATCAATCAAAAGAGATAGAAAATGACACTACATAGTCATTAAAGGAAAAATCCACCAAAAGGTCACTGAAATTCTTAACATCTATGCTCCAGATATGAGGAGACCCAAGTTCAAAATAACACACAAACACACACAAAACAAAACAAAACCCCACTACTACATGATACTAGGAGACTTCAATATCCCACTCTTGCCAATAGACAGGTCATCCAAACAAAAATGAAACAGAGAAATGCTTGAACTAACTGACATTATAAACCATAGACCTGATGGATAGTTACAGGAAAAGACTTTCTGAATAGAACACTGTTAGCTCAAGCACTGTAGCCATAAAGGTTGATTCAGGTTCAAAAGTTATTTATTCTTTTGCTAATTTAATCACGGTCCTAGTCCTGGAGCTCTGAGCATTTTGGCTTCAATTCAATATAAAACATTTAAGCCTAGCACTGGAAGGCTTCAACCTTAGCCTCTGTACACTCTAGAACATTTAAGCCTGGAAGCTTACTGCTGACTGAGCAACTCTGACTAGCTCCTTCTGAACTAGCTCCTTCTGAACTCAGAACTGTACTGAACTTAACTGACTCTTCTGGTTCAGTTCAACTCTTGCTGTTCTGGCTCCAAGCTGGCTGGTTCAAACTGATCTTCTGAGCCAGCTGACTGTTTCTAACTAAACTCTTCTGATCTAGGAAGTCTTTGTCTGACTCCTGCAACTTCTCTGACTGAACTGCTTTGCTTAACTTCAAACTGACTCACTCTTTCAGTCTGAGACTGATTTCTGCTGAACTGCCTCTGTGTCTCTGCCTCAGAGTCCTCATTGCCTCTGTATTTTGTCCCTCTCTGAGCTCTCATTTCATCAAATTGACTCAGAGAGCCTCTCTGCTTCTCTGCCTTATCCTCAATCAGACCACTTCATTATCTCTTTGTCTTGTCCTATCTCTGACTATCCAGGTTGAGAGCCTGATTTTATATCTTGAGAGTTGAGCATGCTTTCACTCTGACTCACTCTTCTAACTCTTCCTCTGATTCTTTACTTTGCCTGTCCTTCATTCTGACTCATTTCAGACTTTACTTCCTGTCTGACACTGACTCCTTCTGAGCTCTACTTCCTGTCTCTCAAGTGCTGGGATTAAAGATATATACCACCACTGCCTTCTTAATATTGAGATTAAAGGTGTATGGCCACCACTGCTTCCTGAATACTGGAATTAAAGGTGTGTGCCAACATTATTTCTACCCTGGAGCAGCCATGCTGGTGCATTGAAAAATTAAACATTCCTCTATAGGCACTGAGATCAACGATTAATAAATGGGACCACATGAAACTGAAAAAGTTCTGTATAGCAAAGGATGCTACCATTTGGAAAAAGCAAAAGCACACAGAACAGAAGAGATTTTACTAACTACATATTTATTATAAGACTAATATCTAAACTATAGAAGAACTCAAATATCAAGATAACTTATAATCCAATTAAAAATGGGATACAGATCTAAACAGAATTTTCAAAAGAACAAACTCAAATGGCTGTGAAACACTTAAAGAATTGTTCAACATCTTTAGTCATAAGGGAAATGCGAGTTGAAACTACATTGAGATTTTATCTTATACTTGTTAAAATGCCTAAGATCACTAAAAATAAGTGACAGGTAATGTTATTGAGGATGTCAAGTAGTGGGAACACTCACTCATTGCTTGTGCCAACACAAATTTGTACAGCCACTATGGAAATCAGTTGGTGGTTCCTCAGGAAGATGTGAATTGATCTACCTCAAGATCAAGTTACACCAACTCTTGGGCATATACCCAAATCATGTACCCATTAATCATGTTCATTGCTATTCTATTTGTAATAGTCTGAAATTGGAAACAAGAGAAAAAAGGAGAAAGAAAATATGGTACATTTACACAATGGAATATTATTGGCCATCAAAAAATCATAAAATTCATAGGTTCACAGATGGACCTAAAATAAATGATTATATATGAATTAATCCAAACCCAAAAAGACAAATGTGGTATATATTTTCCTATTTGGGGATATCAGCCTTTAAGTCAATGATAATCAAGCAATAATCTGTATAACCACAGAGGTTAGGTATAGAGTGAGGCTGGGGGCAGAAGCAGATATAGATATAGATATAGATATAGATATAGATAGAGAGATATAGATAGATATAGATATATCTATATATATATCATTAGAAAATAGAACTGGGTAGGGGAAGGAAGAAGGGGAACAGGAAGAAATGCAATGAGATACAGCTAAAATTAAGTGCCATTTGAGGAGTAATATCAAAACCTAATATATAAGAAGCTTCATAAAATATATAAGTATGTGAACACGATTTAAATGAAATAACAAAATAACAGAGAGGATAAAGTCCCAAATGTCCTTCACTTGTCACCATATGAAGTTTCCATTAATGGCATTGGGTTACATCTTATTGAGTTATTGACTAAAGAGGTCCCATGGGAATCACTAAACAAGTCAGGCTGTTGTCAAGACTATAGTTTGCTCTCCACAAACTGAGAGCAAGTCTCCATTGCTTAAGACAGAACTTACACAACTCATTGAACATAGTGAAGTCGAGCTGTTGCCTACATAGAGCCTTCAGTCTCACTTTCTAACATCTGGTACATGACGGTGCTCTGCACCAACTCTTTGATCTACAAAGCTGTTTTGCCTGCAGGATATGCCCTACCATATCCTGCAGTCAAGCTTTGGTGACCCAAAGCTTATGAGAGTAACCAAGCAATACATGCTTTGACTCAAGGCCCAGTCCAGGCGATAAAACCCATTCCTAACATTGCTTGAGTGTCCAAGAACTTGACACTAGTCTGGGGAACTAGAATACAATCAAATACTAATGGGCCTTATTAAAGTAGCAATAAAATGACTCCTAATAACACTCTGCTATAATCATAAATCAGTTCATTGCTCAGCCATCATTAGAGAATCTTCCTTCTGCAGCAGATGGGAACAAATACAGAGACCCACAATCAGACAATATGCAGAGAATGCAAGACATTGGAACACTCAGTCCTGAATAGTATGTCTCCATCAAAACTCCTTCCCTCAGAGCTCAGGGAACCATTCAGAAGAGAGCCAGAGGGGATAGAGGACACTAAGAAAACTAGTGTCTAAATCAGCATGAGAAAAGCTCATGTAAACTCACAGAGACTGAAGTACCATGCACAGGGCCTGTACAGGTCTGCATCAAGTCCTTTGTGAATATATTATGGCTTCTAGTTTAGTGCTTTTATGGGATTCCTGAGTACGGGAACACGTGAGCTTCTGTATTTTGTGCATTCTCTTGGGCTTCTTTGCTTCTGTTTGCTTTTGTCCAATTTCAATGTTTTAGCTTTTGTTTTATTTTATTGCTGAATTAATTTATTGTTTACTTATTATTTTCAATTATAAGCCTGTTTGTTTTCTAATGAAAGTCAGAGAGTAGATTTAGTTGGCAGGAGAGGTGGGGAGCAACTGAAATGAGTAAGGGAGCATATTCAGGATCTAATATATGAGAATGTAATCCATTTTCAATTACAGAAAAAAATACAAATAAAACCAAATCACTTAATATATTTAGAATTAAGTCTCAAAATCTAGTTTTAAAGTCAGTCTTCCTAAAAAGGACACTTTTTAAAAATCTTGAACAATTATAGCACACCAATATTATTCTCATCATGGAGCACATTGAGAAGTAGATTTTAATATATTTTAAATAATGTCTTTTAGTTTTCTTTGAAAAGTGATCACACACTAAAATGAATCCATTGGATGCCATCCCATACTGTGATCCTTTCTACTAAACATGGGGATGGAAATATAGATAATGAGCACAACATTCAACAAGCGCTCCCAGAGTTTACCGAAGAAGAGTGCCTGTGTTGATTGTCATTTTAAATTTTTACTTTGAACTACACAGAATAAAGGCATTTCATCATGCTCATCTAGGCAGCAGGATGGCAGACGTAAAACCCAGCTTTCTGCCTGTCAGAATCTCCTGCAGAAGGGCCTCTGAAGTAAGAGCTGCAGCAGCCTGTTTAGCTTATATGCTTAAAAAAGAAACTCTGCCTAGCAAGTTTCCACATTCTTTATGAAATTCTTAAAGATTCACAAGGCACACAAATGTAACTAGTATGGTTGTACCTCCAAACATAGTGCTTAATTGTGTAGAAGCCCTGCATCTACCTTCAGAACACATATGATAAAAAGTCAGAGGAACAGTCCTCAACCTGCCTGGGATTTAGGTACAGTCCTTGCATTTTACACAGCACAGTATATAATACAATCCACTGACCTAGACTGTAAGACACTTGAGATCAAGAATAATGGTCTGTTCTTATCTTTGTCCCACAGGGCAACTACTTATTAAATCAAGAGGTGACAAGACTCACAACACTTCTTGGCATCCTCTATGCTAATAACACAAGAGATAAATGAACAGTTTTCAAAAGTAATATTTGAAAATATTTAGTGAATATGACTCAGATATAAATAAAATTAGGTGACTTATGCCAGTAGAGCATAATGACAAATGACAACAATCATGCTAGAATGCAACACCCACAACAAATAATTAAACTTTGAATGATCCAGACAGAAGACCTTTAAAATGTTGCCAAACTCTATTTGGATAAACTGAATGTTACAGCAAGTCTAATGATTTCATCAGTCTTAATTATAATTGTGGTTTAGTAAAAGACTCACATCCACTAAAAGTAATGAAGAATGTGTCAAATGTTTGAAGAGAAACAATTAACTACTGCCCAAATGGTTATTGTTTTGCAAATAATCAGAAATTTGGGAAAATGTTGCTAATTGTTAGAGAAAGCCTGTTGTCTCTGAAACACCAGAGGACCATTTCGGCAGCAGCCCGGTGTGACACATTAGGATTTATGTACTCCTGCCTCTGCGACACAATCTGGTGCAGTTACTATTTAATTTTTTAAAAAGTATGGATATATTTAAATAGAAAGGCAACTGTTAGAAACATATTCAATCATGTAAGACAATATAAAGCAAAATGTACTTAAAAGGAAGTTTGATATTTTACATGTAAAATTCTTATTTTGAAATTAGTAGGAAATAGTATCAAGTTTTGAAAGTGAATGATGGGCCTTGTGAAATATTGACCAGAAAGTACTTGATTGACTTCAATATGTAATGGAAATCATTACATTATAATTTGTATAGTGATAGCAAGGCATCAATTAACATTTCTTATAAATATTTCCATTTTTTATATAGGGTATTTTACAAATGTTTGTTAATTTTAACAGTTATAAAAATCTGTAGTTTTTAAAAAATTTTTCAGATAGAGGCAAGACAAAAGATTTCCTATTCCGTCTTAAGTCCTCATGGTAAAGGGGAAGAAAGACACAGAAGTGTAGGAAACGAGGGAAGGTGCTATCAACAGCAAAAACCTTGAGCAGTTTTGTGACATATAGTGTATATAGGGAGAAGATATTGACATCTCTTAGTCACTTCTGTAGATACCAGTACCAGGGCAGAGAACACAGCTTCAGTCAAGCTCATTACACAGAATAAAAATGCTGGCTTAACACTGGATCAATCCTGACAGAAATATCAGAAGAGCTGTACCAAACACAAGGCTGTGTCCCCAGAATCAGGTCTACCACAATACAGCAATAATGATAAAATGGTATTTTCTTAATCTATTTAGATTTTCAGACACTAGTCCCAAATATTTGAAATGATTTTTGCAGCTGTTGCTGAGCTGGTGGTCCTCAGTTCTATGAAAAAGCAGGCTGAGTAAGCCATGAGAAAGCCCAAAAGCAGCATTCTTCCATGGCCTCTGCATCAGCTCCTGTCTTCATATTCCTGCCCTTTCTTGTCTTTCTTCAATGATGGACTATAATAGTAGAAGTATAATCCAAATAAAACTGTTTTTCCCCAAGACAATTTTCAGTAATAGTGTTTCATCACAAAAATAGAAATCTAAGACAAGGTAACAAGGTAGAACTGGACAATAGCTGGAGCTAGAGTTTTACTGTCCCAACCCTCTCAGACCCATCTTCCCCATACCTGCTAAGGAAAAAAAAAAACTTATCTTTACACGCAGTGAAATAAAAAAATGCAAGTCCACAAGAACTGAGGAGTGGAAGGATGGTGGCATTCCTTAAATATAAAGCAGAGTAAATGGCAAACTTAAAATTATATTCAAAGCAAACAAAAAGATGTGTAAGGCTGGACAGAGGGCTTAGCAGTTAACAGCACTTAATGCTTATACAGAGGATCCATGCTTGGTTCCCAGCATGTACATCAGGCATCTCACAACTGCCTGTAACTCCAGTTGCAGGGAATCTGACACCCTTTGGTATACACAGGCACCTGCACAAACTTGGTGCACATAAACTCATGTGGTACATACAATAAATAGATGAATAAGAAATAAATAATAGATGATAGATAGATAGGTAGAGATAGACAATAAAAAGACTCCTGAGGGCCACAATCCTAGGACACACATGATGTCTTGCAAAGAGTGAGAAACTTCATCAGAGTTTGAAAAAGTGTCTCCAGCCCTTTCTGGGCTACTGTGCTATGGATCAAGGAAAAATCAACTGTGGAATGCAATGGAGTGCTGCTTTCTAGAAAGTAGCATAAACAAAGGGCATAGGTAAGGAAGAAACATTAAGAAACCCCTCTGTGCCTATGTTATGCCATGTTGTCTGTGTGATGTCCAGGTGCCTGCAGGATGTCTGGATGCCAGTGAGGTGTCCAGATGTCTGTGTGTAGTCTGGGTGCCTGGAAGATGTCTAGGTTCCTGTATGTTTGGGCAGTGAAACCCAACGTTAGGTTGAAATTTGTCATGCTTACTCTCAGTCTAATATAGGCCAGGAGGATGTCCACTATCTTAGCTGCCTACAGCCACCAACACCCAGGGTCATGCCTGTGATCCTTCCTCCCACCACACAGGCTTGACATGATTTTTTTCTTTTTTTCTTTTTTTGGGGGTGTAGAGTTGTATTTTTTGAGGGTGTAGGGTGGACCTGGGAGAGGATGTGATTAAGGTGAAACTCAAGTAAGTAATAAAAAATATTATGTTGAAAAAAAAAAGCAAAGCCCCCCTCTGCAATTTGTCCCACTTAAACACAGACATTGTGAGAAAGATTTGTAGAATTTTCTATATTGCAGGAAGAGCAAACTTTAACCTCAACTGTTAACCAGATCAGCACAATTACAATAAAGTTCTAGTAGGGCAATTATGTTCATCTCTAAGCATAAGTTGTATTTATTCATTTATTATTTTATTGTTTTATGACAGAAGCTAGCTACATAGCCCAGATGACCAGAAATTTAAAGCCATTTTCCTGTCCCTGTTGACTGAGTAGTACCCTGAATAATCCTTAAGGTTGCATTATGTTAATTGCATAAAGTATCTCTCCTTTTTCTTCTAAGTGAATTTTTATTACTCATATTTTCCCATATCTAGTACTTACTGATTTGATACTGATCATTAAGCATGCTGCATTTTAACTATGGATTTTGTCTTCCCTTGAATACCATGGGGCACTTGAGTCAGATGTTTCTCATTACCAGCTGAGCTAATTCTGGGACTCTTTCAAACCCACAGGTCATCAGAAAGCAGTCATTACTCTTGCTTAATAATACACAAAATACTTTGAAGCCTGGTCAGTGCTAAGCTAGACTCTCAGCTTTGCTAGGCTATAATTCAAACATCTCTCAGCCCTGGCAAGTCCTGGGCAGCCCTCCAGCAGCTGTCCTTTTCCCTGGCTCTATGTCAGCTTTTGGCCTTGGGACAGGACCACTACACATTACATTTTCAGACTACACTCAGAGACTGAGCTTAGCCAACCCTGGGTTTTCAGAGATTGAATCCATGGAAGTTTCTCTCTCTGATATTCTTTCCCTCAAATTCTAGTGGTCTATGAAACCCAGATTTCAACTTCAGCCTTGTTAGTCAATCCGTGTTATTGTTCTTCCCACTTTATCTTTTCTGTCACAAAACTAGGACATACCTTAAATAAATATGGAAGCAATTCATCCTAGCTTTTATCATTGTTTTCTGGAAAACATATTCTAATGTTTTACATTTCATATGTGCAATTCAGTTATTCATGCTCAGAGGCTACACCCATTACCAGTAGAAGCAAAATATCACTACTGAACATCTAAATTCTGAAATAGTGTTCCTTCCTAAAATTTTAATTTTTAAAGTAACACACGACTGTGATTTATTTATCCTTTTCTTCTATAGATATTTTCATAGTTTATTTTCCTGTGTTCAAATAATCTTTTTCATCTCAGTTTTTAAAGAAATAGACAACATCAATAGAGAACTGCACCTGCCAATGCATTCGCATATTTATGGTGCCTCCCATGCCTGCAAAATTAGTTCTTTTTGACTGCTGTGCATTTAATTTGGCAAATGATTTCTGAGACTTTCTGTTCCTAGGCCAATGATAGGATTCTTAAGGTTTAGTTTGGGTTTGTGCCAAAGATGTAGAAGAACTATTAACCCAAGTCTATCCAAGTCACAGTGAAGGGTTGAGGTTTCACTGATGAGAATTTGGCTAAATTGTGTGGGCAAACCCTTGGGAGTGCCACTCAAAGTATTAATGCCACAAGGACCCATGGGAACTCATGCATTCCTCAACACACAGGTCATTCCTTCAATCAATCTTCTACTTAGGCAGGAATATTCATATTTCTTTCTGGACTATACCTCACTCTTGCTTCTCTTCTTTTCTCAATAGCTCTTGAAGTTCTGTGAACACAAGCTAAATTCCCCAGATTTTGTAATTATCTTCAAGACTAAGCTTAGTTCTACTTTAGGTTTTTTTTTTTTTTTTCTCCTTGGCTCTTTGTTGTCACTGACAGCTTTTGGTCTTGGGGGAAAAAAATTAAATACATTTTACTTGTCTTCCAGTTTTTTTTTTTTCCTTAGAATGTTTTATATAATAAAACATAATACATGGAAGTTCTTCTTCCATGACTCATTCAGAATATAGAACTTATAGCATGAAGGGCTGGAGAGATGGCCCACACAGTTAAGAACACTGGTGGCTCTTTCAGAAGACCTGGGTTCAATTCCCAGCATCCATATGGCAACTCACAATTATCTGTAACGCCTGTTCCAAGGAATCTGGCATCCTCACACAGGAGATATACATGCAGGCAAAACAGTAATAGTAAATAAATAAATAAATAATCTCTAATGGCTGCATGATTTCCATGTACCACTTTGATGTCTAGGTGCCTGAGAGATGTCTGGGTATCTGCAGTATGCTTGAGTACCTGAGGCATGTGCTGATGCTTGAGGGATATCTGGGTGCCTGTAGGATGTCCAGGTGCCTGAGGGATTCCCTGGTGCCTTCAAGATGTCTGGATGTCTATGAGATGTCCAGGTACCTGTGTGGTGTCAGAGTGCCTGCTTGTTTGGACAGTTAGTCCCAACTTCAGGTTGAACTTGTTCATGCTTGAGCTCAGGCTAATGTGGGCCAGCTAATGTCCATGATCAGAACCACAGTGCTGCCTGTGATCCATGTTCCTGCTGCACAGGCTGGACTAAATTTTATATTGTAGTAGTATTTTTTGAGGGCACAGGGGTGGCAGGGTGGGCCAGGGAGGAATGGAAAAAAGGTGAGTTTGAGGTACATTGTATGAAACTCCAGTAATTAATACAAGCTTAACAGGAATAAAAAGAAAAAAGAATTAATGGCATGAATGAAAACATTAAATTTCAACTCATAATGAATTAAAGGGCTGCTTTTCTCAATTATATAGGAATGTAATATATAGAAAAAAGGATAGAAAGAAGTTAGGGTGTTTAAGCTGTGTTCTTAATAATGTTGAGAATATGCCATCAGCTCAGAAAAGTAATATTTGAAATTTAGAAAGAAAATAATAAGGAAAAAAACCCAAATTACTATGTTTTAAAAAAACTGTACACATTTAGGAGAATATAACAAATCTTAGAGAGACATGAGTCTGCTAATGAAAATCATATTCAAATAATAAGAAAAAATATTTTAAAACATACAGAGTGTGTTCACATGATCAGTCTCTGGGTAAGGGGGCATGTCTAACACAGAAATAATGCAGATTATTTAAAGACATTTTTATAAGTGGTTTAGAAAGGAAATTGAAATTGTCTATATTTTGTTAAAAATCATTCTTAATTAAATAATAACCATAAATAACCTTTAAGATTTTCAAACATAAGGGAGAATATAAGCATGTAGAAAAATTAAGACTATTAATCATAAGGTTCACATTTAATTGCATTTCAACTTTTTAGAAACCCAAAATACTTATGATGCTTGTAAATGGCTAAAATATAAATGTCAAGTAAATTTTGTATTAAGATACAAAATTGTAACAATTACATAGAATTTGAATATGTAAAACATATGTAAAGTTTATGCATGCATATCTACTTACATTTTAAAGATTGCATACCCAGTAATTTAATTGCTTCAATATGAAAGCAACATAAAGTGTGACATCTTGAGATCAAAACACACACACAAAAATGATCATTTGATAAATTATTTAAATATAAATGTTGATTCAATGAAAACAAAATATCCCATTCATCACATATATTGAGAACCTGAGTATCTCAGAGACAAGTTTGGATAATCTGAAAAGATTAACAAATTAAAAGATAATTTATTAATTCAATACTACACTGATAGTCCTCCATCCAAATTAACAGGAATTGATGAGTTTACTTACATGGAGCTTACTTAAATACATTTGTTAAGAAATGACATTCAAAGAAATCATTGTCTCATTTTTTATCACATGTTACTAAAATTATAATCTTTAATTTCTATTTTTGTAGTAAAGTTAGATATTTATAGCAAAATGCAGGCATAAATATAAGGTAAAAGTATAACTAAAATAATACAATATTATATATACAAGAATCAAACTAAAATACATACATTAATATGAGAAAGTATATCTTCCTTTTAGATGTCACTTCACTGTACACTGTGCAATAAAAGCTTCTTGTAATGTACTATTGAAAAACATCCAAACAGAAATAAATTACAAAGAAAGGCTAAAAGTAAGATGACAAGAACAGATTTATCAAACAAATGTTAAGCAGAAAATAAGTGTGGTAAAATTAGTATTGGAAAGAACAAAGAAGAAAGCCTAGTGAATGCACTGAGATGCAGAAGAATAGTTTCCTATTGATGAAAAGATACAATCCCACAAAAAGCGTGTAACGATCACAAACCTTTAACTGGCAAATATTATTTCATGAAAATGTATAAAGCAAAAATCTATTAGAAGTAAAAAGAGAAATTGATAAAAACACAGTTGTCATCTGAGAGTTCAGCACATCATCGCAGATCCATGGCAGTCCAACCCATCCTAAAGCAGAGGCACATCATTTCAGAATGAGGTGATAAATAAAGCTGCAATAATTCCAAATGTTTTATTCCCACAAAAGCCTCCTGAGGAGACTTTGTTCTGTAAGCACTACACTAACCATGAAGCTTCAGCACAGAAGTGAGGCTCACACTGTGGTATCTCCTCTGTTTCTTTGTCGTTACTATTGAGGGGAAAATGAGCAATCCCACAAAGAAATGCTATGATAGCTGTTATGGTACCTGCTCAGATCATGGGCCCCACTTTTTCAAAATTGGCCATACAAAAGGCAGGCCCCAGATGCTCAGAAAATTGAATGGTCTTCTAATAGTTAACTGCTTTCTAACAGGGATTGAAAGTTGAATAAATATTCCACTTGCCTCCATTGATAAAATATGTGAAGCCAAGCGCATTGGACCATACCTGTTCTTAGGCATGAATGTCAGGGGAATATGACAATGATCTCCAACAGTCTCCCAACTGTGAATCTAGATAGATAGTGCTGGTCAACAGCTGTTATCATGGCCTTTAAAGTCCAGCCCCTGAGTTGTATTCATATTCCAACATTTGGATGTATGCGTGCGTACACACATTGAGATTTACTCACATTCCAAATAAATACATGCAAACACCTACATGCAAACCCATATGCATATATATTAAAACTGATCTTATTTGATATTCAATATTTCTCTTCATAACTCACTGGCTGTGTTAATTTTTCTCCTCTTTGAAATCATTATTGGGCGGCATAGATGGCTAGGCAGTTAGGAGCACCTACTGTGCTTGCAGTGGGCATGAGTTCAATTCACAGCACCCAAGTCCGGTGGTTTATACTGTAACTCCAGCTCCAGGAGATTCTCACACACTATTCTGACCTACATTGGCACCTGTATTCGTGTGCACATACCCCAACATAAACATACTCATGCACACATAATTAAAAAATTAAAAAACAATTTGAATTCCATTTATGAAAGGAAATGTTCTGATTGTAACATAATTAAAATAGTTAAATATATTAAATTAAATACTATATAATATAGTAAAAATTATATAATTTAAAGCTTCCACAGATTTCTTCTTACATAGCATGTTGTACACAATTTGAGTGACACCAAATAAAAGTGTATGTGTGTGTGTGTGTGTGCACGCATGCACAGAAGTTTGAACTTAGTAGTGAATAAATTATTAATTAAACTTGAAATTCACTTTGTTTATGCTAAGCTACCTTTGACTTTATTTCCCAGTAGTATTATTAAATAAATCCTATAAATATTACTTAAATATTTTACAATAGTATGCATTTATTTAAGCAAGTATGAACTCTAAGTAACACCATTTTCTTCACTGAAGATAGTAGTTCTCAGTCAGTCATGACCACACTCATAACCTTCTATTCCTTTGTTTCTATATAAATTGGGGGGATTCCCAGGTTTCTTAAGAACTTTAATTTTGGTTGTTAACTATAGGTTTATGTGTCCTATATCTACAGACGTATAAGTGATACATAGCTAGATAATAGCTAGATGATAGATGCATATATAGACAAAAAGTCTTATATCATTTGTGTGTTGTGTGTTTAGGTGGTGTATATATGTGGGCTGAAAGCACAGAAATATGCAGGTGCACATAGGTGTGTGAATGAGGATGTCCAATGCCCTCATCCATTACCACAATCTTACTGCCTTAAGACATGATCTCGTTGAGCTAGAAACTCATTGCTTTGTTTAGGCTTTGTAGACAGGTCTAGGGATCCACTTGTTTCTGTCTCTCAGTAACTGAATGTTAATGTGAGTCCTAGGAATTTGAACTCAGATTCTTATGACGCTTGCAGAATAAGTACACTCACCACTGAGCTGTCTCCGTGGCACTCACATCATTTGTTAATGGAACATTCAACTCTATATTCCTGAATGAATATTAGAATTTCACTCCAATGTGAAAGTCTGCATTTGGATTTAATGCCTTAATGAAGTTCATCTCAGTGTACTCCTCTGCAGTTAGAGCACATGAGAGAACCGTCCACACTGGCCATTACATTTATTTGACTTGATTCCATTTCCTCTAAATCCCTTTATTCAATGAATGTCTTTCTGACCCAATTCTATATCGTGATTCTACTTCAATCAATTTCTGAATATCCCTAAGTAGCTACTATCTTGGTAATTAAATATAAAATAATGGGACTAAAGATGAATACTAAAGTATCACTTTATATTGGACAAAGGCTAATTTGTTTGTTTGTCTAATAAAGGGGAAACTTTGCAATATATTGTGTTTTCCTCTAATGAAAGATAAACTTTACACCTAACAATCAGTCCCTGCATATCCTTCTACTTGGAAGTCCTGGTGAATACCAAGCTCTGCCCTGTCCATTTGGATTTATCTATTCTGCGTATTTTATGTAAATAGAATGAAACAAAGCGAACTTACCTTTCACCTCTGGGAGGCACTGAGGTGAAGTGGCAATAGTTTGCATTTGTTTTTGGAGTCTTTTGGATTCTTTTGACCCGGAACGCAAAATGGGGATTCTCATGCCTGGTATTGGGGCTTGTATTAGATATTCTATGATGCTTGGGGGTACTATTATCACCCCAACTGGCTTAACTTCATTTACCCTATATATATATATATATACACATACATTTATACGTATTATATGTAATTTGGGGTAAATGAAAGATAGTATTCCTTATGGCATTTGCAAATACCCTCACTATTTTTTCCTTTGCCTCCCTCTCCTATAATGCCCTCCCTTTCTTTTCCTCAATAAGAGCATTCTCCTGCTTTCCCCATTTTTTTCTTTTATGTCACTGTTTCCTGCCATTTCCCTCTCTAGCACCACCCATGAGAATTTTTTTTTATTTTTGGCATCAATGAAATATTTAACTCTAGGTTACATATTCATATCTGAAGATTTGGAGTTAGGAATCACAGATAGAGAGACTACGTGATGCTCATCTTCTAGGATCTACATGGCATCACTAAATATATTTTCTTGCCCTATCCATTTAACCACAAATTTCACAATTTCATTTTTCTTTACAGCTGGATAGTATTCTGTAGTTTATATAGATCATATTTTAATTATCCATTAATTTGTAGAAGAACGCATATACAAAGCTGGATCTGACCTGAAAGCCTTCTCCCTGAGGACAAGCTTTCATAGAACTGGAAGTTGCTACACAAGATTCCAAGGAGAAGAGTAGTCAATAGTATTACTGAGCTGTGAGACCTCTGAATCACAACAACCACCAGCATGGCAAAGATATGGCTAAAACTGCAATAATGACATTGACAGCTTCACAATAGCCATCAGCTGTCTAATTATACTTAAGAAATGCTCAACAGGAGAGAAATCATGCCTGGTATTGGAAACTTAATCAAAAACCAGGGGCTAGTGATTTCATGATTCTTAGAGAAGAATCTACTACCATCAATTTACTAAACCAGTGATTCCTAATTGCATAATAAATATTTTTCCTTATACCCACCGATAAGGTATGCTCCTGCCATAATGGTCATGGAGTCATCCTCTGAAATGTAAACCTCCAACAGACCCTATGTGGTCTTTTGTGGGAGCAGGGTAGTCCCTGAGAGGCTAAGGGGAGATGGAGTCACTAGCCCAAGAACTTAGACTCTGAAGATTAGCTTCGTGGTGAAAATCTACTTTTTATCAAAAGGAGCAGGGCTTTTGTGGAGGAAGCAGGGCAATGCACAAGGGGAATGTCCAAACACTGGCTCAGGCTTACTATACACTTCAGTGAGTCTCCCGAAAGCTTGCTGTAGCAGAGGGAGCAAACAAAGTTGGGAAAGTTACAATCATCTTTAGGCTTGTAAGTAACTCTTACCCTATCCATTTTGAGGATGTTAGTGAACAAGTTTTCAGAAAAGATGGAGGAAGTGGGCACTGCCCCGGTTGGCTTTCTCTTGGGGCTCAACCGGTGTGCCAGGATCCACCGTGTTAAGGGTCACACAATGTGCTGCAGGCTGAGGACTAGTCCTAGTGTAGGTGCTGATGCCCCTCTTTTTTCTCCCAGTGCTGGAATTCCTTTACCACCAACATATCTATAAATTTCCCTTGTGGTAGTGTTTTACCGCAATAGAAATGTAACAAAGACACCCACAGGGTTTTACCACTCTTTCACTTATTGCAGATATGCAACAAGATTTGAAATCAGATAGAGAGGGTTGTCCCAACTTTTCTTTTCTATTTCAATATTCTTCTTGACAGAATCATTGAATTTTAATGTAAATCTCAATCTGTTATTTATTTATTTATTTATTTATTTATTTATTTATTTATTTATTTGGTTTTTGAGACAGGTGTCTCTGTTATAACTCTGGCTGTTTGGATTCTCACTCTGTAGACCGGGCTGGCCTTGAACTCATAGAGATCCACCTGCCTCTCTGTCTTCCAAGTGCTGTAATTAAAGATGTGCACTACCACTATCAGGCTTGTTTTTCAACTCTTAAAAATTATAGTTAGGATTTTGATAGGCATTAAAGGTATTTTAGCATTAGCAATCTTGATAAATATATGATGGGTTTCCTTCTATTGAGGACTTTAAATTTTGCTTAATAATGTTTTGTTTTTGTTAGCATGTAAACCTTTTAGTTCCTTAAGTTACATATTCTTTTCTTCACTTTTATTTATTATAAATTAGAAGTGCTTATTTTATCTCCAGATTGTTCACTGATGGTCCACAGAAATATAAATAGCTTTCATGTTGAATTTACACCATACAACTTTGTTAGATTTATAGATCTAAAATGTTTGTAAAAATTTTAAAAGTATTTTTATGTCAACTTACATTTGAGCAAATGATAGTTTTGTGTTGGGAGCCGCAAACGCCATTACAAAATGGCGCTGGTTTCCTGCTTCCTGATTCTCTACGGAAACAGGCACTGACAATGCGCATGCGTGAATCTGCTTTGCGTACGCGCAAAGCAGATGCTAATTAGGTGCAGTCTATGAGCCAATGAGAGAATCACACGTCCTCCGGAGCTCTATATAAGCCAAGGGATTTTCGGGCTCGGGGTCCTTCTCCACCTGCCTGCTAAAAGAGCTGTTAATAAATTGCTGTCAGAAGAATCTCGTGTGTGGCGTCTCCTTATCGGCGAGGTGGACGCCGCAAGTGGTGCCGAAACCCGGGAACCGCTGCCGAATGGACCGGGATCTTTGGGGCGACTGCGAGGGACCCCGCTTGCTCAGCGGAAAAGATTCGAACTGACGGCGTGTGAGTCCGGACGATTTCCTGTAAGGTATGATTGCTTCCTATTTGGCTTTGGCCATCGCTATATCTCTGTGGACAATTTTTGTGATATTTTGTTGTTTTTGTTTGAACTGTCATGTACAGGGTAAAGAGTGTACCTGCCCTCCGTTTAAAAGGGACCCATGGTCACCTACAGATAAAGGCATTGGGTGGCCCGCTCTTGTAGGTAAAAGAGACATGGGCAACCAACAGATTAAGCCGATTCTATCAGCAGCGCAGGCGTTGCTGCGAGAATGTGGCCTGAAAATTCCAGAGAGGATACTCTTTAGCTTCATAAAAGAAGTAGATAGAGTAGCTCCTTGGTTTGTATCTACCGGAGCTTTGACAAAGCCCTCGTGGACAAAATTAGGAAACGATTTAAACAGAGAGAAGGATGAGGGTAAATTAAGACCAGGTACCATGTCAATTTATAAAATGATTTTAGCTTGTTTAGATGATGACAGATGTCAGGAAAAGGTCAGGGAAGGACAGAGAATATTTAGCGACCATCAGGACAGTCTATCAGAAACAGGAAATGGGGAAGCTAGCTGTACACAAAGAAGAAAATCAAAAGAGAAAAATACCGGTGAAAAAGAAAAACAAAAGAATAAAGAAAGGGAGGAAAAAGAAAAACAAAAGAGTAAAGAAAAACAAAAAGATAAAAAAGGGGAAGAAAAGGAAATAAAAAAACTGTATCCAGTTTTAACAGAATTTAAAAACTTAAAAATAGAAACTCCTTCGTCAGAGAGCTTATCCGAGGAGGAGTCTGGAGCAGAAGAATCAACCTCCAGTAGCTCAGAGGAAAGCGAAACAGAATTAGATCCAGAAGAGGAAGCTGAATTAGATGAGGAAGCGGCTAAATATGAGGCAGAGAGATATATGCCTGATCCGCCCTACGCCCTGGGCTATGCCCCGTCGGCACCGCCGCTTGAGGAGATAGTAAAACTTAAAAGGAGAAAAAGGGAAAAAGGGGTCATTTTAAGTGATCCAGATCCCCCAGGAAATACTATGAAGACAGTGTCGAATTCGCTGATCCCAGTAATAGAAAGGAAGCGGATTCGCGCTGCATTTCCCGTATGGGAGGACAATAATCAGACCAGACATCATTCACAGTTAGATTTAAAACAACTAAAGGCACTTGTAGAATCAGTTCAAACCTATGGCATCAATGCCTCTTTTACTCAAGCCTTGGTAGAGAGGCTGACTACAAGTCCTATGACTCCTGATGATTGGTACAATACAGTTAAGGCATGTCTCACTATGGGACAGTATTTAGATTGGAAGTCTATTTATCAAGATATCTGTGCTGGTCAGGCTAGACAGAATGCAGTTCAAGGTCATGCCCCCTGGAATTTTGAGATGCTTACAGGACAAGGACAGTGGACAGCCAATCAAACGATGTATCCAGCAGAGGTTTATGCTCAGATAAATACTGCAGCTGTAAAAGCTTGGAAGAGCTTACCCAATAAAGGACAAGTGACAGGAAATCTCACTAAGGTAATTCAAGGAACAAATGAGCCATTCTCTGACTTTGTAGCTAGAATGATGGAAGCAGCAGGAAGGATTTTTGGAGATCCAGAGACAGCCATGCCACTCATTGAACAGCTAGTCTTTGAACAATGTACTAAGGAGTGCAGGAATGCTATAACCCCATGGAAAGGAAAAGGCCTTAACGCCTGGATGAAAGCATGTAGAGAAATTGGAGGACCTTTATCAAATATGGGATTAGCTCAAGCATTTTTGTTAGCACAAAGAACCTCAACAATGAAGTGTTTTAAGTGTGGTAAAATAGGACATATACAGCGCCAATGTAGATCAGCTGGCGAAGGTCAAAAGACAGGACAAAAACAACCTGGAATGTGTCCGAGATGTAATAAAGGTAGACATTGGGCTAATGAATGTAGGTCAGTAAAAGATAACAATGGCAGGCCTCTTCCTGATCAACAACAGACAAAAAACGGGAGGCGGGGCCCTCGTCCCCAGGGCCCTCAAATGTATGGGGCACTTACAAGCCAACAGGGATCCCAAAAGAAGAAGTTGTCAGAAGAGCCACAACAGGCTCAACAGGATTGGACCTGCGTGCCACCACCAGAGCAGTACTGACTCCCACCATGGGGTGTCAGCCTGTTCCATCTGATTTCTTAGGACCATTGCCAAAAAATACTGTAGGGTTAGTGCTAGGAAGATCTTCAACTACCTTAAAAGGGCTTATTATCCATCCGGGAGTTATTGATCAAGATTTTGAAGGACAAGTAAAAATTATGTGCTCCTCCCCTAAAGGGATAAGTTCTATCTCCCCAGGGGATAGGATAGCACAGCTCTTAGTATTACCCAGCCTTCACTCCATGTATACAAAAACAGAAAGGGGGAATAGGGCCCACTACAGGGCCCAAGACATCTATTTCCCTAGCCTTATTTACTTTAAATTTTTTAAATCTGGACCCTGATGGAAAATCTGCAGCTGACAGACATGTCGGTTACGGTCCAAAGAAAGAAGTGGTTAGATGGAAGGATGTTATTTCTAACCAATGGAAGGGCCCGGATCCAATTTTAGTAAGATCCAGGGGAGCTGTCTGTGTTTTTCCACAGGATCAAGAAAATCCCATTTGGGTGCCTACACGATTGACCAGAATTATCAGACAAGGGGAGGAGGATGCAACACCTAAAGCTGTGGATCCTGACATGGATGTTCCTGAATCAACAAACACAAGCTGAGGATGCGTTACATCCATTCAATATGAAAATTTTAAAGCATTGTCTTAACAGCTACTATCCAATTGGTCTGCAAAATTCGATACAACTATGAGGAGATTGCGGACAGCTATTATACAGATCAACTCCACTCGACTTGACCTTTCCCTCATCCGGGGGTTTTCTACTTGGTTTTCTTCTGCTTTTTCCTACTTCAAGGAATGGGTGGGAGTCGGGCTTTTCGGCTGTATGACTCTGGTGGGAGTGTTGGTAACTCTCTGGTTGCTCTGTAAATTAAAAAGACAACATCAAAGATGATTACTCAGGCCTTGCCTGCTGTAGAACAGGGAACATCTCCTCAAGCTTGGTTAAATATGCTAAAACGTTGAGACGCTATCTCATGAGACTATTCTGAGGGCTCAGGTTCCCATTGCACCAGGTTTCTCTGAGATGGTCCTGTGCATCTCCCAGGGCTCATGTTCCCATTGCACGGGAATTAAGGTGCACAGGGTCTCCTTCCATGTGATTTCCTTGATCGCTTAAAGCTGTTGGATCAGCAAGCTTGATCGGTAACTTCATGGTTGCAGTTTGTGCATTTTTATAAAAGACAGGGGGAGATGTTGGGAGCCGCAAACGCCATTACAAAATGGCGCTGGTTTCCTGCTTCCTGATTCTCTACGGAAACAGGCACTGACAATGCGCATGCGTGAATCTGCTTTGCGTATGCGCAAAGCAGATGCTAATTAGGTGCAGTCTATGAGCCAATGAGAGAATCACACGTCCTCCGGAGCTCTATATAAGCCAAGGGATTTTCGGGCTCGGGGTCCTTCTCCACCTGCCTGCTAAAAGAGCTGTTAATAAATTGTTGTCAGAAGAATCTCGTGTGTGGCGTCTCCTTATCGGCGAGGTGGACGCCGCAGTTTTGCCTTTCTTTGAGATTATGTGATTTTTTTTTTACTGCCTCCCTGTCATCTTCCAGCTGAAAAGGGCTGAGTGCAACTTTAACCATTCCTATTATTAGAGATTTCTTCAGATTTCAACATTAAATAGGGAATATAATAGTTTTCTCACAAAATTTCACATTTCTTAAGGCATTCTTGACTAGTCCTAGATTACTAAATGTCTATCACAAAAACTGTGCATTTTGTCAGATGTCTTTATATTCCTATGCATTGTTTTAGTCACTCTTTGCTTTTGGAGACATGACATCACATTGTAGGTAAGGCTGTCCTGTACCTCACTATGTGGCACAGGCTGATCATTTACGCCAATCTTCTGCATAAGGAATTCAATTAAAAATTTCCATGAGTTTTATTGTCATTATATAATGACATTGTAATCAACGATATTGACTGATTTTCTTATTTTGAATTATTACTTCGTGGCTATAATATATGATCATTTTAATTTATTGATGAATCCAGCTTACTAATACCTAGTGAAAACATTTTCACCTGTATTTATGAAGTATGTTACATTACATAATAGCTTTTATGATATGTTTTCTAGCATCAACATTAGAAAAAAAGCTAATTTGAAGCTATGAATTAGGCAGTATTCTTATTAGCAATTTTCAGCTATAGAGACACTGGTAGTAATTATTCATTAAATATTTTGTAGAATTAGCCAGATAATAATTAAAAGAATGTTTGTGGTCCTTGTCTTGCTTCATGTTCAGTTTATTTTTGTTGATGCTGTTGTTAATAATAATATTGTTATTATTATTATTATTGTTGTTATTTATTACTAGTTTAGTATTTTTAATAGGGCCTCACTAGCCTCATTACGTAGCCCTCCCTAACTTATAGATTACTATGTAAAACAGGCTTGTCACCGCTCTCGAGTAGTAGAACATGAGAAAATGGAACCAATAAATGAGACAAACTACAGTTCATGCAATATACAACTATATTCAGAGCATCAGACAATTAATACCTTGAGGGTTTAAAGAAATCACATAAAGCTGGGAGATGTTGGTGCACACCTTGAATCCCAGCACTCAAAAGGCAGAAGAAGGCAGATCTCTGTCAGTTAAAGGCCAGCCTGGTCTATAGAGTGAGTTCCAGGACAGCCGGAGTTACAACAGAGAAATCCTCTCTGGAAAAGGATAGAGAAAGAGAGAAAGAGAGAGAGAGAAAGAAGGAGAGAAAAATCACATAAGGAAAATTCTCATGAGTTCAAGCTGAATTCAATAACAAGCACAAGGCACTTGAAGCAAAAACGTTTTACCATATAGACATATACACATAAGAACTGCAAGCAATAATAATCTGAAGTAAACTCAGTCCTATCCACTACATCTTTGAGGAACACAAGAACACGTTTCAAGAAAAATTACGTGTTTTGAATAAACATGCAAGAAGACTTGTTTTATTGGATTATTCTCATAAGCACTAGGAATTCTCTTTACAGTACTCCATTCCTGGACCATGTTCTGACACAACCTGCCCTTAGATTTGTGGTAGTGTGTCTGCCTCTTCCTCCCTCATGCTTGGATAGCAGAAGTGCTCTATACCACATCTGGAATTCTTATTTACTTTATAATATTATTGTGTTTCATTTAACTGAATGATCTATTTGATGTAGAAGATTCTGAGCTTTCATATTTTTTTTCAGTTTGTGTCCTGGCTTGCTTCAAGTTCCTAGAGCAAGAACTAATTTTGAAAATACATTATCAGATATTGTTAGACTGCTAATTTTTCAGCTTCTCCAAAACTTAATGAAAAATATAAAACTGATCAACTTTGTTGAAAAATAGTTGGGAACTCATTCCTGTGCTCACATGCATGCACACGCACGCACGCACGTGCACACACACACACACACACACACACAAACTGCAGGATCTAGGGACATAAAGACATGACTTCATCACATGAAGTCACTCATTTGTAGAACTTAAAAATTATAAATTTGGTCTCACAGAACTTGAAACTAGAATTGCACTTACCAGAATCCAGGAGGAGAAGGAGGAACAAATGATAGTGAAAGAAAGAACACCAGGTGCAAAGTTCCAGGTAGAGAAAAATATAGTATGGTGTTGGTTATATATTAGATTGAATTGGCCAATGATAATGAATTGCACATTTCAAGACAGAAATATGGAAAGAGGAACTTGCATACTTCTACTGAAAGGAAATAATGGAAGTAATAAATATGATAATTATCCTGGTTTGTCCATTATCTAAAGCTCATGTACTGAAACATCACAGTATATCTCACAATGTAAGAATTAAGTGTCGATTATAATTAAAACGTACCTGTTCTGTACTGTATTCGTTTTCTTAGACCAGTTGACTCACAGTTGTATTTGTATAAGTGAGAAAGGGATAAAAAGTATTTCAAAATAAAGTAGCTGATATCTCTGTTCTTATGGCAAATAATGGTATGGTAAGGAGCAGGGAGGAAAATCATGGCAATATAGTACCTTATGCATATTTTTTTTTGGCAAAGGCCAGTGGCTGGCAGGTAATTCATTCATTTTGCTGCTGAGCTCTCTTTTGAAAGCAACCTCTACTGCATCATTAATTTTATAATTCAAATTATCTGTTTCCAGATGTTGCTACAAAAAAATATACAGCAAAAGTCTAAGGCCCAGAAAACACCTTCAGGCTTGCTGAAAAGTCCTATGAACTTTATTTGGCTAAATGAATTAGGTATAATTTGGTATGTTATCATATTTCTGTTCTAATCTTAGACCTCTGGATCATTCTGTGGTTTTGCTCCTTCTTCAAGTATGTCAGTGATGATGAGGAATGCCAATCCCACGTTAGAGTGATGACTACTCAATTAATTTGCAGATGTGTGAACAAGCATAGTTGAGTAGGAGACACCTAGTGCTCCACGAAATTTCTATAGGCAACTTAACTAGTTACCAGAGGCAATGGGAACAGTGTATGTACTAACTTATATGGGATAACCTAGAACAGAAGCAAACAGACAAAACAAACAACAAAACGTGAGTCCTATAGCAGTTCGAACAATCACAACTGGAAAAGTTAGTTAACAAAGAAGTGATTGCAACCTGATATTTCAAAAATAATTATCAAAAGTAATGGAAATATAAAATATGATGAATCAGCTGTAACCCAATTCAGAAAACACATTCCCAGAACAAAGAAGAAAGCAAAAAGAGTATGGACAGTTGAGGTAGGTGGTGCACACCAGAAATGCTGGGTGTCTACAGGCTGAGGCAGGAGGATTGCAAAGTTCAGGTCATTCGAAGCTACATGGTAAGATAAAGTTCTCCCAAAATACAAAAGGAATAATAAGTAAAACGGAACAAATAAACTGTAAGTAGAAAAGTTTTTATACTGAGCATATGGACATAAAGGTAGCATAGATAGTAAAGATTATGATAGAATGAAACATACAAGATGATAAAGTTGGGAATTTTCATAATAATATAAATAGTGACAGTTTTGGATAACCCAGAGAGTAAAATAAATATAGTTTTATACTGACATGAATAAATGCTTAAAAATAAGTAAGAAGGTACAGGAGGACTGGGTTCAGCAGTTAAGACTGAATACTGCTCTTGCCGAGGAACCAAACACAGTTTCTAGAACTCAGGTTGGTTGTCTCACAACTTCCTGTGACTCCAGACCTCTTCAGACACATCCGCATACACGTAAACATACAAACATACTTATACACTCACACACATACACACACATTCAAATTCACTACCACATAATTTTAAAATAATAAAAATGAATCAAACAAAAGTACAAAAAAAGCTTTAATAAGTACAGAAAAGAAAAAAAAAATAACCAACCACAAGTTAATGCCTCAGTAATTGCTAAAACCCATATCAAGGGTGAGTTTGAATGCTAATTAGGATGCAATCAGAAAAGAAGCACAAGATTTGTATGTAATGTATCTACACCAAAGTATTTATTACATTCAAAACTAAAAAAAAAATTACTGTGGAAGAGACTGGCAAGCATTTCTTTATCTAAGCTATAAAAGTTAACCTCATCCACAGTGGGGCCATCAGTTTCATGATGCACAGATACGGCACATAGAGAAGGGTACACTAGCTGAGTGGTAATCTTATCAAAATACATATCACCAATTTAATCAAAAATAATTGTATAAGAAGAGAGAATTCATGAAAAAATAAGTTATTGGAGTGTTGACTTAGGACACTAAGTTGAACCAGAAATACAAATGAAGCTACATTTACAATGATAATCACATAGAAGGAAATTGATAATGACAGGAAATCAGCAGTTAAAAAGAGATAATTACCAGGACCACACACAACTACAGAGCTAGCCATAAAGAAGGATGTTTAGCTGAACCTTGGCATTTGGGTCCATAGATCTCCAAGACTCTTTCAAGCTTTAAGAGCTGGCAGAAAGGATGAGCAACAGATTGAAGCATTCTGCTGAGATATGCAACAAGACAGGGGCAAACAGTGCTCAGCATAGAGAGAAAGGGAAGCTCACAGACAAACAGGCTTTCAGAAAGAAACATAAAAGGTTTTGTTCTCAGAAAAGTGTGAATTGGAAATGGGTTGCTCTCACAGGGTGAGAAGCCCAGCTTTGTATGATTTAAACATCAATGTTCTGGGTTTATTAACTCCTCCAACACATCCGGTGGTGATAGAAGAATATTTTTAAACAAGGCAATGTCATAGCAGACCTCACATTCCTTCTAAACTTTTAAATTATGCATTGTTTAGAGCTCATCCAAAGAGGGCAAGTTCTAAAGGACACAAGAAAACATGATAGAAAATCAAGAGTAACAGGCCAAGAGCTGTCAGTTATGAATGAAACATTATTTACACTGATGTGTGGATGAGAATATGTGGTGAGTTTGAAAATGTCCTAAAGCACAGATGTGTGTTTTAGAACTAATAGTTGCAATAACTTTAATTATTTTCTCACATTACCCTAACAATACTTTCTTTTTAGGTAGGCCAAGGCTTTCTGTCCATTAGCTACGTTTGTGTTGTTTTCTTTTTCCTCTGCATCTCAGGGTCTGCTGCAGGCAGATCTCTGCAGTGCTCTGCTGTCTTAACTGAACACTGGGATATATAACTTCTATGTGTTGATGGTTCACAAGCATCAGTAATCACTGTTATTTCTTTCCTTCCTTTAGCCATATTCGTGACACTAGCACCTATTACCACCCCTCATCCAAGTGGTTTGTTATTTGAATATTGCCACACTCCCTGCTGTCAGTCACATTGGGAGACATTAACACATTTCTCAGTTACTGGTAGGAAACTGCTGTGTGGGGTAGGATGGTAATTAGAAAATATGAAGCTCTGAATAACACAGTAAAGATTCTCCACCTAAGGGAAATAGAAAACACTCAGCGCAAGCATGATTCTTCTTTTCCAATAACATTTACAGACATAAAACCTCATGCTGGGTTGTAAGCAAGCTGCCACCAACTTCAGAGAATCGGAGTTATGCAGAGAACAAGGTAAGTTGAAAGTACAATTTTTTAGAAATTATTTTAGGAGGGCAAGACTTACATCTTGGATGACAAGGGTTTTCTAGAAAAAAGCTAATGAACCATTAAAACTTATTTCAAACACAGATGTTTTATGACATATATAAAAACGTCTTCAAATGTGTATGATGCTAGAAGTCATATACCGAAATTCAAAGACATATAAAGTTATCCTTTTGTTGTCATTGTTTTGCTCTTTAAATCCCAATCAGTATCGACCTTTTTAACCAGGAGCCTAAATATTCTCAATATAACTAATGAAGTAAGTACAGTGGGACAGGGTGGGAGAATCATCAACCTTCCTTTCTGTACTGCAATGTACTGAAATGGTTGTATTCTCTCCCTCCCTCCCCCACCCCTACCCTGTGAATTCTGGTATTCTCAAAGCAATGAGAGGATGTTGTCTTGGTACAAAAGGAATTTCTGAGGATTCATCTTATTCAACAGGAGAAAAACATGTCCTAGAGCTCCTTGAAAGACATCTGTGGTTCTGATATACTTCCTTGTTTTGTTTTATATTTTGAGACAGGGTCTCGCTGTGGAGCCCAGGATATTCTCAAGGTACTGAGTCTCCTGCCTCAGCCATCCAAGTACTGGGATCACAGCTGCGCCCAAGATGCCAGGCTCAAGACACAATTCTATTCTGACACAGAATTTACTATTTTAGAAAGAAAACATGCTAAAAATACTAGAAAGAGATAGTTTTCACTTGATGTAGAATTCACTATCTTAGCTAAGAAAAGGTTACTAATCTTAGCATCTTCCTTATTAGACACTCAGGTAGGCAAGTGAATAACTCCCATAACCATGCGTGAACCAATTTCACATTTATGATGAAAATTATGGAGAGTTTCTATAAATTACTTAAAATATTAAAAATGTCTTAAAGTAACAAAGGCCATGTGATCTTTGGGAAAAAAAAAAAAAAACTACTTTATTCCTAGCTCATATAAAGTACTAGAAGCTTGTTTCCCTATAGTTGAGTTTTAAAGATCATAATATTTGGCAAAGTTTTCCAAAAATACACTAAAGATAACTCTTCACTTATTTGAAAACAACATCTCAAATTTATCTCACTATAAATCTATTTCTTTTACTATAATACAGAAAGAACAAGTTACGAAAGCTCTGTAGAATCCATTTCTAACAGTCACTTGATTGAAGTTCCTTTCACAACAGGATGTTTAATAGAATTCTTGGACTTTTTTCTCTTTAAATAAGAATATTATCAGCAAAGTAACAATCAGAAAAACTCAGCAGTGACTCCCTAATAAAGAAATAACAAACTCTTCACGTCCACCTTTCAGTCAAGATAGTAATGAGGTCTTCCTTCATAATGGTCAAAGGATTTACATAATTTGTTTGCTCTCATTTTAGAAAATATCAGTGATTAAAAAGTAAATCCCTTGGGCTGTTATGTGTAAGAAAATGAACAAAATTAAACGTATAAGAACTCATAGTTGTTACATTAGATGAGTAGGGACTTCCACCAAGGAATGACTATAAGATTAAAAACATGCCAAGCCGTGGTGAGGCACACTTTTAATCCCAGTACTCCGAGACAGAGGCAAGTGGATGTCTGTGAGTTCCAGGCCAGGTTGGTCTACAGAATGAATTCCAGGACAGCCAGTGTTACAACAGAGAAGCCCTGTCTAGAACAAAACAAAACAAACAAACAAACAAACAAAAAAGAACAAAGCAAAAAAAGAAAAAAAAAGCCTTAAGAACAACATATCTTGGTTTGCTTTACAAATTATTGGATCAATAACCAATGTCATTTTTTTCTATAATTTTCTAAAATGTTAATAAAATGTATTAATAAATTAAGAACATAAATTCAATTAATTTTGATTCTGTTTGTTTTGTTGTTGTTTTTCAAGACAAGGTTTCCCTGTTGTAACTCTGGCTGTCCAGGAATTTACTCTGGAGATCCAGCTGGCCTTTAACTCAAAGAGCTCCACCTGCCTCTGCCTCCTAAGTGCTGGGATTTAAGGCATGAGCCACCACTGCCTGGCAGATTTAATTAATTCTATCTTGAAGTTTCTTTTAAAATTAGTGCTTATTTTAAGCATAAGAAATTTTAAAAAATAATAGTAGATATTACTAAATAAACTATATTTCTTCACCTAAAGCACTATTGATGAAATTTAAGGCAGGCACATTTTATTTAGTACAGTATAAAACATGGAAAATTAGTAAAGGTTTAACATCTTTAACAATATTAATTGCACTTCCAGTTCAGTATTTAGCTTATTATCTCAATTATTTTCTTTTGCATACTACACTAAAAATAAAGAAAAGCTAACCAAATGGCTCAGCTGAACATTGTAAATATTTGTAATTCTCTGAATGGCCCAGAGAAAATAATTTCTGAAAAAAGACAAAATTAGGCAAACCATAGAAACCCTTACAAATAGGCTCCTGTTACCAAACCTGCTTCATAAACTGTTGAAAGTGTCTATGTCTTCAAGATCATGGGGGCCTATCATTGTAACATAAGTTTAGCTGAAGAACAGATGAATCACATTGTATCCTAGTAATGCTTTTGAATGAAATTATAAAATTTTGAAGAGATTTCAGAGACCAATATCATGTATCCTGCAAAGTGAAGATGCTAAGACCACTCATCAATTTGTCAGTCCTAAATATTAAAGAATGAGTTGCTAAAGTTCCGAATAAAGGTGATTTTAAATGTAGAAATTATACTCTGCCAAATTATTATTTAAATTGACCATGCAAATATATTTTCAGGTTTAATGTGCACTTTAATTAATTTAGTTTTGTGGACTATTATTTTGGACTTTTACAATGAATAAGATAGATAGTCTTCTTAAAATAAATGATTACTATAAGATATAGAAAATATGAGGCAGGTAAATAGAAGTTTGGGAAATGCTACATGTGCTATAATTATGTCAATAGTTGCTGACCTTGGAAAGGTCACCAAGCATGCCCAGGAGTCTCAGAACACTAAATGAACACCATCGCTGACACTTCCTTCCATGTCTCTGTCAGTGAGGGCAAAACAGCCTCAAGCTGTCTCAACTGACCCATTTCAGTTTGTTTGATGGTAAGAGTGTGTCCTAAAGCCTTTGGAAGGAAAGAAAAATATTTTCTCAATCATTTTTTTGTGTGTATATGGACCTTTTTAGTTACAGGTTCATTTGTTTGTTTTTTAATCAGCATTATTTTTAAAGTAATATACTTTTATTAATTCTTCAAAAATGTCATACAGCTTAGCCTTGATATTATGAAGGGCCCACTCCTCCTCCCAACTCCTCCCAGATCTACACTCTCTCCCTACCCCCTCTACCCTACTCATGTTCCTTTTTTTATTTACTGAGATTTTCATACATTATAATTTTGACATATTAGTTCTCTTCCCCCTACTCCTCCTAGATTCTTTCCTACCTAGAATCAATACTTTTTAATGAAAAAGTTGACCAAAAAAAAAAAAAAAATCTGTCAGAGGATTTTGAGACCAACTGAAGCATATTTTAATGAGAAAGAAAATTATACAAAGTAGATATTTAAAATTGTGAAAAATATAATGCACGAAAGCAATGGCATATAATTGAAGTAGGATAGGAAAAATTAAATGAATTGTAATCTGTTAAAGATAATAATGTAATTAAAAATTTATCTAACCACAAATTCATGGTATGGCATAGTGCTTATACCAGACCTAAAAAGCATTTTAAGATTTATTTGTTTTATTTCATGTGTTTGAGTTTTTGCTAGCATATATACCTGTGCAGCATGTGTGTGCCTGGTACCCACAGATGTCAGAAGATGGCATTAGATACCTTGAAAGTCATGAATGGTTTTGAGCTGCCATACCAGAGATGGGAATTGGGCCTGGATCCTCTGTAAGAACAGGAAATACTCACAACAACAGAGCCAGGTCTCCACATCAAGACCTAAAAAAATTAAAATTCTTTTTCCTTATTTCTAAGAAGAGAATGATTCCAGGAAAAATTGTTGATTTGATTAACTTCTCTTGAAAGAAAGACAAAATAGCAAAACCATGTATTAGATGAACACACTTAAAGTGGTCTACGGAGTCAGGTTGCATTAGAATATAGAAGGAAGTGGTCTCTATGGGGAGAAATTATAATTTATTTTACACACTTTAATCCCAGAAAAAAAAGATGAAAATTTCTATTTACATCTATTTCTATACACATTATCATAATATATATCAAGGATGGAAAATAGTAACTGATTTTCACATTCCCAAACACACTGACTAACTGTGCTTATGATATTGGATTTGTAAAAATATAATAAATGTTTTTTAATAAAAAAGAATGAATATTGCTATATTATAGACATAGATACATGACATGTAATTAAATCCTTACTTCTACTTATTTAAAACATGATTAAACTATAATAGAAGCACTCTATTAACTGCTCCTCAACTAACTCTTCAGCCTGCTTCTCAACTTGCTCTTTATCCAACTCTCACTGTTAACTGATTGCTGCAACTGACTTACTTACTTACTGACTTCAATTCACTCTGACTCCTATGTAACTCTCCTTAATTGGGCTGAGAGTTAGCCTATTATTGTGAGAGCTGGGCATGTCCTTACTCTGCTAACTCTTCCTCTGATTAGACACTTTGTCTGTAGTTCACTCTGACCTATCTCAGATGTCACTTCCTGTGTGACACTGACTACTTTGAGTTCTGCTTCCTATGTCTGCTTCCACTATTTTTTCTAGGGATTAAAGGAATGGACCACTACTACTTTCTGAATACTGGAATTGAAGGTGTTTGCTACCACTGCTTTCTGAATATTGAACTAAAGGAGTGTCTACATTTCATACAGACCACACAGGCCTCTGAATGTAGCCTCTGGAATGTAGACCATAGCTTTCACAGAATGCTATGCCTCTACAGCCTAAATACACAAATAAAATGGAAAATGAAAATCATGAAAATATTTTAATTGAAACAGGAAAAACATTGCATGAAACCCAACACTCTTACATTCTAAACTCTCAAAAATAAAAGATATAGGAGAATCTTACCTCAAATCAATAATAGATATGCATACCTGCTTAGGATATTACCCTACTCAATATTAAAAGCAAGTTTTATAAGACCAAGCACACAGTAAGGATAACACCCTCAACACTTCTACTCCACACAACAACAGAAGTCCTCACCCAGAGCAAATAAGAAGGAAAAAATGCCCAAACCAATGAGATAGCAATAGCATGATCAAACTGGAGATCATTCTGCTATATATAAATGTTCATCACGGAATACTGCTGCACAACTTATTTTTTATGTGGCATCCAAATGGTACATCCATGGGGAAGAGTAGATTGATCCACATTAGAGCTTTATGGTTAAGCAAAGACGAGGAATGTTAGATTGATATAAAATAGCGGTATGTAAAGTTATATCAAATGAATAAATTATAGTAATATACTATACAGATCAGAATCTACAGTTAACAATATTTTGTTGTACACTTACAAATCTGTTACTATAGTAGATCCCATGTTTTCTCCCCTCAAAGCAACAAAATGAAAGTTAAAAAAATAATAAAACAAGTGTTTTTTTCAGGTGATGATTGAGGTGTAAATTTCACTCTTGTGAACATAGGTCTCAACTCAGACTGTACACATCCAATGTAAAGAAATTTTTTGTTTTTCTATCACCTACAAAGTTAATTATGAGTATATTCTATTATTCTTTATCCCTTTGAGAAAATTTTTATCTGACTTGGCCTCATGATTTTATATAAAAATTTACAGATAGATTTAATAAAGATACAGTTTTAAAAAAATAGACCCATTTACTTAAATTCATTTCAGATGACTCTAAGATAGAGAATTATAACATTGTTCACATTACTTTTTCCAGATTATTATTTCTTATATTTAAAGCTAGTAAATAACTAGCATGGTGATTAGAATAAAGTAAATGTTATGAACTAATTCTAAAATAAAAGGAACACATTGTGAGAAAACACAGTTTTGAAATAACAAACTGATATATGAAAGAACAAAATACTCATATCTGTGTTATATAGAACAGATATAAGATACAAGAAATAATTTTAGTATATTTTCATAGAGATAAAAATGTCTTCTAAGACTACAAAACTTTAAGATGTTTATTCACTTAAAGAGTAGTAACAAATGTGATTCTTCATTACAATCTAGAAATTTGAAAAAAAAAACAGCTATGATCTATTTCCATAGTAGAGACAATATTCTCTTCATGAAATATTGACAAATAGTGCATTAATATTGATATATTCAAAATTACAATTGGAAAAAGAAAGTCACCCATGTGTGAACATGTGAAATAAGAAAGCCAACCTAATGTGACTGAAATTAAGTCCCAGAAAACATCTTTGAACTGTGATCTGAATTAAGTTTTATGATAGGGCAGAACAAATAGTTAACAAATATTTTGCTTAGATAAATAAACCAGCCAAAGACATTCCACATGTTCTGGTCTCATGCGTGTAATGATAGTAAGGAAGAGATATAGCTAGGAGCCAGACAATCAAAGTCAAGCTGATATTGCCCATGCTAATGTCAGAGGTCACAAGAAAACTGAACTTAACTGTCTTGATTACTGCTCACAAACTCACTTAAGAGGGTCCCCCTTTTACATTTAATTATCATAGTCCAGTCTTGCCTAAACTTATCCTCCATTTATTTGGTAGGTGATTTTGTATATTTGAAATAACCAAATTTCTTTTGAAATTTACAATGTTATAATATTACAATCCTTTTAAAGTGTTATTTGAAATTTGCTTTCAGCCAATATACATAAAGCCCACATGTGGAATCCAAATTACCTATGTTTAATGAAAGAAAAGTATAAAAGAAGCTAGGAACACTGTAAACCATGAATCGTAATGCCGTAAATATGCATGGAAACAAACCAAATCATATTAGACACAGTACATTCAGAATGAATCTGTCTAAAGTGGTGAAAACCACTGTGCTTAAAAGAATGGAATAAAGGAAAGGCTATCTGGAGACAAAGCACTGAGGGACCACACATGATCATGAAAATAAAAGAAAAATTTTGATTGCTGAAAACTTATATGAACATTCATACTCAAAAGACAAAGAAATCAGAAAAAACAACCAAATCTAAATAAAAAGAGCTATCTTTTGGGTGCCACTTGCCCAGAGAATAACTCAATTTTTAAACTACAGCAAAACAAACCTTACGTGTTAAAATAAGTTAAGTATAGGATTAAATTCTACTTAATTCTAGATAAATTCTAAAAATTGTAAGATGTTTTGAGACCCTGAAAACAAGAGGCCCTGAGGCTCGGACTTTACCAAATTGCAAAATATCTACTATAATATACCCTATATTTCTTAAAAGAAATGATAACAATATATTATACCACCAATACCCACACAATTAACAACTGTATACTGTCTTATTGACCCATTACTGTTGTTTTATCATATTGGGAATTAAACCTAAAGCCAAGCATATGCTTCGTAAGCATTCTACGAGTGAAGTATTTCTCAGATGTTCATTGTTGGATCTTAAAGTAATATGTATTATTCCTGTTTCCAGTCTATCTTTGAGATAATAGACAGAGCAAAGATTCTAATAAAAAAAAATGTGTTCTTAAGGAAAATGATTTCCATGAAAAGTTTTGGACTTTACCAAAAAATATTATTATACAATTAATTATATTCTCTAATTATATATGACATATTTTCATGAAATTTGCATCAATTGTATGTGTGTATGTGTGTGTGTGTGCATGTGTGTGTGTGTGTGTGTGTGTGTGTGTGTTGTGTAGGCCAGAGAACAACCCATGGAAGTTGGTGCTTTCTCTCTCACATTTGTGTCCCATGGTCAAACACAGTGCTAGGCTTGTGGCAGGATGCTGTACACATTGAGCCACCTATTTCGACACAATCACAGTGATTAAAACCAAATGAGTTTTCTAGTTCTTAAAATGAATCTCTCTCTAGCACAGTAATGTTCTTTTACACTATGTAGTTTTCCAGGAAAGAGAGTAAAATAACAGCAAGGGTGTCTGAAAAAGTCATGAGGAATCATACTATTAATCCTCTATCTAAAATACCATAAATCCACACATATAGTATAAATGAAATTTTCCTTTCTGGGCTGACTGTGCCCCCTCTAAGAGCTAACGACCATCTGACAAAGCCCCAAAACAAGGCATGGGAAGCCCTCTTTTGAGTTTTTATTCAAGGTTGTCCAAGAAACTCCCAAAACTTTGTAGCCCAAGGTTGCCCCAGAGGAGAAAGTAAATTCCTATTGCTAAAGATGCCATGTATTTCAGACATATGGCTCAGAAACACTTGAGCTAGAACTATCATGAAAGCCTCATCATCAAGGACTAGCTTTTGTGATGCCAGAAACCTATCAAAGGAGGGATGCAACCAGCAGCCCCACCCATCTATGAAGCCTATGAACCGCATCAATAAGCAGCATGGAGTGATAACCTTAAGGGTGCAGCAGTGGCACACATACTTATGTATCCAATAACTCTCTACTAGACCTAGGACCCACTCAAAAAGAGAAAAATCATGCCTGGTATTGGAAACCTAGCCAACTACTCTTGGTTAGTGACGTTATCGATCTTGATGGAGAACTTATAACAGCAACTTTCCTAATCCAGCATAATCCCTAAAACTGCCCATTGATAAGTGTAGCTTTCACCACTCAACAAGAAAACTCTTGTAAAAGAAGTAAACCCTGATAGAAAGCCACAACCAATCAAAATGCAGAATTGCAGATCCTAACTGATACATCTACAACACAATTTATGCACTTGAGGATCAGGGATTATTGCAGAGTAGGAGGATGAAAGATTCTAAGAGTCAGAGGAACAGGGATTCTACTTTGTGATTGTGTCTCCTAGTAATCTTAGAAGATACACCATAAAATCTGACCAACATCACTGGACAAAAATGAGCTGAACAAAGGCAGTAACAATAGACATGCCAAAGTATGAAAGTCCACAAGGACTCAACCCTATACAAAGAGCTACAAGCAAATAAGGGATCCCCTATCTCACACACATAGATGGATTAAAACTGTAGGGGAGGAAGAATGAGAGGAAGAACAGGAAAGTGAGGAGAAGACATAGTTGAAGAATAATATAGTTCAGTGAATATATGCCACTAAAAAGCTATTTCAACAAATTTTGGAAGCAAAGGAGAGCAAGAATACATGTGCCATGTTGATATATAAGTTTCTACATTCTATCCCCATTGTTTGATTTAGTTTAGTGTTCAGTCCTTTAAATATTGATGTTAGCTCAATATTTAATGAAATATGGCATACTGATAATACTTTTTTAAAAGTTTGTTTAAGTAAAATATTTAAGCTAAATTACTTTCTCTGATGCATTATATAACTTCTAAAAGTAACATTTGGTAGGTAGTAATAATATGTAGTTTTATTTGCCATTTCTACTATTCCATTGTGTTTCCCTGAAGCTTATCTGAATAGCTATCATTCCACCATGGACTCTCACCTGAGCAGAGTGCCCCTAACTCCCTGTTGACCTGGATACAATAGAAACATTCACAAGTTTCTAAGACTATCTAGATTCTGAGAAAAAAAGAGAATTTTTCATAGTATTAGGGAACAATTTCTGTAGTGCCTACTAAGCACTTCAAAGTGTATGCAGTAACCCAACCGGATCGCTCTCCTAGCTAGAATTGTTTCAGAAGTGATAGACATGACCACAGTCTTACATGCTAGAGTGATAAATAATGTACATTTTTATTTTCAGAATTTTAGTGTTTCTGTTATAATCTCCAGTCTTTGCAGGCTTAAAACTAGAACTGGATATATAAGAATATACTGCCTCAGAAAAGGCTTTTTCCATAAGAATGGAGGAAGCTGAATGTTGTGGGGGCAGCCCTGCGCTACAAGTAAATGACTTTGCTCCACTCTGATGGCAGTGTTTTGGCCTCCCTGTTCTTTCATTTACAGACGCACACACACACACCATACAAAATTACTATGAGAATTATATAAGAGCTTTTTTTTTTTAAATATAGGACCATGAACTTCAAGGTGGTGAAGAAATAATAAATTCACTGGTAGTTAATAAGAAATTCCTAGATTACTCTCTTCTGGCAATGTGACAATATGCTCAAACCTACATGCAAGTGAATCCTAATATTATTGTGCCCCACTCACTGTTAATAAATTCAGCAGCCTTTGTTTTTATGCAAAGCAAATTCTCAATAAAATGAACTTTTAAAAACTCCATATATAAAAATACACAAGCTTTTCAAATCTCACGCAGAAATTAGATTTCGAATGCAAGTTTAAGATCTATTACTCAATATTTATTGAGATGGACATATGATTTAAAACTGAGATGAGAAAGAAAAGCAATCATCCATCTATCTGTCATGTCTGTGGAAAGCTATTATGACATATTTCATTATACTTTTTCATCGTGCTGTTTACAATGCTAATCCAAGCTCTGTGAAGTTTGAGATATCAAAAAGATCATTTAAGCACATACCACACACCAGAATAATACATTTTAAAACTCACATTGATGATAAGACACAGGTTTAAATGCGGAAACTCAGAAAATAAAGGCAAATGGTTGCCCTTTACAGAGAATGGAGAGAGGTGGACAGCATGCCCCTTTCACATGTTTCCTTAGTTTAAAAAGAAATTGTAGATATCATACTTTGCTTTCTGTTAGTGTTATAAGTACCATGACCAAATGCATGTTGGGGAAGTAAGTTTACAGGGGAAGTCAAGGCAGGAGCTCAAGGCAGGCGTGTGGGGGTAAGAACTGAAGCAGAGATGGTGGAAGAATGATGGTTACTGGCTCATTCCACCTGGCTTACTCAGTTACCATTCTCATAAAGCCCATGTCCATTAGTCCAAAAATGGCACCGTGCACACTGGCTTGGTTCTCCTGAGTCAAGAAAATGCTCCACAGACATGCCCTCAGGCCAACCTGAGAGAAGCAATTTCTTAATTGATATCTCCTCTTCCAAGGTTCATCATGTTGACAACTCAAATTTTCCATCATACCAGAAAAATAAACAGAGTTTTCCTAAGCTTGAGGAATTGTTGACCCCTAAGTATTGCAGTGTTTTTCCTTAACATCAGTGTGTTGAGAGGTAGAAACTTTATTTTCACAAATTAAATTTAGTCTCAAAGGACACACTAAATTTTTATGTTTATTTATGTATACGTGTTCATTTATTCCATTATGTGCATATGACCATAACTTGTGGAGGGTGTTTCTTTTTCCACCAGGTGGGTTCTGGGGAACAAACTTGAGTTCTCTGTCTTGACAGCAGGTACTTCTATCAGCTAAGCCATCTTTCCAGGCCTACTTTTCTTTTTTTCTTAAAAAAAATCTTTGCAAATACATTTAATTATATTTTGAAAAAAATTAACTTAAATAATCAATCAGTAATGTTATTTCCAGCTTTAATCATTCGAGCAAGACAAGTGTTTCTAGGTGAGCATGCAGTGTGGATAGGTCATGTTGACAGATGTGTTTCTTCTTCAAATGTTACGTTTCGTGGGAATGGATTTTTAAATAGGTGACTAATGTTTTTGACAAGCCTGAAATTTCTGGAAATGTTCTTTCATTCATTGGAACAAAATGATTTAGTATGACTCTGGGTCATAAGTATTTAGCAAAATAAAAAAAAAGCTCCAAATCAAATTTGCTAACTTATTTTTAGTTGAGGTAAACATGCTTAGGTAGAATTAAGTAGCTAGGTCCTATGTTCTAATAATTAGTAAAACATTGACTAAAAATAATGATTAAAAATAAACTCTTACATTTGGAAGGCTTTCCGTCTTAATAAAAAGAAATTCTCCTTCCAGAGGTTAACTTCAGAATATCATCCATGTGCTTGCCTCCTGCTTTTAGGTTGAGAATATGATAATGAAACATTGAAGAGAAAAGATGATTTTTCAGGTCATATTCTGGCTCATCACCTAAAACAAATTAGGCTTTACTTATTAATATTTCCCAAGTTGAGAATGGGTTTAAGATATATTTTGCATTTCAGGAAAGTGATAAATAGTTAAGTAGTCAATTTTTAAGGTACATGATTTTGTATCTTGCTACCACATCAGAGTAACTTAAGCTTAGCTCTTCACAGCTAATCTTCTGCAAAATGTCAAAAAAACATACACACAGTGTATCCATCCAACAGCTGCCACCAAAGATAAAAAAGTTCTAAACTGTACTTCAAAGACAATCCAACCACATTGCTATTGCTCTAAACTTATCATGAATAGTATATTAAAACCGTCAGATTCTATTTTCAAGGAAATAAAATCAGGGATTATCCACCGAAATTTAGGAGCAGACACTGAGATTTGTTCTTTGTAGTAATGTATTCTGATTTAGTCATTAACCACAGATATCTCTGTGCCTTACATGACAATCATTTCATATAACAACATAACTTTTTTTCCAGAATCAATCACCTGAAAAATATCCATTTCATGAATTTTATTCCGTGCTGTCAAACAGGAAGAAATGATGGGATTCCTTCCGGTATGGCAGAATACCCAGATGGGTTCTGAGTATAGAAATGGTACCATTATGTTCCTCAGAGATGAAGTCCTTAGCTTTTTACTCACCAATACTTAGGTCCATCCATTTAACTTCTTGGGACTTGCTGCTGTGACTCCACAATTACTGCCAGTCCCACCAGTTTCCTTAATTGGCATGTCAATGGGTGTGGAAGCAACAGTGTAGACTGAAGGGTCAGTTCTTTTTCACTAGATACTGAGCATAATTTTGCAATATGATTGTGCTTCCTAATATGCCAGATTTTTTAAGAGTGCTTTATTTTTTTTTTCTGTCTGTATGAACCCTATCCTATGAAAGGCTCCAATATGTATGCATTTCTTGCTGTGTGCACAAAAATGGCTTTCCTTCCTTAAAAATACATGCTCTTATGTAAATGTCAACAGTAATTGTAGTCCCACAGGTAGAATCCCCTCACCATGTGTCCAGCCGTCGCTAGTTCCTTGCCTTGCTAGTTCAATGCTCCAGGCCAAGGAACATGGTGGAGAGGGCAGCAGCATGGCAAGGGGTTGGGCCATGGGTTCACGGCCTCTTGGCCATCTTTGCAGGCCTCTGGTGAGTCACGAGTGGAAAAACACTCGGGAACATGCTTAAGTGGGCCACTCATCTTTAATGGGATGTAGGATCTGTATAAAGGCCACTAGCTGAGGGGGGTGGGGGGGGCTAGGAGCTGGTGACCCTGAGAATGCCCATTGGTTAGGACATCCTATGTGGGAGTGGCCTTGCCTGTGTGTGGAGTTCGAGTCTGTGTTATCCAGCCCGAAGGGCAGAGAGGCATGTTTGCTTAGTGAGGGTTCATATCTAAATTTGGCTGAGTTTTTGGCCAGAACTAAAAGGTGAGGAGCACCCGAATTTCTGCCCATTCTCAGTCTCTAGGGGTGATGCAGGATTCAAAGTGAGCTTCAGCTCACAATTAGCCCTTGGACATCCCCACAAGTAATCACTGTGATTTATCTCTGTCTTCTTCTTTTTCTGTTCCAGCTATGCATAACTTGTTTCTTTTTCTTTACCTTAACTCCATCCATCTCCTCTCCACTAGAATTACTGCTAAAGCATCTGTCTTCAACTCCACCAAGGGATGTCTAAGAACTCTGCATGGCTCCATGTTTTATCAGACATTTTTATTCATCTTCATTACAGATATTAAGAAACTAACACTCAGAATCTTAGTCAATTTGTGGTTAAGTCATACGTGGAGGTGGGACTTAAACCTATATCAGCCTAAGGGTATAGTGGAAATTCTTCCTGACTTATTTTAAAATATACTAATTTTGTGTATACTGTGTTCTGTTGTTTAAACTGAATTATCATTTGCAGTCTATTTTCCATTCTTAAACTTACACTTGAAACCAGGCTGAAGTTTGGGATTCTCCATCATTTTGAAACCAAGAAAAAATCAGTAGGAAACTGCATCTTCTATTTTCAACTAAATGTCATTACATAAAACATATAAAGATCTCATTTTTTTTAAACTACGTTCTCACTTATGTGTCATAGATTATGAAAATTTTTCCTTCATTCAATAAAACTTCTATTTCTTCATTAACAGTCACTCTTATTTCCAAAAGTAATAATATAGTTTAAATAGACATCTGGTCAAACTACCTTCTGAATAGTTATCCTTGTATTCATCTATTTAAAATTTTCAACAGTCTAACAGTATGAAAATATTCTGCATCCCCCCCCAAAAAAGATACAAAAATCCTATCTGAAAATGTTTAATAACTCCAACAGAAACTTATTTATTTAGCTGCCCACTTCTTCAGCATGTATGATAGGTTAGAGACCTTGCATTGTATCTACTTTATTATTCTATTTTGAAGAGCTGGACCTTCCGGAGTACTTTTGTGTAATCCTGTCAGAATTCTGTCTACTGATACAACTATGCATCATATAAACCTCATATAAGGGCCCCACTCTTCCTACCAGGTATAGATGGCCGCTTACTAGCAGTAGTATAAGGACATTCTAATTTAAAGCCTATGAAGTTCACACAAATTTACTCATGATATATGTTGTGAATTGTTATGAATATAGTAGCTGAGCTTAAAGATAAATATAACAGCAGAAAGTTAATATAGAAATATGAATTTCAAGTCTTAATTTATCCTACCTTACTTTTGACTTTTTCTTATGCATGTGAGCAATAGGGGATCAAAAATGTCAAATATCAGTACTTTGGTCCAAATAACATATTTCAAATACTTAATTTTTCAGCACATATTACATTTTCTTCAAAAACCACCAGTGTACATTCTTATACACTCATGTAATTAAAAATGAATAGAGTTGATGTAATTACCATTAAATGGTAATCTAAATGGTAAGAAATACCATCCCATTTATAGTGCCGCCAAGTGTCAGGAACAAGAGCAGAGACGATGTTACGCTGACTCTAAGCTGGCAAGGCAAGGGTGGGTACTCTCCCAAATCATTGCAGACTTTCAAAATTTCCTCTACTACCCGCAGTTATGTCAAGGCAGTTCTTACTTTATGGAGCCTCCAATTGCAATAGCACATTTCTATAAGATGCCCTGAATAAATGTTGATCAATATAAACAATCGAAATGACTTGTGTGCTTATTCAGTGTTAATGTGGCCAAATGGGCATTATGAATGGATGCTTCCTAAAATAATAAAATTTATCCGCTTTATATCTATATAGAATTGTTTTATGACATCTTTAAATGTTTTCCCAGTGCTCAATAAGTTATTGATTTTTAATCTCATTATAATAAGTCAAAGAAGTCAAAAAGGAACAAATAAAAACAAAGAAAACTAACATTTTTCATGAACCAATGGAACATGTTTTTTCATTATACTTTAATTACTTGAGTTTTTTACAATGTATCTCATTTATACCCTCTTCCCATTTCTCCTTGTTCCATCCTCCCAGCCCTGTGCACTGCAAAATTAATAATAATAATAATGATAATAATAATAATAATAATAATAATAATATAATGCAAAATAAAGTAAAACCAGCCTGTGTGGCAGGAACGTGGATCACAGGCATCACCTTGACTTTGGGAGGCAGCAGGCTGCCCTGATCATGGACCACCTGGCCCACATTAGCCTGAGATTAAGCATGAACAAGTTCAAATTGAAGTTAGGACCCATTGCCCAAATACTAAGACTCCTAGACATCCTGTAAGTACATGGATATCCCTTATGGGATGCTTTTGCTTATGCACTAGGGCATCAAGCAGGCACCAGGACAACTCATATGTACCAGGGCATTCTGCAGGCAACAGGACATCCTGAAGGCAACAGAATATCTTGAGTTTCCTGACTATCCTACAGATATCCCACAGGCACCATGGCATACTTCAGGCACCCAGATACTACACAGAGGCACCCTGTTACCACATAGACACAGGACATCATGCACACAGTTAGACATCCAGCAAGCAATAAGGCATTCTGCAGATGCCCAGATAGTACACTGGTTCTCAGACACCCCTGCAGGCACCCAGACATAACATAGGTACCTGGACCTCTTGCAGGTACCCAGCCATCCTTCAGGCACCCAAACATTACATAGGCATCCAAACACCCTATGAGTACCAAGGCATCCTACATGTGCCCTGAAATCCTCAGGCACCAGGAGCTTCTACAGGCACACAGATATCCTGGAGGCCTCAGGACACCCTGCAGGTGCCCAAAAGTCCCACAAGACCCAGATTTCTCTCAGGCACCAGACAATTTGTCATAACCTGTGACTCATGGAGCCAGGTTCAAGTTCCTGGTGAACTCTGAAGGTATCAGCAATGTAAGCAGAACTCTGTTTGTCCTGTTCCTCTTGAATACTTTGTGATTTCTTAGAGTCCTCCAAAAAGAAGGAGACTTGACAAGGAAGATGGAGTTTTCTTCAGCTGGAACATCTTACTCTTGACCAGGATCAGGGTGATCCCAAGGTTTGGCAGCTCAAGGGGCAGAGCTTGCTCAAACTCTGGACTGTTGCACACAGTCCTACCCTCATCGCCCACCATCCTTCTGCCTCAGTCTTTGTGCTTGCAGCCCGTGGGTAGAAATATAAGCAGTAGCTGTGGCCACAAAGTGGCACTACAGGCCTGGCAGTCAGTGAAGAGGCCAGGAGGGTCTGATGGTAACCTCAGGACAGATCCCTTGTTTACCCTGGGTATGCACTCATGCCTGTCACTGCCTCCAGCCATGTGTCTCACAGAAGCCTTGATGCTTCTCCTGTGCCTCTCAAGCCCCAGATCTGCTTATTTTCACAGTGTGTGTTGCTCTACCCTCTCTCTGAATGGCAGTTCTGGCTTAGTGAGTAGCAACATGCTTGTGTCCAGAGACTCCCAGTATCTCCAGTACTCATTCCTCTAAGTGATACCCATCTCCCTTGTCCTCCATTGTGTTTGTGCCACTACCACAATTGTGTCTCCAGTCCAGTGTCCTCCATGCTTATGGGCCTAACCCATGGGCTTGCTCTTCCATTCCTCCTCTCTCCACTCAAGAGCTAGATGATTCTCCAGGTCCACCATATCTTGCTTCATCTTTCCAACCACTTCTAATTCATAAAGTTCCTGCTACCAGACTAGGCACCAGTGCAGCATTCTTCTAGTCCATGTATACATGAGGAACACAGGGCAACCTGAGGATAGCTGAGATAGCTCTCTTCTTGATTTGTCTTCTCCATGCTACTGGTCAAACCCACTCATTCTGCCATGCCCCTCTCTGCACTCATGACCATCAGATCTTCCAGATCTGTCACTACCGCTGCATCTTTCCAACCACTCCCAATTCTGAAAGTCCTGGCTGGATTCAGCTCCAGCATAGCTTCTCCCAGTCCACAAACAAGTGAGTTGCTGTGGGCCCCTTGAGTGGAGGTGGTAGGGCAGTGGATGAAACCATGTTGGACTTTTCCTACTGCCCTGTCATCATCTTGAATCTCTCCATGGAATGTATTTTAAATTAAAGCTTCCAACATTGTACTGGTTGTGGATTTTCATGATTTTATCATTAAGATTTTCATTGTTATAGAGGTGAATATTTTTACATCTTTGCACACAGGCACATTAATTTTCTTAGAATAAATTGGTAGTGGCAAAATTGATGCTGGAAATGTTTTAAAATGTCACAAATATCCCTTACAATGCTTTAAAATGATTGTATACATTTTACAGTTATGGATAAGCTTGCAGCTCAGGGGATACAATGTTTTCCTTGCAATAAAATTGGTCATTTTCATACAGTGTCCCAGGAGGATGCAGAAGGATCAGGTCTTCATGATCATCCACAACTAAATGTGAATTAAGGCCACCCTGTGTTGCATGAATGAGATCATATATATAAAACAAGAGTAAAAAATATTAATGTAATAAAATAAAATTTTAAAAGTTAAAAAAATTCCTCCAAAAACTAATTTGTAGTTGTTGACCGGAGTCTCAAATTCCATAAACACATTAGCAATTAATTCATATAATGTGAAAAGGGGACCAGTGCATAAAGGCAGTGGCACAGACTGCGAAGGGGCAACATAAACTGTAGGTCATTGAATTTTCTTTGAGGGCATTTATGTCAGAGAGGATTCTGTTGAGGACAAACTGAGACAGTGTGGCACTGCTGTGTTTGTGTCTACCTTGTCCACAAGGTGTAGTGGAACCCTTGGAAGAAGTTTTTGTTATTTTGGTACCTTTAAAAATACAAAATGACGTTTGGATTAGATTTACATTCCCACCCCAGGTGTGGTAGATGTTTATGAGTTGGATTTGGAATGCTTGATGCAGGTGGCTATTGTTTGGCTAGGTGCAGTTGTCCTGGCACCTGTACCTTGTCTTTGGAATTGCATGCTGCATGGGTTTATGGGAACTTTTGGCTTAGGGCATAAAAGGCCTGAAACCCAGAGAGTCAAAGTGAGTATTGGTTGGTGGTTCATTGTTTGGATTGCTGTCGCTAGTTAGTGTGATAATTCCTACAAGAACAAAGGTTGGAGAGTTTTGAACTTAGGACAGTCTAAAAAGAGGCTGTGAAGATTTCTATCCTTCATTCTTTCTGTATTAAGGCCACTTGTAAAAACGGTAAAGATTTCCTTCTATCTTTCCTTTCTCCTTCCCTGAATAGAGGGTAAAAGATTGTAGCATACTATTACCACAAGGCACTTTAGAGACATCAGACTCACACTCTGCATTATTTTGAGCACACATGTACTCACAATAGGCATGCCATAAAATTTCAGCAATATTTTGCAACAAAAATTGATTTACACTGTACATTTTTTTATTCAATCACATGACAAATGTCCAGAAAGGTGTGTGCCCAGGGCTGGGTAATGCTGGTGCTCTCCAGCTTCAGGAACCAAGCCCCAACTTCTTTCCACGTCTTTGGGCTTCACACACCAACCTGGTATAAACCATGTCTCTCAGCATGATGTTGTCAAAGTAGCAAGGGAAAGTAGAGGATTCCCTTAGATCTCTTCTTGATCAATTCCATGTCAAAATCCCTGACTTTTCAATGGGGTGAAATGAGTCAGATGTCCAACTCTAAGTGATGTGGTTCATTGAGTACCAGAACTGACAATTTCAAGCCAAAATCCAAGCTATACTTTCGATGCAGTTTTGTCTCTAGAATAAAAATATAATTATATCATCTAACTGGATGAATTCCTCTTATCTTAGAAGATAGCAAAGTGAAGCAGAAAGAGATATCAATGGATTTGGCACAAGGTTCCACGGCTGGCTCAAGACTCAGTTCTTATTTGGAATTCCTTATATCACACAGAAAACCATAAGAAGCATTCTTATATTATGGAATAAATCATTCTGTTTCTTCCCATCTTTCTTATTAAAATAATTGATGGCTGTACATGTAAACTGGAGAGGTAGCACAGCACATGCTCCTTTTAAATAAAACCCAAGTTCAGTTCCCAGCATCTGCATCAAAAGGCTCACAATTCTCTGTAACTGTTGCTCCTGGGGATCAAGGACTTTCTTCTGACTTTAGTCACTGCTGTCAAATACACAAACTCACACACAGGCAAATACATATGCACAATATTTTTTAACATAACATTGCCTTTGCATTGTAATTCTTCAGGTTAGAGATTTTATAATACTATGCTATGATTTCTATCAGAAAAACATTTCATTGCATAGGTTTTAGTAAGTTATTGACATAGTACATTGTGTATGTTTTTTAGTTCTATTAAAATGCCCATTTAAAATGTCTATTTACAAATATCTTTTCATTTTAATAGAATCATTATCTGAGTTTAGAAGTATTAATGAGTGGCTGGAGGAAGAGCTCAGTTGTAAGAGCTCTTGATGTTCTTGCAGAGAACCTGGTTCAATTCCCAGCACATATATGGCAGCTCACAACTGCCTACAACATCAGTTTTAGAGGGTATGACACCTTATTCTGACCCCCTTGATTTCCTGTATGCACATGCTACACATAAACTCTCATAGGCAAATGCAGAAATATAAATAAATATTCAATGTATACTAACAGATAAATAAATTTTATTAATATTTCATATAAAATCTTTTGGATAAAATACAATTTCTTATGTTCTCATGCACTTTTTATTAACTTACAATAACACTTCAGGAACTTTCAGGTCCATATGCACTGTGGTCCAAGTAACAGATAGTGACCAAATGGTGAGGAAATGCCTGTATCCTAGTCCAGAATTGGTGAGATTAATGCAATAATATTCACAGTTAAGGTGTGGAAGAGCGAATTCAGAGAGGCTTTCAGTCACTTAGAATGCAGTTGACTATTACAATCCGGAAAAATAAAAGTCAAAGACAGTAATATAGACAGAGGCAGACCGAGGATGCTGAACACATACATGGAAAGAGGACATGGGGCCGGTAACATGCAACTGGTAAAGCAACTCCAATACAAGTGAGTGAAGTCAGATTAAAGTCCCTTTCCCCCAAAAATCAAGGGTAAGAGTTTATTGAAAGGAGGACGTTGGGGTAATCAGTTGCTTTATGCCTTTATGCTCTTCATTGCAAAGAAAAGTCTAGTAACTGTCATCACACTGACTCATGACACTTTTTAAGAGAGCTTAATGAAGTTTCACAAGATAATTTACAAATAAATTAGCTCAAATGAGAGAAATTATTACTTAGCTTGGGGGTAATCTTGATGATTAAGAAAATGAGACTATATGTGGCAATAAAGAGGGAATGGATATTATTTTAGAACATAGTGAGTCATCTTGCTTCCTAACTGCTCCATTTTTTTCTATAATTAATATATTTTGAAATTTTACATGTCTAGTAAATTCATGTAGGTGCTACGTGGGCTTCATCAGACTAAGACACACACATACACACACCTCTACAAAGATAAACTCTTGCACACAAAAGTTTAGTTAGTTATTGATAATAAGGCTAAGGCGTGAGCAGATCATTACTGAGGCCAGTTGCAAATACACGTATTCGTTAGTACTTGGCATCATACCACACGATGAATTAATAAGACAAACTAAAACATAAGATACATGACCTGAAGAAAATTCACACAGATACTAATTTCATAATTTGAAAGAGACATAACTGGCCAGGTAGGGTGGTGCACTTTAATCCCAGCACATGGAAGGTAGAGGAAGGCTGATCTCTGTGAGTTCAAGGCCAGCATGGTCTACAGAGTGAGTTCCAGGACAGCCAGAGTTACAACAGAGAAACCCTGTCTCAAAGAAAAAAAACAAAAGAGAGAGAGAGAGAGAGAGAGAGAGAGAGAGAGAGAGAGAGAAAGAGAGAGAGAGGCAGAGAAAGGTTTAGATAATGATTACTATAGGGTAATTCTTAAAGATTATCTCAAGTATACTTACAGAATGTTCAGTAATTTTACAAGGCATTGAGAACTGTTTTGATATTAAACATAACTGATACTTATCTCATACTTCGCTCTTAGAACTCATAATTCGTATTAGCATGCTACAGTTTTAAGCTTCAAAACCTGTAATCATCTAGAATTAATAATTATAACAGGATTTTCCCTTGTCCTCCTTCACAGCCATGACTTAAGTGTTTTAGGTTTCATAAAAACTTACTCAGATTTCTAAGTAGATCTCTATGTGACAACTGTCATTGCATTATCCCATCCTTGTCATCATATCTCCTAACACTTTACTCAATTAGTGAGGACTAGGGGACAGACTTCTCTGGAGGAATCCAAAAGTCTAATTGCTACTGAGAATGGGAATCCCCTTCAGGCCCATCAGACTCCTGCCTTGCTTGATCCTAGAGTCATAGGGCACATAATAAAAATGGTGTTTTTACTAAGATTTTTATAAAATAACTGAGGGAGTCAGAATATTTCTAGTTTTCTTTTTTCAATTCTATTTTTGAGATTATAACTACAATATTTCTGCATTACCTTTCCTTTCCTGAAAGCTCTCACATATACCACTCCATACCCTCCTTCAAATTCATGTTTTCTTTAATCACTAATTATTATTGCATATATATCTCAAAAGTTCCTAAATATATATTCTCAAATATATCCAAATATAGCCTACTCAGTTTGTATAATGTTACCCTGTTTGTATCTCTTAGGGCTTACTATTTGAGTGACTGCCCAAACATGAGCTGAACAAAGACAAAACCAATAGACATGCCAAGTAGATGGGGGAAAGTCCATGAGGTCTCAAGCCTACACACAAATCTCTCAGTAACTGAGGAAAGCTGGAAGCAGAGGAGGTGAACCCTACAAAGAACAGCACACAAATTTGCTGTTCATTGCCAAGTATTCAGGATGGTTCTTAACATGGAGTAGGAAGAAGTTAATGTGCATATGTATTAACTCTCAATAGCTAGGAACCTCACATAAAGAATGAAAAAAAAAGTAAGACAAATAACTTCATACCATGAAGCAGACAAAGGAAAACTGAGGGAGAGCTGTACACTCTGTCTTAAGAATTCCATGAAAACTCTGCAGGACATGTATAGATGCCTGGCTTGGAAGGATTGGTAGGGTGTCCTATTTATACTATATTAGGGTGCTAAACTTTTAGCTAGAAGGTGATTGTATCTGAACATGAGGTAGGAAACAGAAAAAGTTCGTTGCTTTAACATAAAAGCAAATTAAAGCAGGTAAAAAGGCTTCATGAGGTGCAATATGCTTTGTCAGGCTTTCATCAGGCTGTCCGTTCTCCCCAAGCAACTGCCAGAGAAATATTAATAAATAAAGTAGATCAAAGTGCTTTTATCAAAGATGCAAGATGATATGCCATCACCTTTGTGATTAGAAACAGCTTTGGCTGAGACTTGCACTTGATCTGCCTGAGATTCCTGTTTACACTGGGATTTGAGCAGTGTGGCTTCAATCAGCCAACTGAGAAAACCTTGGGCCAGAAATAAATAGGGAAAATTGTTTTTAAAGCATAACATGGTTTTTTTTTTTTTTTTTTTTTTTTTTTTTTTTTTTTTTTTTTACTTTTTTGTATTTTTGGAAAATTTAAAAATACTCTGTCCTTCCATACTCGGTTTTAATAATCCATTTTATCTAACAATACCTCAAATCCTTTCACATTGTGGGTGGTAATAGATTCTTTCATTCATATATACTTATCCTTGGACAGAAAGCTAAAGGTAGCTCATGCGCTGTCTGCTTAAGAACAGCCTTGTGTGTTTATTCTTGAGCTTTTTAGAGTCAACTGATGACACATGTGAAGACTCTTAGGAATCCTCGTCCCAACTTCCACCTTGCTCTGAGTTCAAAAACCAGCTCTGAAGTGAATTGACTTCCATGTGCTGAATACCCACTACTCCCCTACCCTCAAGCAAATGGTTCTCTCATGTGTCTTTACCTCATTTACTGCTCCGGATCGAGGGAGATTTGCAAATTTAAATTAACTATAATTCATTTTATTTTTATTAAGTACTCTAATATCTTCTGAGTCTTGAAGAACTTTTTGAAAAGATTGACTAGAGGATTGGGAGATTTCTTATATATTTTCTCAGCTCCTGATAAAAAACATTACACACCAGTTACAGATTCTGGCTTGATCTCTTCACTGGCACATGGTAGATTCCCACTTATTGACCCCTCTGTAAGGACTTAAAATTAGATTTGATGAATTCCAGGCTGGAAAGTCTTCCAATATTCCTAGACTAACTGCTAGATCTTACTGTTTTTTTTTTTTTCCTTTTTAGGTCCATGACCTTTTACTTATTTATTCTTAAATATATTCATATTTTTCCATAGTATACATTTCATCATGCAGTATTGAACTACTTTCACATAGCACTTATTCACTAGAATCAAGTCCACTGGACAAAAAAGGCTCTTTTCAGTTTGTAAAACAAGGTGTATATTTTATTACTGATGATATTATAAAACAAAGATCTGTTGATATGAATCTAGAACTTCTTTGTTCAAGATTAGAATGACATGTCCTAAGAGACCTAATACAAGCTGCCCACTGAGTAAATCTTTCTTACTGAAGAGTAGCAAAATGCAGTAAAGGGAAGGATAATTTTTGGACAAGAGAATCTAGAAACCTACAGAATCTATTCATACAAAATTTTAATTCCAAAATAATAATAAATTTATATAAGTAGCCCTTTTCTATATTGTTAGTGTACTTTATATGGTTTCAATATATTTTTTAAAACCTTTAAGGGTTGTTCTACTTCACTTGATATAAATAATAACCTTCAGGGGGAAAAGTGAGACTTGTGAAATATTCATTGTCTTGTTACATATTCACCTGAGTAAAGAATTGTCTAACATCAAACAACAGAGAGTTGTCTATATGCGTTTTTTCATAAATAAATAAATTCACATTTGTAAATTATGTGTATTTAATATCATATAATTTAGTTTTCTCCATCACAAATATCTTATGACTCCACCAATTTCACAAGTGAACACACAGACAACTGGATGACCTATCCTAACCAAATCTTAAAGTTTCTTTTTCTAAGAAAAGAACCGCTAAATAAGTTAAACTGCTAAATAATAAATAGGTATGTTATCTTCATGGTGGACAAATAGGTAATTAAAAAAACTTAGAAAGCTGACACAAATAGCATGTAGAATATATCTAATATTGGTATCCTAAAACATAAGTATTTGCAATCTGACTCGCTAGTCAGATAGAGCTGTAGGATCTATGCAATTTATTTTTTTAGCCCTCTATTACTGTATCAGTAAAATTAACGTGTTAATTTATCTGTATTAACAAGGGGTAAGTCCTTTGATCTGTGATCTGAATAAACTCTTCGGAGATTTTGTATGTACCTCTGCTGAATGTAATACTTCAATGAGTGCTGTAGTCTACTGTTCTCAACTAACCTTGCCTCCTCATTAAATTGTATGTGTGCTTGAAACAGATATAGTCATTATAACAATATATCAAATAGTATATTATAGTTAAAAGTTGCACATGGGAAGACAGTAAATAAAAATAAACCCCAAGCAGAATATATAATTCTAGTTCATTATTTGAACATAGCATGACTATATTGATTTTTCCTCTAGAATTGTTGCTTTTCTTTATTTTCATGCATTTATTTTTTTTATTGTTACTTGAGGATCACTCATATCTACAAATAAAGGAAATATAGAATGAGGGCTATGGGGGACTAAATATGAGCAAAGTACATAGCACACATATACTAAAATGTCATAATAAGATTGCTTTGTTAGTTTAAATGATTTTAGAAAAGAATGAAGCTAGAGGAATGGTTCAGGTAGGGTTTGCATTTATGGGAAACAAAGTTATTTTACTCTGTAATACTGAAACAACATAGTTTGATTATGTATGTTAACATTGACATGACAATTTACAAATCCTAGAAATCCAACATAAATATAATACCAGAAACAATAGTAATAAAGCATGCGTCAAAAAGAATTCTCAGTGATTGAAGGGAATGTAAAAAAAAAAAAAAATCTCAGAAGAGAAAGAAAATAGAAGTATTAGCTTTGGGAGATGTTTGATAACTCAGACATGTAGGTGATATAGCTTCAATATTAGAAACCAATTGGAAGAGGACATCAATTCAGAGATTCTCATGCTGAGCTGAGTACGGAAAGATGACCCAGGCCAAAAAAGAGCCACCATGGAGCCAGTTCCACAGTGGATGTGACATGCCAGCCCTGTTTGTGGGAGGTGGTGTGATGTGGCATTCTCTTTTGCATCTCTGCACCACACATTTAGAAATGGAACATGCTCAAAATATGTGAAAAAAAAATAAAACAGAAAAACATACATTTTTTAAATTATATCTAGTAGTCATTAGTTATTTGATGTAAACTTCTTAGAAGAGAATCAATCACATTCAAAGAGATGGACAAATACTAGTAATGATAGTACAGACTTTTCCAGGTCCTAGAGTTCAAGATCGTGAAATCATATCTGAATATTAGGCATGAATGAAGGCAATGTCTTAGTAACTGTTATTCAATACAAATGGCAGTGATTCCCAATTATGGTGCGTGTGACATCAATCTCAACTGGGAGCTATCACCACAACCTACTGAACAGAAGGATTACAGTATCAAAGCCTGCAAGAGTGGTAAGAGTAGTATAGCTGGAAGGACATAACAATAAGCCCTTCACCTCCCACAGAACCTAGCTTCCTCTGTTCTTTCACCAAATTAGAATATGTGGATCATTCTTTTTAATGAATAACAAATATTATCATTTTTTGTAGAAGTTAAAAAAAAAGAGAAAAATGGAACATTTGCAATGTAATTATAATATATATATATATTATACTACATGTAATTATATACCTAATGTAATCTACTATGTTAGTCTCATATCTATAATCCTGGTAAAATTTCAGGATCTACTTTTAAAACCAATTCCTAAAAAAATGTAAAAAGTAATAGTAATAATCACCTATTTTCACAAAGGTAATTGAAGGTCTTAGCACAATTTCAAATGATGGATTCATGCTGCTGCCATGCACACACAAATGAGTGCCCTTGTGAGCTGGAAGATATTCCAGCATGTGTATTGTAGTAAGGGCTCACACCTGCATACTGATCAAGCCCTCGCTCATTAGCATACAGGCCTCCTTGTCTAAGTGCTCATTTGCATGCTCCTCTAAAGCTCTTTTTTTTCTCCACTGTTCAAACAGCCAATGACCTTTATAATCAACAAGAAAATTAGAAGCAGGTGGAAGCTTATTTTTAATGATGCTGAGACCAAATTGAGTAACTTAAATCTGAACTTTTTTTCTTCCAATCCTGTTTAATGCCTGACAAATATTAATTATGGAAAGGTAGACAGGGACTCCAGCTTTCATTGTCTCTGATCAAGCTCTGTACTAACCCTTTGCTTTTATGTTTAATTAGTATGATGAAAACATGTCTCTTTATCACTCTTTTTTCTTTTGCCTGAAGCCTCCAGTACAAGCGTGGCATTCCATGGGGTTTAGCTAATGTTCTTGCAACCTTTACATATTTACCTAGATGATTATAAGTGAAACTGATTGAGGACATTTCCTACAGGAATATAGTTATTTACTTTAATAAGAGACTATACATGGATCAGAAATAAAGTTGCAACATTATCAATGGCAAGTGTTACTACTGCTTTCTGTCTATTTTGCCCCAGAATAATCTCAATTTTTGTTATCTAGAAATCAGTAAGTGCCAGTTTTTGTTTCAGCTTTATTCTATAAGTTTATAATGAACTAAATAATAAAACATGCCAATTACGGACACATCTAGATTGCCTATAAAAAATATTAATGCCTTGTGAACCTTCTGTACCATGTGTCCCAGGCCAGGTTTTTTTATTCTATTCAACACGCTTTCTGTCATACTCAATACTCATTAAAAATGTGTTCAAAAAACTAAAATCATCTTTAAATATATCACCGAAGTTCTTCATAATAAAAGGAAGCTGACTTCATTACAGTTCCAAGATCTGTGTTTACCAGTGCTCCTGTCACTACATTTGAGACCTGATGCTCATGAGGGCATGTTCTTTAAGCCATTCTTCTTTGAGCACTGTAGCTTTTAATGAACGAATGGATAATAACAATAGACTTACCTTCTAGCAAGTAAAAGTTAATTCTAATGGTTAGAAGAAAGAATGTCATCAAATATGCCACTTTTCATTGAGAATAATACACAGGGAGTTGGTGAGATGGCTTAGCAGGAAACGGAGCTTGCCACCAAGCCTAACAAACTGAATTTGAACCCTGTTCCACATGGTGGAAGGAGAGAACCAATTTACACAAGTTGTCCTCCAACATCCACATGCATATCATTACAGAATAAATAAATGTTAAAACAACTCCCTCCCCCACACACTGTAATGTATACTAGCAGTTGGTGCTATCTCAAATATTTGTTTAAATATTAATGTGCATGTACATTGAAAACACATCACAAGGCATCGCTTGAGAGTTTTTACAAACTTATCTTTAAGTAAGAGCCTGCCTGACTCTGTGTTAACCTTTAAAAACAAGAAATCAAACTCATAAATCTTGTTTATTACTAATTTTATTCTCATATATTCACTAGTTAACAATTAATCTGAGATATCTTAAAATGAAAAACATTAAAGTATGATATTTAATTGCAATAAAATTTAGATTACAGAAAAATGTTAACAAAATCTACTTATAGAAAACTGTCATTTTCAGAGTTTCTAGAAAAAAATTGAATGGAATAAACAACATAACTCTCACATTGAAATGAAAATTAACAAGAAAAATCAAAGTTAGAATCTATACCCATGGGCATTAACATCTAGCATCAGCTTCAAAATTAAGCTCCAAATTCTAAGCACACATTGTAATTTCAACATCAGTGATGCTTGTGTATCTGTCAAGTGCTGACATCATCTGCTGCTGCCATAGGAAAGTCACAGTCAGAAAATAAAGAAAATAAAAGTAAGCCCGAAAGAGAAGGAAAGGGACTGCCTCCTATTTCTATGGCTTTTTAATGTTTTTATGACACTGAAGGATTTGACACTCAATTAATTTTCCTTGTAATATTAACTCAAATAGTGCACAGGTGGACAGAATATCGGTTACTGGATAAATGAGAATCTAGCCAAAGACTGCATATGTGATTTAGCACTTGTGTTTTATTGTTGACACTGCTTATTACAAATGAATCACCGGTATGTCAGGGATGCATGGGGACTAGTCACGTAGCCCTTGCACATCACAAACTAGCTAGATGTAAAAATGGAAGGTATCCAGGAGCTAATGGGTTTCTTGGCCAGTGCCCATCGGCTTCTTATCACATCATGCTCATGTTCACAAAGTAGATATGGGAAACTGTGCTTAGGAATCATGCAACATCCCAGATGTTGTACCTATTTCCCTTGGAATTTTGTTACAGTTTAGTGATTTTAGTACTGAAGAAGCTTAACGTGTTATGAGTTTAATTCTGCATCCAAATTAGCACTAGAAAAATCCAATAGATGCAATAGTAACTCAACAGAGGATTTTATCTTTAGACTGTCAGGGAACAAGAAGGAATCCATTTAAATAAAGGTTGTTGGGAAATAACTCACCTAGGAAAAATTGTTTTCAGAGACAGAAAACATGACAGATAGCATGATATTTAAATTTAGAGGAGAAGAATATTCCAGAAGTGTAAGAAAAAAATAAAAACCCAGAGACAGACATATAACTTTCAAAAATAGTAAGGCAGCCAAAGCAGACAGATCCAGACCACAGGCAATGAGGGAGAGTCAAGTAGATAATCACAGTGGTTAACAGAGGGTAGGATACCACTTCTTAGTCCACTCGGGACTAGGATTTTACTTATGGTAAAATGAAGAGTCAGTGGCTGATTGTAAGCAAAACTGAGAAATGGTATTCTTTTTGTCTTACTAGAGTCACTCCAGATACTGCTTCTCTATCTGCGAATGGAGAAAGCCACCTTAGAGACTATGCCAGCAATCCATGTAACAACAAGGGATCATTTAGATCTTCAAGGGTGGAAAAATTGGCATGGAAGCAGTGGTAGTGGAAAATGGAGGATCACTGGATTGTCTCCAGTGACTACAATAATCAAGGAGTCATTGTAAAAGGAAAATTACTCATTAAATACTTGTTACAATGAAGAGAGTTTTATTCAGAATACTGAAAGAGGGGATAGACTTCTATATGGATCTTATTCAATACCACACAAATTATGGGCAGAAGGGCTCTTAAATACTGGTGTAGAGAAAAGAGCAATACTAGAGGATTTAGGAGGGATGTTCCATGCCATCAGGTCACCTGTATTGGCTAACCAGTGACTATGAAGTTAGATCTCTACCCTCCTGGAGGACCAGCTTTCTTGCTGCAGCCTACAGCTCCAAGAGATAGTTGCCAGGTACTATAAAAGATGTTGCTGTGTTTCAGAAGATAAATTTAAACAGAATGAAGAAAGGATCAGTGCATGCACATTTTCTAACATGTTTCCAATAGGAAATTTTTTCATGGTTAGGTATTTTTACCAAGTAGTCATCCTAGCAATGTGGTCTTGAACTGGCAGATGCTGTGAAAGGATTTATTCAAGTCTCTTGGTGTGTGTTGTGGACAAAATAATGTGTGTTGTGGCTTTCAGACTGCTGAAGTTGAACCTATATTGCTAAGAGGAAACTGAAGGGAGTTTGATCAAGGACGGACTCTGTCACCATATAAAGATAAATTTACATTCTGCTTTCATAAACAGTTCTCATTTTGAAATTACAGCCAATGTCTATCTTGGTAAGAGAGTTATATTTTAATGTTCTGAGAGGCTCTGATTCTCTTGTCTTTATTTCACTTAGTGTGCATACACTTTTCTTAATAGAAGCAAGCATTAAATTTAACACATCAGCTTAACTGTATTTTTTCACAGTTTATTCGAGACCAAATTATCTGCATCTGATATCCTGTCCAAAGGATAATTTTAATTAGCTGATATTTAACACTTTAAAGCTACTTAAAAAAATGAGTCACATTGGTGCTTTTTGAATGTTACCTTAACAAAAAAACAAAATTAGTATTCATACACACTGAACACTAGAAAAATTCTAAATAAAATATACAAAACAAACGCTAATATATTTCCTATTAGGAGGAAAATTACCGTAATATGATAATCATATAATTTTGCCGGAAAATGAGTAAGCAGTTTAGCAGCCCCCCCACTCCCCAACAAAATGATTAATGGAATTTCTGCTATTTTCTAAATGCTATTTACTGTTTGTTGAAGGCTCCTTTAAAGAGAACAATGTAGCAATTAGCTGGGAAAACATTCAGTTGCTGAGTTCCTGTTAAACAACATGAAACAATAAAGCAACTTTTCAAGTTTTGCTTTCAAAACTACAGTGGCAGACCTCCCGCTAAAAAAATGAAGAGGCAAAGAAGCCTATGCACACTCAAATGAAAGGTGTTGAGACTAAATGTGAAACATTTTCCTGGAAAACACTCAGTTTGCAATTACATTTTCAATACACATGTAATTAGGGGAAAATTCTTATTCAAGATGTGAGGATAATATGTGATTTTTATTTTACTTTTAAAGTGTTGGAAAATTTCATGTATGTATGTTTTGCTTAAATCCACTTCTGTTCCCTTCCCTCCATTCCTTCCTTGTCTCTCTCTTTTCCTTCCCAATTTCAACTTCATATTCTTCTTTTTAAAATGACATATTTTTATTTCTGTACATGTGCATTCATGCCACATATGTACAGCTGCCTGAGGAAGCCAGAAGAGGATGCAGGATCTCCTAGAACTGGAGTTACAGGCAGTAGTGAGCCCGTAGAAATGGGGTTTGGGAATTGAACTCAGAACATCTGTAAGAGCTGCAAGCACTCCTAACAGGTAAACTATCTCTCCAGCCCGCATATGTGTGCTTTTTAAAGATCTTCCATTATTGAATTTATGATGAAAGATCTATTTATGAACATAATCAGAAAATAACTGCAAAATACATATCTTATTAAAGACTTGGATCTAGATTTTATAGAAAATTATTAAAATTTAGCAAAATGGGCAAAGTAAATGAACATTTACAGACAAAGATATATGGTTACAAGTGTTATACCTGGCTCCATTTTGTAACTTTACAAATTATTTGTAACCTGCTTCCAGGATGACTGGGTAACTTGTTTTTCTATATAACTTGCATTTCCTGTAGCCTTGGTTAAAGGCCAACCTGTTTCTCCTTTATGAATTTATGTTTAACTCAAGATTAGCCCTCTACAATTGATTCAAACTATGTCTGCCACAAAGTCACAAGTTACTGAAGTGACTGCCAGCTCCAGATTTTTCTTCAGAATCAGCATCTCTGACAGCTTCAAGCTGCTAACCCCAGGTGGTCCAGCCACAGAGCCTTGACAGCAAGTGAAAAAAATTTGCTCTTCCAAACCTTATCCAGTATTCCAACTTTTTTGGGTCCCCAACAAAGACACCCCATGTCAACAGGAAGTGTTTTGTTTATTATCAATAAAAGGTTAGAATGTTGGGTCTCAAACTCACAAACTGCTGGCTCTCACAATACAAGAGTTTTCCTTCTAGTAACCAGTAAACAAAGACAAAAGAATGGGATAGAAGGAATGATATGTGTAGAGCACTAGTCCAATGTTGTAGAAGTTTATTTTTAGTTAGGTATAAAATAATTGTTTTATGCACTGTTGGGTGAAGGGCTCCATAGATCTTGAAATTTTGTATTTTTTGCAGATACTAGATTTATGTGGGGTATGTTGATTGCTGATGATATGCATGTGCTATCAGTAGAACACCTGAGGGGTTCTGGATTTATAAAAAAACACCTGAGCTCAGAGGCTTGAGGTTCCACTGTCCAGTATGGCACTTACCATGACAGTGGTTCCCTCAGCTGAGGTTTGGCAGGGTATGCATCAATGAGAATTCCTCCTTGTCATTGGTGAGCTGCCCCATAAGCATGCAACTACAAAGGGCTCCCAACATGAGGTAAGACATCTTGCCAGCTAATACAATGTGGAGACAAAGAAGAACAAAGAAACTCCAGACTTCCCAGAGTGCATTTTGTTTTGTTTTGTTTATTTTCTGCAAATCTGTCCAGATACTGGTGAGGTAAGACAGGCCTGACAAGACACATCAGCTATAGCAATGAGAATTCCATCCCACCAGGGAACCCTTCCTGCAGACATGGTTACCAGGTTTTTGTTTTGTTTTGTTTTGTTTTCGTTTTTCTGTAAACGAAATTCTATCTTAAAATCTGGAATGTGTTTCCTCAGGGTCAAAAACACAGAAGCTGTCCTCTAGAACTGGTTGTTTCTTATACTGGTAGCTAAACTCAGTATTGTAAGTTTTCTTTCTAGTAATCAGTAAATAAAGACAAAATCAGGGTATTAGGGATATCAGGACTGATATTTGTATAACTGCTAGTCCTAAGTCCAAATGTCAGCACTAAGAGGAAAGCAGGAAGGAAATAATACCTGTCCAAAGTCAGTGCACCCTGCATAGATTACTATCTATGGCTAAACTTTATGGCTTTGCTAACTGCATTCTGATTGGCTTTTGTAACAAATTCCCTCATTCTACTTGCCCAGTATCAAGATTTGAATAAAAGAGAATAGAAATGCTCTAGCAGCACCCACTCTCTCCCAAGCATAGTAAGGACTAGCTGCCATAATTAAATTATCTTGGAACCTTGTGGTGAATTGGGTTTAAAATCAGACACAATTTCAGCCTTAGGAGGGAATGGGATGAAAACATTCTGCAAACGTTGTATAGTAATGGTCGCATGGGGATGCCTCTAAAGACTAGGTAAAACATTACTCCAGGCCCTCAACTCATTGCTTTATCCCAGCATTCAACTCCAGCTGGCACTCTCTTGAAAGCCACAAGTCACTCCTGTCAGCAAAATAGGTAGACTACCTGCAGATCTGCGCCTCTCTCTCCATTCCTCTAAATCCAAAGCCCAACTCACTCTTAGCTCTAAAGCAGACCACAAGCTACAACCTTTCCTAAATCTATGTCCTCATTCCCAGAGGACTAAGGAGATCCTGATGGAACAATTTCCATTCCACCTTCTTGCGGACACCCTCAGCAGACCTCCTAAGCCTAGCCCTATTCCTAAGTGTCAGCTTCCTATACCTAGAAACTCATTTTACCTGGAAGGCCTAGCAGTCACACCTATCAGGATCCCAGAAAAAATTCCTACCAGGCAACACACAGCCACCACACACTCCTAAGAACCGGAAAGAAAATAGAAACCAAGGAACAAAAAATACACTCAGTAAGAGAGGAACAGATGATAACAGTCTCTAGAAATACAATCTTCCAAAATCCAGGTGCCTGAATGCCAGTTTCAAAACATAATCAATAACAGCCAGGACAATATGTTTCCACTAAAGCCCCAGCAACCCTGCTACAGCAGGACCCTGAGTGTTGCAATATAGATGTAGCACAAGACAATGACATGAATATAGCCTTTATGAATATGATGAAAGTCATTAAAAATAAATTCCTTAAAGGAATTTGTGAAAACACACACACAAAACAACAAATAAATAAGTAAACAAATAAAAATGCAAAAACCAAAAACAAAACAAAATGAAACAAAAATAAACAAACAAACAAACAAACAAAAAACAGTGAAGGGAAATGAATAAAGCAGTTCAGGACTTCAAAGTGAAAATGGAATCAATAAAGAAAACCCAAACTGAGGAAAATCTGGAAATGAAAAATTTAAGACCTTGAACAGGAACTTCAGAGGCAAGACTTACCAACAGTATACAAATGATTAAAGAGGAAAATCTCAGACATTAAAGATGCAATAGAATCAGTGGATGCCTCATTTAAAAAAATCTAAAAAAAATCTTGGCACAAAATATTCAGGAAAATGAGGGCATTATGAAAAGATATAATCTAAGAATAATAGTAATAGAGAAAGTAGAAGAAATTGAAGTCAACAAATCAACACAGAAAAGTTTTCTAAGCTAAAGAAGGAGATACCTATCAAAGTACAACAAGCATACATCAAATAGACTGGACGATAAAAGGAAGTCCCTTTGGCACATAATCAAAATACTGAAGTTACAGAACAAAGACAATTATTAAAAGCTGCAAAGGGAAAAAAAATCAAGTAACATATAAAGGCAGACCTATTGGAATTACACCTGACTTCTCAATGGAGGCTCTAAAAGTCAGATGAGTCTCAACAGATATTCTACAGACTCAAAGGGACAACAGAGGCCAGCCCAGACTAGTATCTCCAGAAAAGCTGGATAAAATAAGACATTCCATAATAAAACCAAATTTATGCAATAACTATCAACAAAGTCAGCCCTTTATAGGAGGTACTAGAGAGAAAATTCTAACCTAAAGAAGTTAATATCACTCAAGAAGATACAAGGATTAAATAACCCAGACTGGCAACTAAAAAAGAGGACATACACAAGCATAGAAACAACAAAATAACAGGAACATAGAAACACTGTATATTAATATCTCTCAGAACCAATGGTCTCATCACTCCAATAAAAAGACAAAGCCTAACAGAATCGAGAAGAAAACAGGATCCATCTTTGTACTTATCCAAGAAACACACCCTTTATAAGGAATTAGTTATTACCTCAGGATAAAGGGTTGGAAGAAGATATTCCAATCAAATGGTCCAAAGAAGTAAGCTGATGTAGCCATTTTAATATCTGACAAAATAATCTTCAAACCAAAACTATTTAAAAGAGATAGGGAAGCACATTTCCTACTAATCAAATAAAAAATCCACCAGGATGACATTGTAATTCTTAACATCTATGCATCAAACACAAAGGCATCCAAGTTTGCAAAAAAAAAAAACAACCCAAAAAACAAACAAACAAACAAACAAAAAACACTCTTACAACTGACATCACATATTGATTGTGACCCTCACACATTGATTGTGGGAGATTTCAGTACTTTATTCTCGTCAATACACAAGTCATCTAAGCAACTAAACAGAAAAAATGTTGGAGCTAATTGTCATTATTAAACAAATAGACATAGACCTAACAGAAATTTACAGAACAGTTCACTCAAGCACAAAAGAATATATCTACTTCTCAGCACCTCATAGACTTCTAAAGACATTCCACTATACCCACAGATTAGTGTCTTGCTCATTCATCATCAGAGAAGCTTCCTACTGTAGCAGGTGGGAAAAAAATTAGAGACCCATAGCCAGACATTACTTAGACATTGAAAGACCTAGAAACACTCAGCTCTAAGTGGGATATCTACATCAAATCTCTCCCCTCAGGACTTATGGAACCCTGTGGAAAAGGAGGCAGAAAGAGTATATGAGTCAGAGGAGATGAGACACCAAGAAAACAAAGCCCTCTTAAATCAACATAATCAAAACTTATATGAACTCACAGACTAGTGCAGCTTGGACAAGGCCTGCATGGATCTACACTAAGTGGGGCCCTATATTGAAAGGATTCATAGACACATGCTTCCATTCTTAATCCTGAAGCAATCTCCAGCTGAAAACCACCTGCAAATGATAATTTAGTTTTCTCCAAGGTAATCTAGAAGCACTTTTAATTGATATCTCTCAACATCAATGGTCTCAATACACCAATAAAAAAACAAAGACTAACAGAATCTAAGCAAGAACAGGATCCATCCTTTTGCTTATCCAAGAAACACACCTTTGGTCAAGGATGGACATTACCTCAGGATAAAGGATTGGAAAAAGATATACCAAGCATATGGTGCTGAGAAATAAGCTGATGTAGCCATTTTAGTGTCTGACAAAATACTCTTCAAACAAAAACTAATCAAAGGAGAGAGTGAAAGACACTTCATACTCACCAGAGGAAAAAGTCTTATTGGGGAAGCAAACTATCCTTATGGATAGGCTGCATGTCCTGCAATAGATGGTCAACAGAATAGGAACTTCATAGCATTTTCGGAAGTTTCTTGTCTCACAGTGGCATGTCAAGGATTTTTTTTTTAATTTTATCTTACTATTTTAAATTTTAATTATATATATTCATATATATATATATACACACACATATAGATACATATACATATACACACATATATTCATATATAGCTATATCTTTTTACCCTATAGGCCCCTTGGGTACGTCCTATGGCTTCCAGTGTGGTGTTTTATAGAATTACTGATTATGTGAATAAGTAAGTCTCTTTCTTGTTCTTCTCTTGTGCTCTTTTCCTTATCTTTTTTGTTTTGTCTAATTCCAATGTGTTGGTTTTTGTTTTGTCTCATTTTATTTTATTATTATCACTTAGAAGTCCATTTGTATTCTTATGAGAGACAAGGGAATGGATCCAGATGGAAAGGGAGAGAGGGAGAAGCAGTGAGAAGTAAAGGAAATGGAAACAGTAATTGGGATGTGAAAAAAATGTATTTTCAAAAAAATGAGTAAGTTAAACAAGGATATATCTTAAGCTTAAATATTTAGCTACCATCAAGAGTTTGGGACCATAGCTTACAATAATCTCTGAAGGTTCATATATATTATGTTTCTTATAATCATGTTGTTAAGAAGTACCTAGTTTTGACATTATTAAATGATGATGTGAAATGTTAAGCACAATCCTGACATTCAGTACTGCATTTAGATAAGGTTTTTTTTTTTTTATTTCTATTTCATAGTATCTTTATGAGCACAAAATGAAATAAAGAATGTGAGCCACGTACTTTTACACTTGGCATGTTACAACCTTTCTGCAAGTCTTGGGTGATATTAGTAGTTAGTATTATTCAGTTCTTCAGGTACAAAAGCAATTTGAACCAAATTGAATAAAAATCTAATACATCAGTATAGTAGTAAAAATTGGAAATTGTCTATTTTTATTTTCATTGGTATTTTAAAATCAAAACCCAATTTATATGTAGCCAATCCAAGAGGTGTATCAGAGGTTTGGGCCAAATGTTTACATGTGTTCAATAAGAGAATCCATAGTGCTTATGTATTACAGGTTACTAAATTACAATGTGTCTCATTTGTATTCTATTTCATTTATTTGTGAAGCAGGTTTTTCAAAATGTATCTAACTTCAGTGAACTTCCCCCTTAGGAGAGGCAGACTTGTGGCATAATATCAACCCTGAGTTTTAAACTGAAAACAGAAACTTCTTGTATGTGACATGATTTTCCTTCTACAGCCAAACTTAACTCTTGCCTGGTTAGTATTCTACTCTGATAAAAAAGAAAGGAAATAAATTTTAACTTGTATGGTTATTCTGAAGTTACATTTAAAAACAATGTGTATAAAGCAGCTGGGATAAAGAAAGGGACATAATGCAAACTCAATAAGCAACGACTATCATTGCAATTGTAGATAAAAATTAGCAGACACTGCCCTTATTCCCTGGCTTCTAACAACACATCATTTCCTCATGTTTCACACTTTTCATTCTTACTCTCCAGCATGACAATAGTTGTCATGTCCAAGAGAAGAGCCCTCGGGTCCCCTGCTGAACTTTCAGAGGCTATCTCTGAAGAAGTTCTTGACTAGATGTTAGTAAAGGCTAAACTGGAAGGCTTACTTTCAAAGCACACAAACCCTAGGTAACCAATTAAACAGACCTATACGAAAAGCTACAAGCAAGTTCAAAATACAAATGCTAGTATACTAAACTATTTTGATATAAAAATCTGTTTGCAAAATGTGTGTGTTTCCCTCCGAGACTTCATTCTGCACAGGTATCAACAGGAATAGTCACGGATTCATTCTCCGTGCAGACTTTTCTGTGATCCTTTGCTTCCTAACATTCCCGGCTCCAGGCTCCATTAAAATACAACTATGTGTCTTTTACAAAAGAATAATATGCTCTTTCTTTGATGTCCAAATGTGTGAATGTGACCCACATCACATTTTCACAAGCTTTGTTTCATAAATTGATTATTTACTTTTGCATATCTGTCTGCCTTCCTACAAATCACACACACACACACACACACACACACACACACGCACACAATCATTAGTTAAATCGGGAATGCTAGATGCTTTTAGCTTGGTAATTTGTCTTCTCTCCTCATGTCAAAATTAGCAACCCAGAAAGTATATTTATCACTCTCTGTCATTATGAACAACTAGGAAAGTACCATGGCATTTGGTGACTGTCAATATTGTTGAATGATAGCACAGACAGAAAACCTATACTTATTATTTGAGCAGAAAGATATCATGGCATAATAGAAATAATATTAGCTAAGAAACATATTTGTGTCCATATCCTAGCTTTTTTCACCCAATACTTCCCTAACACTGAAGAAAGTAAATTTCTTGGCTTGGCATTCTTGTGATATTTGATGACCACAGTATGTATAGGTTGTTGGCTTTGGTAAGTTACAGCTATAAGTAGCTTCAGGTTTGTCATTACCTGTACTGTACATGGCTTCATCAATGCATGTATACTATGTTACAGAGAGCATAGAAATGCAATAAAAAATATTACAAATCTGAGTTTATGTGCCTGTAGTTCTAGTTAACATAGATGCTGAGGGAGGAGGGTCAGAAGGAGCAAGGCAATTTAAGGAGACCCCATCTCAAAATAAACTTTCCAATAGGACTGGATTTGTAGTTCTGTAGTAGAGCATGTGATTAATATATACAAGACTTTGGGTTCAGTCATCATTACAGAAAACATTTTTAAATGCAAACCTTTAAATATTAAAATGTATATTAAATGCACAATATTGTAAGGGCATAGACTTAAAAAACTAACTAGTCTGACAACACTGATATTCTTTAAAATAACTTTGTTTAGATAAATCTTAATAAATGTTGTAAGTATAGTTGTGTAAAAATTATCAGGTCATTCAATAATGTTTATTTAACAAAAAGAAATAGTAAAAATATGCTTGGTATGTTTTCAGGGAAATAAAATGATATTTAAGTAAGTAGAGTAGACATATGGTAATGTAATAACTAAACTAACCTGAAATTTACCTAAGTCTTATTATGTGTGCCACATGTCCCAAAGTTACCATAGTTAGTATGCAGAGAGCTAATCAAGAGGTTTCACTGTCATTCTCAAGTTACAGATGGTAAAACCAGGCAAACAATCAAGCAAGTAGTGAGAAAGCCTGAAAATACATAAAGTACAAACGTGGTGACAAGGCTAACGAAAGAGTGGATCATTCAGTAATTCATTCTAAAAGTGATGATAAAAGCATTTACACATAAGATCAATTGTTCTAAGGTCACCTTTAAGCCCCTCATGAGCATAAAAGAGGCTGTTACCGACTATAAACCTTAAATAAAAAGCCTTAACTAAACATTGTTTAGAGTTGCATCCTAAGAAATGTCTTAATCATAAGGATAGTGGAGACCACTGGTAATTAACATCATAGTCATTTTTATGGTATCTTTCCATTAAACTGCAGCGAAGTTTACTTGAGCAAACTTGTAAATGAAGATGATGATCTTTAGCCTATAGAGCTTGTCTTCTAACCTAATCTTTACATTCTGATGAAGGAAAATATTAACAAGTGTAAAGAATAAAATCCCTTGAACTTGTAATGTTTTTCTGTGGGTACAAGTGTGAATGGATGAGAGAACTGCACCTCCAGACATCAGAGATTTCTGTCTTCACTACTGTCCACGCTAATCAGGTTTGTGTTAGGTTTTCTGTGCTGAGGAGGCAATCTTTCAGGTGATCTGAGCTGCCTCAGAGTCCCTCTCTAATTATATCCCTTTGTATTTGTGCCCACTGTGGATTTTATTCATCAGTAGAGTCACAGATCAAAACTGTATCAAATAAAAAATATACACTGCACTTTAAAAGGTGAATGAATAAACAATATGAGGGCTAGAGAAATGTTAGGGGTTGTGCTATTTCGTAGGCTTGATCACCAGTTAACAGAAATGAATGGCTTACATCATGTCTTGCAAGTGAATATTCAGCTTCCATCATCAGAGCACTGGGCAGCAAATACAGAAGCCCAATCATCTGCCTTGTGGGTCTTTGTGCACATCAGTCAGCTTGCCAAAGACCTAAGGAAAGAACTCAAAAGGAGGCAGGTGCAGAATAGCCAAGGAGTGCACAGCAGAGCAGCTGAGCCAGGCATTGACCGCTGCTCATTAAAAGAGGAGGGAAGAGAGGAAAGCAGCACGGGGCCCTGGAACACATTCTGGAAAGCTGCAAAGACAAAAGCACACACTTTGATTAAAGTTTGTCAAAAAAAAAATCACACTTTAGAAGGACACAATATATTTTTTTCAATAACTGGAAGATCAGGGTATGGAATGCAAGTACCTTTGTCCAGAATCCCTATCCCTGTCTTGAAAACACAGAGAACAACTACAGGCAGATTGGAAACTGATTGTTGAGACACAATTAGTCTTAGCGACAGTGAAATCTTTAAAAGATTAGCAGTTAGTAGAAGGGAGTGGAAGAAAGGGGTAGGAAAACATCATTCAAGTTTCAGTCCAGAGTCACTCCCTCCCTGCCTCATGACATGGGGACAGTCAACAGCAATAACACCTCAAACAGTGTCTTGCCTGGCTCAGAAAATAAAAGTAAGGACCCACAGGGAAAAAAAGTAATTGAGGGAAGAACAGTGACAGAAAAGTCATTATCATATAAAATAAGTTTCAATATTTAAATTTTACCTCATTCTGCAGAACACTTTCCAACACAGTAGAATGAATATGAATAAATAAAGAAGTAAACATTTTATAGCAACTTAAAAAAAAACTCTGGCATATAATTGAACAATTATAAAATTAAGAGTGTTCTGAAGGGAAAAATATGCTTTTAAAGAGATTTTTAATAAGCTAAGATATTAATAATTTTCCATTTTTAATTGTAAACACATTTACAATTAATATGGGAAAGAGAGGAAATAAAGGCACATTAGTTTTAATACCATGTAATTATAATACTTAAGTTAAAAATTCATTATTCAAAAACTCATGTATGAAGTACAATATTAGAATAAGCACCCACCTAATGGCAAGTTCATACAGGAATTGACAACTCATTTTGAAATTGGTTTATTGAAGCAGCCTCTCATCTTTGAAATTGTAGAGGAATGTTTAATCTTTTAATCCAGCAACATGGTTGCTCTGGGAAAGGATCACATTCAAGGCCTGTCGTAATTCACCTGCAATTCAGAACACACTTTTAAGTAACCCAGCTCAGAAGGAGGTGGTGGCACAAGACTTTAATCACAACTCTTCGAATGTAAAATGAAGTAGTCAGTTCAGAAGTAGGTCACAGTTGTCAGTTCACAACTCTTAGTTCAGAGATCATAGTCAGTTCAGAGTTGAGAGGGAAGCAGTAGAGATTGAGAGAATGGAAGGAGATTGAGTCAGAGCATGCTAGTCAACTGAGAAGCAAAAAGTCAGAGGAAGAATAGAGTGAGCACACACCTTTAATCCCAACTCTGAGAGTGGATCGGAGTAAAAACTTGAAAGACTGACAAATCAGAGGAAGAATTAGTACAGCAACTTAGAGTGAGGACATGCCCACTCTCAAGGTATACAAGTAGGCTCTCAGCTCAGAGATTTGGGCTATCAGAGAATCAGTCAGATATGACACAGAATAGTCAGCTAACAAGAAGAGTCAGTTTGAAGCCTAGTAGGGTCGTTCAGTCAGAGAAGTTGCAGGAGTCACCCAGAGTCATCCAGGGTCAGAAGAATTCAGTCAGAAATAGTCATCTGGCTCAGAAGATCAGTTTTAACCAGTCAGTTTGGAGAAATGTTTGAGCCAGAACAGCAAGTGAGTTGAGTCAGCCAACCTGAGGAGTCAGTTGAGGTCAGTACACTTCTGAGTTCAGAAGGAGCTACTCGGAGTGAGACTGTCCACAGTAAATCTTGAGGTTCGTAGATTAGATTGTTCAGAAGCTGAAACCCCCTAGGACTGGGGATAGAATTAGCAAAGAATAAATTGCCTTCTACATCTACATCTACATCTACATGAAACATATGAATGAACTTTCAGAGACTTATCATCAGATATTTCAGATTTACATCATTTACATTTAAAATATTTTATTTTTTAATTAACACACAAGTAACATATTTATAGAATTCTCATATATGCATAATTTTGATTAACCCCAACATCCCACCCTAATCAGCCTGACTCCCTCCCTCACTGTCTTTGTGTTCCCGGTATGCCTTTTTCAACTTTTATATCACATGTGCTCCATCACTTTTTGAGGCCCCTGTCTTAACTCCCCCAATACTATGATCCCTTTTCAATGTTCCTTGTCTCTATCTATACTAACTCCCACAAAAGTACATATGTATAAAAATTAGAATGTATAGCCTGCACTTTTAAACTATCAGAAGATTTTTTGTTTTAACTATTTCTTTTATTTTCAAGTTCATAATATAATCACATAATTTCTCCCATTCCCTTCCCTCCTTCAAAACCCTTGCAAAGATACTTTTTTTTCTTTTTCAAATTCATGGCTTGTCTTTTTCATTAATTGTTGTTATATACTTATATGAATAAGTATATTTTGTCTTAACCTTTCTGACTATGTATATATATAACATATATACATATAGCCTCTGTTATATAATGTCTACTTTCTTGCGAATGAGCAGACCAGCAGTAAACATGGATATTCATTTATACATGTAGTAGATACAGAGTCCTTTGGACATATATCCCACAATGGTATAGTTATGTTCTAGTAGTTCTATATAAAGCTCTTAAGATATCCCTTCATTGATTTTCTTAGTGGTTGCACAGATTTCATCTCTACCAACAGTGAATAGGAGCTCCCTCCACTCACCTTTTCCTGACAGCACTTGCCATGTGTTGTGTTGATGAATATCATTCTGACTAGTGTAAGATGGGAATTCAAAGTAGTTTAATCAGTATTTTCTGAATGGCAAAGGATGTTGAACATTAAAAAAATTAGCATCTATCTCTTATTTTGACAAGTTATGTGTTCAGTTCGTAAGTCTGTTTAATGTTTTTTTCCATTTCACTTTTGTTGGTGTCTAATTTTTTCAGTTCTGTATATACTGTAGGTATTAACTTCTTGTCTGAAATAAATCTGATGAAGATTTTTTTCTGATTTTCTAAGCTGTCTATTCATTGTGTTAAAAGCTCTTTTTGTTGTATAACAGCATCTTAACTTCTTGTGATTCCATCTGTCAATCCTTGTGCTATTGGGTTCTATTAGAAATTTGTTGCCTATCCTTGTGTCCTAAAGGGTTTCCTTGTACCTTCTTTTAGCATTTCCAACATTTCATATTTTTATTAAAAGAATTTTGTCCAGTTTGAATTGGTTTTTGCAAGGGGTACAGATATAATTTCATTCTTTTGCAGATAGATATATTGGTTTGTCCAGCATCTTTTGTTGAATAAGCGGTTTTTTTTCCCAATGTGATGATTTTCTGAACTCATAAGACCTACCAAAATTAAATCAAAAGATATGAACAATTTAAGCAGAATCATAATAAACAATGAGACTGAAGAATTAATGAAAAGTCTCCCCAAAAAGAAACGCCCAGTGTTGACAGATTTACTGGTGAATTCTACCAAGACTTTAAGGAAGATCTAATACCAACAATTCTCAAATTTTTGCACAAAATACAGGAGGGTGGGTTACCACTAACCAGTATTACTTAGGTCAAACCAGATAAGGACAAAACAAAAACAAACAAGCAAACAAGAACAACAAAGTAAAAAAATCCACTACAGACAAATCTTTATGGTGAATTCAGGTCTAAAATTTTTCAGGGAATCACTTGCAAATCAAATTTAAGATCACATGAACTGGGCTGGTGAGATGATGCTGATGCATAGAATGAGATTCTGGATTCAGTTCTAAGAACCTACCTAAAAAGCCAAGCATAGTAGTGTATGGCTGAAACCTACTACTAGAAATAGTAGTGGTTAGGGAACAGACAGAGACATTCTAACCCTTAGTGATGATCATGAAAAGACATGTTTTGTACACACATATGCACATCCAGCCATACATCCATATGCTCACTCTCACTAACAAACATATACATCATAAACTACACACACACACCCACACCCACACACACACACACACACACACAATCTCATTAGGAAGATCAAAGTTGATTCAGTATATACAAATAATTAAATACAATGAACCATAAATTTTGACTTAAAAGACAGGAGTGACATGATTGTCTTGATAGATACAGAAAAGGCATTGAAAAATTTCAGCACATCTGTATGATAAAAGTCCCTTAAGAATCTGGGGATAGGCTCAGAGTATCTCAGTATAATATAAAGTATATATGACAATTTTACAACTGGTATTATACTAAGTGGGAAGAAACTTGAAAACATTTCCTCTAAAATCCAGAATGACACAAAGGTTCCCCATTTGTCTACTCATAGTCAGTACTTGTTAATGTCTTAGTTCAATGAGAAAATACAAAGTTACTAAAGCAACTAATGTTGGAAACAAATAAGTTAAACTATCCCTAGTTACAGAGGAAATGATTCTGGTCTGAGATGACCCTGTGAACTCCCCCAGAAATCTTTGTGATCTGAATTATATTTTTAGCAAATGTGCATGATGCAAAAAGAATTACAAAAATAAATCAATAGTCTATACAAATAATAAATTAAAGTGAATGGGATTTGGAAAGTTTCCCATTCACAATAGTGTTAAAAAAGTAAAGTAAGAATATACCTTATATCTTATTGTTATATTTTAATATTATCTCTTAGAAGCCTACTTTTTTTCTTTTTTTCTTCTTTCTTTCTTTTTTGTTTTCTGTTTTTATTTTTGTTTTTAGAGACAGGGTTTCTCTGTTGTAATTCTGGTCATCCTGCAACTCACTGTAGACCAGGCTGGCCTTGAACTCACAGAGATCTCCTGCCTCTGCCTCTGGAGCAATGGGATTAAAGGGGTCTACCACCACCACCTGTCTGAGCCTACCCTTTTCTAATGAGAGACAGAAAGGGAGTGGATCCAGATGAGAGTGGAGGAAAGGAAGAACTAGGAGGAGTTGAGGGAGAGAAACCATAATCAAGATATATCATGTTATAGAAGAATAATTTTCAAAAAAAGGAAAAAAAAAGAGAATATATCTAACCAAGGATGATAAGGACCATAATTCAAAGACTGATTTACATACTCAATTCAATCTCTATCAAAATTCAAAAGAGATCTTTACAGACTAGAATAAGCAATACTAAATTTTTGTGTGAAACACAAATAAACATGAGTAGCCAATAATCATAAGTAGATACCTAAGTAGGTGTCACATTACCTCACCTCAAACTATACTACAGAGGCATGGAAAAGCAGAAAAGTGTTAACTCAAAAACAGATATGTGACCAGTGAAACATAGTCCAAGATACAGAAAAAAAGCCACATAGCTATGCCCCACTAATTTTTGACAAAGGTATCAAAACATTTAATTTCAGAGGCTTATATCTAAAATTTTAAAACAGAATACAAGGCTGGAGAAACAGCTCAGTGAGTAGAGTGCTTTATACATAATGTGGTTTAATTTTGGTAGGTGGTATATATTAAAAAATTTATTCATTTCTTTTAGATTTTCCAGTTTTGTGGAGTAGAGGTTTTTAAAGTATGATCTAATGATTCTTGAGATTTCCTTGGTGTCTGTAGTTATCCAGTTTTTTGTGTCTGACTTTATTGATTTGTATACTGTCTTTCAATTTGGCTAGGGTTTGTCCATCTTGTGGATTTTCTCAAAGAACCAGCTTTTTGTTCCATTGATTCTTTGAATTGTTTTCTTTGTTTCTATTTTATTGATTTCAGCCATCAGTTTGATTATTTCTTGCTGTCTACTTCCCTTCAGTGTGCTTGCTTATATCTGTTCTAGGACTTTTCAGATGTGTTCTTAATCTGCTAGTATGTGATGTCTCCACTTTTTTCTGGTAGGCACGTTGTGATACGAATTTTCCTTTTAGCATTGCTTTCATTGTATCCCATAGGTGTGGGTATATTGTGGAGTCATTTTCGTTGAATTTGAGAAAGTCTTTAATTTTTTTCTTTCTTTTTGTCTTGATCCAGTCATTATTTAGTAGAGAGTTGTTCAGTTTCCAAAAATTTAAAGTCCAGCTTTAAACCATGATGGTCTGATAGGTTGCAGAGGGTTCTGGCCAAGAATGTAGTCAATTTTGGAGAAGGTTCCCTACGCTGGTAAGAAAAAGGGATATTCTTTTGTGTACGAGTGAAATGTTATGTAAATATCTGTTAGCTCCTTTGAGTTTACAGTATCTGTCAGTGACAATATTTCTCTGTTTAGATTTTGTCTGGATCACCTGGCTATTGGTGAGAATGGGGTATTGAAAGCTCCCATTACCAGTGTGTGATATCAGTCATTATGTAGTTTTAGATTTAGTAATGTTTATTTTACAAATGTGGGATCCCTTGTGTTAGGGGCATAGATGTTAAGAATTGAAAGATGTGTGTGTATCAGCTTGATGGAATTTTTTCCTTTAATGAGTGACCTTCCCCATCTCTTTTGATTCATTTTTGCTTGAAGTCTATTTGGTTGGATATTAGAATGGCTGTGCCACCTTGTTTTTTAGGTCTATTTGCTTGGTAAATCTTTTCCCAACACTTTACTCTGAGATAATATTTATCTTTGGGGTTGAGGTGTGTTTCTTGTATGTAACAGAAGGCTAGATTCTGTTTCTGAATTCATTCTGTCAATCTATGTCTTTTTTATTGCGGAATCGAGACAATTAATGTTAAGAGATATCAATGAACAAAGATTGTTAGGTCCTGTTATTTTGTAATTGTTGGTTGGTATGTGTTTGTGTTTGTGTTTGTATGCGTGTGGGGAGAGGTGTCCCATCTGTTGATTATGATGGTGTGAGATTATTCATTTTCTGTGTTTTCTGATTGTAGTTAACCTCCTTGTGTTGGAGTTTTCCTTCTAGTACCTTCTGTAGGGCAGGAATTGTAGATAGGTATTGTTTGAATTTAGATTTATCATGAAATATTTTGTTTTCTCCATCTATAATGATTGAGAGTTCTGTAGGGTATAGTAATCTGGGCTGGCATCTGTGTTCTCTTAGGGTCCATAGTACTTCTGTCCAGGCCCTTCTAGTTTGTAGGGTTTACATTGAGATTTTGAGTATCATTCTAATTGGTTTCCCTTTGTTTGTTGTTTTTCTCTTGCAGCTTTTAGTATTCTTTCTTTGTTCTATATGTTTAGTGTTTTGATTATTAAGTGGCAAAGGGACTTTCTGTTGTGGTCCAGTCTATTTGGTGTTCTATAAACTTCTTTTACTTTAATAGGCATCTCTTTCTTTAGGTTTGTAAAATTGTCTTCAATGGTTTTGTTTGAAATATTTCTGGGCTGTTGAGCTGGGAATCTTTTTCTTTCTCTAGTCTTATTATTTTTAGGTTTGGTCTTTACATAGTGTCCAAGATTTTCTGCATGTTTAGTGTCAATAATTTTTTGGATTTAATAACTTCCTTTACCAACATATCTATTTAATCTATAATATCTCAATTCCTGAGATTCTCTTTTCCATCTCTTATATTCTGTTGCTTTAGCTTGCCTCTGTATTTACTGATTGCTTTTCTAGAGTTTTAATTTCCAAGACTCACTTGGTTTATGTTTTCTTTATGGCTTCTATTTCCATCTTTAGGTCTTGGACTGTTCTGTTTGTTTCCTTCCATTGTTTGTTTGCTTTTTCTTGGCTTTCTTTCAGGGATTTATTCATTTCTTCTAATTGTTTGTGATTTTCTGCATTTCTTTGATAAGTTTACTCAATTCCTCTGATTGGTTGTTTCTCTTTTCATCGATTTCTTTGAGTGATTTATTCATTTCCTCTTTAAGGACTTACTATTATATTCATAATGTAGGCTGTACAGTCTTTTCCTTCTGCTTTGCCTGTGTCAGAGTGTTCAGGGATTTCTGTAGAAGGACTGTGGTCTCTGGTGATGCCATATTGCCCTGGTTGTTGATTGTGTTCTTACACTGGTTTTTCTGCATTTGGAATTTGGGTTATTCTAGGATTAGGTGCTAAATTCTTCAGTTTTTCTTTTATTGGATAAGTGTCTTGTTCCTCATTTTTTTTCTCTTTCTTTGATCTTTTGTTCTTGGTGGCACTGGTCAAGCAGGGAGTCTCTGCCCAGGTTGTAGCCTGAGATACAGAGTGTACAGGCTTCCTACCTATTCTTCTGGCTGGCTGTCACATCTCCTTCTGGTGTGGAGGTATCTGGCCTAGTTGGTATCTGGGATTCCAGTGGGTGACAGTGGTGGAGAGGGTTGATGTGGGTGATGGGAAGATGGTGATGGGTTGATTGGGGGGGGCACATGCTGTTCTAGTGGGAATATTGAGCAAGCAGGTTTCCTACCTGTTCTTCTGCTGGTTGTCCTGTTGCACTCTAGTGTAGATGTTGTGGAAGTTTATTTTAGTTTTGTATAAGTAATTGTTTTATGTACTGTTGGGTGAGGGGCTGTCTAAGTCGTAGTGCTTTGTGTTGTCTGCAGGTGTTGGATTTATGTGGGGGAATATTTGTTTTGTCATGATCTGCATGTACTATTAGTAGAAGACCTGAGGATCTCTGAATCAATTAAAACACTTGAGCTAAGATGCTTGGGGTTCTACAGTTCAGTATGGTGCAGGCAATGATAGGGGTTCCCTCTGCTGAGGTCTGGCAGGATTTACACAAATGAATATGATTCCTGTCTCTCCCTTCCTGAGCCACCAAAGTAGGTGAACAAATGGTGTACTAGTGTGGGGCACTGACATTATGCCAGTTAATCCAACAGGGAGATAGGGAAGAAGAAAAAGAATCTCTAGACCTCATAGAGTCTGTTTTGTTTTGTTTTCTGCAAACCTGTTCAGATATTGGTGAGGTGAGGTTAGTCCTGACAAGACACATTCACTCTGGTTCCACCCCAAGAAAGAACCCTTCCTGTAGACAAAGACTACTTGCTTTTTTTTCTGAAAATCAGACTGTATCTTAAAATCGAGAAAGTGTTTGCTCAGGGTCAGGAAACAAAAGCTGTCTTCCAGAACTGGCTGAGGTTGTATCTGGTGCTGGTAGCCAAACATGGTACTGTAAGAGTCACCCAGGTAGCAACTGGTTTTGGAGGCATGAAGGCATCATTGGAAAGCAGTCAAGGTTTGACACTATTAGAGGCCAGGAGAGACCATTGATAAAAGTGCAGCCTCAGTGGCAATTGAAGGCACAAATTGAAGGGGTCATGCAGATAAGTTGAGGCTTAGCACCATGAAGAGAACATAGGAGATGCTATTGATGAAACTGAAACAGAAGACCCAGCATTCTGAAGATGCCAGTACCATGGGATGACCAACAAAAACAGCAGCAACCATTGAGTGAAGCCAACAAGAGCCTGGAGGACAAGCTGTGTGTGCTGCAGAGGGCAGAGTCAGGAAGTTATCCAAGTCCTTTGGAGGAGCCCAGAAGATCATGAGCGAATTCCTGATAACTGGACACTGATAATGTTTTTCTGCTGTCCAAAGACATTGTGAAAAGCTTGATAGATGTTTGGTATCATTTGGTCACGCGCATTAGTAACCCTCATAATTATTTCTCTCGTAAATAGTTTTGCTGGTGTAGTGTTAAGTTGTGTTGTAGAAATAAAGCAGTTTTTTCTGTCTTATACAGAAAAGGGGAAATGTTGTGGAAGTTTATTTTTACTTATGCATAAATAATTGTTTTGTGCACTGTTGGTGTGAAGAACTGCCTAGGTCTTGGTGTTTTGCATTCTCGGGAGGTATTAGATTTATATGGGGGATGGTTGATTCATCATGATATGCATATACTATCAGTAGAACATCTGAGGATTTCTCAACCAATAAAAACACCTGAGCTGGGGCACTTAGGGTTCTACTGTCCAGTATGACACTAGCCAGGATGGTGGTTACTTCTGTTGAGTTCTGGCAGTTTGTACATATGAGAATGCCTCTGTGTCTCCTTGCTGAGTGACACCATGGTTGTACAACTACTTGTGGGGGATGTCTGCCCATGTTGGTATGTGGGACTCTGGTGAGCAGAGCCGTGAAGGGGTGGGAGGGAGCAGATAGGGGGAGATGGCAGTGGATTGGAGTTCTGGGGGATGGAGTATTCTGGTGGGATAGTTAGGCAAGGAGTTTGCCTACCTTCTTTTCTGATGGCTAGGCAGTCACAGCTCTTCTTCATTTTCTTAAACCCATAGAGTAGAGTTTATGTTGTCCTGCTATTCTTGGGTGTGTGGCCTGCCATTCTGTGTGTCCAACCGAACAGGAGTCACATTTTAAACAAAATTGACTCTCCTTCTCCATCAGTTATCACATGGCAATAGCTTCTCAGCTAGTGGTGGGATTTTTGTGCCCACTTCCCCACCTCTATACTTAGAGAATTTCTACAGCTTTTACTATTAAAAATCAGCAGACTTTCTTTCAATGTTGATAAGCAATGGAAGTTTGGAAATCTCTTCAAAACATTTTTACTTTTTATATAAGTCAGTGCCAATGACTGATGAATAATCAGGACAGGGAATTCCTCAGGACATGACTGAGAGACAGTTTTGCTGGTTTTGTGAAGCATTTTCGCAGATCCTGGCTATTTTAGGTACATGCATCCATTCATTGATCTAACTTTTCTTGAGAAAAGTCTACATCCTTCAACATTATTGACTAACTCTATGAAGTTTTCTCAGAGTGCTCATTTCATAACATCTTAGGCAGCAGCCATTCCTAATTGTGATTATTTCTTTGCTATGTGCAGCTCTCTCTGTGTCATTATAGAGGGCAATCTTAATTAATCGCTTCTTTTTCTGATTGACCCTTATTTATTCTGTACATTTTATCTTAAATGTTTCTTCTAATAAAATAATTTATAAACTCCTCAGTTGTAGTAGGAAAGATGTCACTTGCACACAACATTTACAAAACACACTGTGTATCTTCTTACATTTCTGTCTCTCAATTGGATTTTAAATGTTCCTTATGCATCACTTCATGATCCATAGCTGCCAATCTACCAGGTGTCTAGAAAACACTCATAACTTAGAAAGAGATGAGAAGTAGAATGAAAGGAAGAAGAAGGAAATGGGGGGATGAAAATGGGAAAGGAAAGGGAAAAGGAGAAGAGAGACAAATGTTACTAAAACAGAGGCATTGGAGACAGGGGCACTGAGTAATGTTCAGTGGTAGAATCACTGGTGTGTATAAGCAAGACCCCAGCATTGAAGCTAAGCAACAACATTTCAAACTGAAGACTTTGATGTGTTCTACAAATAATGTGTACAGGAACACAATTATATTAAGAAATAAAACAAATTCTACCATTTAAAAAACATAAAAACCTACTGACTTCTGTAACATCTCAAGCATGAATTTGCTATGAAACATTTGTTCACAAATCAGAGCTTTCTAAGTGTAGGCTTTTATCCCTTAGAGCCTAAATTTATAGTCTGCTACATGTCCTGAGAACTCTTCTAGGCCAAGAAGTCTGTGAGAAGCGAAGGACAAGATGATCACCTTTTAGTGCTTTGTTGACTTTCTTCTCTCTATCAAAAATTTGTATTCTTTTATAGGATTACATAGTCCCCATGAAGATTGATATGGGAGAGGATATAAAATTTGATAATATACAAATAAAATATCTGGTTCTTTGGTTATACAATAAAAAATTGGGATATTGATCTAAGTGTTTTTGTACTATTTTTCACTAACTCTGGTAGCTTTTCCCTAGTGATTACTTCAATATGGATGTTTGACAAGAGTGCTGGCCAGAGCAAAGATGCCTCATTAATGGCTCAGATTTATTACACACCTTTATAATATGTACTTAATATGAACCCATAATATAAATAATAAACAAAAGAAAAGTTCATTTGTAGCCCACTAGTGCTTGACATTTGTTCTCTATTTATTCAGAATGTTACATTTGAATAAGTACAATGAATTAAGGGTATCTTGGGCTTTGATTAAAAAATATACTTAATCTTTTAACCAAAACCATCACAATAGAGCCTAGCTTTTCTTTGTGTTTCTTAAATAAAAAGAGCACAGTCAAAAATGAGACTGTTGCTTGAGTTGTGGGTTTAGTAGAAATGACAAAAGTGTAATAGAGATTCCAGAAAGGCTCAATGGGTACACAGATTCCCAGAGTATGGGCTGGGCTGCTCCAGGGGACTCCTATGAGGTCAGTCTATGTATAAACCTCATCTCAGACTCCCCAACTCTCAGCATATAGAATAAGTATCCCAGTGAGGACATTTAAATCTCTAAGCATATCAGCTCTGAAATATGTAGACCCAGAATTGAAGCCAAGCATAAGGAATAAGGAAATGAGGACAGGGAGACTCACTATACTACATTTTCTCATTTCTTCTTAGTGTCCACTTTTCTCAATAGATAATGATTTTTTCCTTATTTATGACTCTGACATTCTATCTGCTTTGAATTGTCCTCATGATGAATAGGGAATCTCAGCATTGGTCCAGAAGACATATTCATCAGCACACAAATCAAAAACAATTGGGAAATATGCATTAAAGTGCAAACAACAATAACATTAGTACTACCTCAAAGAAAGATCTGTCACTTACCAGCATTTATAGAGTGGATCCACATTACAGAAGCTGAATGCTTACTTTAACATATAAACAAATAAAAGAAGAATGAAGATAAAGCACAATACTACATTACACATAGTAAACTTCTAATTGCTTCCCTGTCACCCATTTGTTTATAATGTTCTGAATACATTGACAGGATAGTAACTGAAGAACATGACAAATGTTTAAAAAGAACACAAAGGCTTCAGATCCACTGCCAGCACAAAACATTCACTTCATGAGTCAGCTAGCATTTCCAGTTTAATTGATGCAATAGGCTTACAATTATGGGCATTTCTTCTTGGTGTGCCTTTTATTTGTATTAAGGAATTAAAAAAAAGACACAACTATCTATTTGCATAAAAATGGGAAATCACTTTCTAAATTTGTCCTTCAATATCAGCATTTTCTCCAGAAAAAAAAAAAAAAAAAAAAAAAAACTTCTCTGGCCTGATTTCTGTCTGACAGGACATATGTTGCTGATGGCATGAGGCAGATGCTCCATGACAGTCTTTGTAATAGAGTGTAGCCAAAAGAAGCCAAGGAGTGTCAGAGCTCTACACTACAGAGCTCTGTGCTCATCTTTCACACCACTCAAATGTGGGAATGATTTTTCTACAATGACTAAAGGCCATAGAGTTATTTTCTTCAACTTCCATTCACACTGGAACAGATCTTTGTGTTCTCGCATGATGATCCGATGAAGCATGAAATCTCAAATGAAGTTTTTAGGGTATATTTCTCCCCCCAAATCTTCACAGCAAATATTGATATCTAATGGGAAAAAATATAATTGTTGTTGTGCCTTCTCCAGATGTAGGGGCATATAAAAGTCTATTCAAATTTTCTTTCATTGTCATTACAAAAATGATGAGTTTTTTTTTAATGGACATTTTAACAATGTGTGCAATAATGTTCTAAATCAATATAT
>JAMJFZ010003325.1:0-96710 GCA_026225945.1 Cricetomys ansorgei | reverse complement strand
TAATGGAAAGTCCAAAAATCGAGTAATTGTTCAGTCCACGAGGCTGGATGTCTCAGCTGGTTTTCAGTACACACAAGAATCCCAAAGAAGTTGGCTCTAATGCCAAAAAGGAATGAACTTAGCACCAAGAGTGAGGGCAAGCAGACAAAGAGCAAGAGCTTCTTTCTGTTTTGTATTTTATGTAGGCTTCCAGGAAAAGATTTGGCCCAGAGTAAATGTGGGTTTTCTGACCTCAGTGGATTTAAGGTGGATCTTCATACCCCAAATTATGCAATTAATTAAAAAAATCCCTCACAGATATGCCCACCATCTTGATATTTTATTTAGTTCTAGATGTATTCATGTTGACAACTGAAAATATCCATCACAACAGGTATATACATATACATACATGTATGCATATATCTATACATATAGGAGATTCAAATGGTGATTGGTAGAATTATATTCTTTATTTACTATTATTATCAACAGCTAAATTAGAAAACATAATCCATTGTTTTGTATCCAACCAAAACTGCCACGTGAGCTTCATACTTTTGAATAGGTTTAGTAATTATTTGAGAATTTCATACAATGCATTTTGATTATATTTAATTCCCACCCTACGTCTACTCCACATCTACCTTCCCCAACTTCACATTCCCTTTTTTTATTTTTTGTAATCCATGGACCCCAATCTGCGCTGCTCATATACTCCTGTTTGTGGGACTATCCACTGGAATAAGGTTTACCAGGGGTCGAATCCTTTAAAAAAAAGTTATTCTTCCTCCCCTTCAAAGCCATCAACTGCCCATAGCACTTCAGTTTGGGGTGAAGACTCATGAACTCCTTCCCACTCTATGTTAAAATATTGACTTACTTACTTGATTTTATGCAACTCTTGTGCAGATAATTATAGCTGCTGTGTGTACATGCAACAATGCAGCAATCCAGACATACCAGAAAACATTATTTCCCTCGGTTACTCCCTGATCTCTGGATGTTACAGTCTTTCTACCCCATTTCCATGATGGACCTTGTGTCTTATGGGGGTGATATAGATGCCCATTTATGACTGGCATTTTATGTTGTATACTCAACTGTTTAATGTAAGGATCCACTTATGTATAGCATTAACAAATCAAGTCCAGGGGCTCTCAAACTATTGCTATATAAGTTCAGCACATAACGAAGTCCACAATTTTTCAACTCTCCTACCACCACCAATATCTGCAAGACAGAATGTCACAATCATCTTACAGTTTCCTTCTTTGTGCCTTCCATGTGCACCAGTATGTATTTTTGAATGTATATATTTTCTCAAATTCTACCACCACCTCCTTACTTTAAGAATTCATCATCTATCTTTTGTAATGAAGTGATATTCTGAACTCCCAGTAAACTCCTGCCTATATATAAGCCTTCAAACACTAACTAGACAATATCTCCATTTTTAAAAGTAGAAGAAAATTTTATCTAGCATTTCTAGTTTAGTGTTCTATTGCTATTAAATCAAGGATAAAATTATTTTTTCCCAGATAACCTTGAATATTTCAGCCTATTCCCTATACTTACCTTACCTTGTCTTACATTATATATGAGCCATTAGCCTCTGAGAGTTCCTACTTAAGTTTTGGTTTTTAGGGTTATCATTCTCTCTGCTATTCTCTAACATGAACCACATTTATATCACCCTTGACCTTGCCAGAGTGAGGACCTCCCCATTTCCTATGAAAGCCTCCTACTGTTCCTTTACATCTCAGTTCATACATCATTTCCTGAGAAAATCCTTCCTGTTAAATCACATAAATCTAAATTACTTCCATCATTATTTTCCTCCAAGCCTTATTATAATTACTAACTGCATATTGCTTCTGTGTTGATTTAACATCAAAACACCATATTGGTAAAAGAAAGAAAGAAAGAAGGAAAGAAAGAAAGAAAGAAAGAAAGAAAGAAAGAAAGAAAGAGAGAGAAGAGAGAGAGAGAGAGTAGAGAGAGAGAGAGAAAGAAAGAAAGAAAGAAAGAAAGAAAGAAAAGGAAAGAAAGAAAGAAAGAAAGAAAGAAAGAAAAAGAAAGAAAGAAAGAAAGAAAGAAAGAAAGAAAGAAAGAAAGAAAGAAAGAGAAGAAAGAAAGAAAGAAAGAAAGAAAGAGAAGGGAGGGAGGGAGGGAGGGAGGGAGGGAGAAAAAAAGAAAGATGCAGGGAAGAAAAAAATCTCACAACAGTTAACTTTTTTTCCTGGAAGATTGTCCATCCATACTCTGTTATCATCCTGAAGGAAACAAGTATTCTTAGCTACTGAGTGATGGTACATTTTCTAAACTCATTGATGAGGAAAGGTATTGATTCATAGCTATGACAGAATATAGGTTACTACTGACAAAAATGAGAACATTGATCTTATACAGATGTAATGACCATGTTTATTCATTCAACTGATGGACGAATATTTTTATCAAGACTGAAGTGAACTGAAGCAAAAGAATTAACAACTAACCTGTAAATATAAGAATGGGAGAAGTTAATTTTGTCTTTGTTTTGGGTTTTGGTTTGTTTCTTTGTTTTTGAAGAGAGAGGAAGTTACACAAATGTGGACAGGTAGGGAGGGGTCAGGGAATCTGTGAGTAGTTGATGGAGGGTAAAGAAAATACTTAAAATAGAATGAAATTTCATAAACATATTTTTTAAAGGAGTGAAAGAAGCATTGAAAATCATATGTTTTTCTGCTTTTAATACTGAAGCCACCATGCAACTTTGTAAAGAAGTCTTCTTCCATGAAAATACATGTTATTGAAACCACTTTAAAAACAAAGCAACCATCAGCTCCTTAAACTTCATTCAGATATAAATGATTCCATATTTCACACAGTATTGTATCCAGAAGAGTCAAAACTAAAGGCTGAAATGGCTTAAAGACTATATTCATTTTATTGTCGAGTATAGTAAAAAGGCTAATTTTATTTTACAAATTTGGCTAAGGTAATTGAAGTATAATACCTTTCACAACTGCTTCTATTAATCAAATTTTTCACAAGTGATGGCTCTGTGTGAAAACAAGACTGGAAAAAGTCTTCCACTGAGCATTAATTTCTGTAAGAAATTAGCATATATACTTAAATACATCTTTATGCTCAAAATTCACTCATATAATATTGGAAGTATGTTAATAATTTATACTTGTATCAATATTTTATCCCTGAACCATTGATGCGGGGTACATGCAGTCAATTACCTATAAATAGTTTTCTGTTTTTAAATGTGAAATACAATCTAAATTTTTAAAAAGTGTTAAAAGCTTGTAAACTATTCTGTTATAGGTAACATTTTACGCCCCTTAAGAACTCATTTTTGTATATAGTCTTTGGTGTCATAAGTTACTTATGTCATTCTCATTTTTAATATAATTTTTATTCATTACAATCTGATGCTGTGCCCCAAATAACAACAAACTCAATAAACCATATTCAATTTTATCACAATTTGTAGTGGCAAAAAATAAAGAGGGAAGGTTATCACAAAGCAAGTATCTTCCTTAGATAAACAGTAATAAATCTTCAACTCATCTAGAAGAACAATATTCTCAGAGAATTCCTCATACTTAAAAACAAGACTGAGCTGGGCAGTGATGGTATATGCATTTAATTCCAGTACTTGGGAGGCAGAGGCAAGTGGATCTCTGTGAGTTCAAGGCCAGACTGTTCTACAGAGTGAGTTCCAGGACAGACAAGGTTACACAGAGAAACACTGTCTCAAAAAAGGCAACACAAAACAAAACATAAAACCAAGAGTGAATCAATAATTAGTTATATTTCCTAAATTTTAAAAACTGTTTTCAGCAGATATATTCTTGCTCACTCCTTTACAGAGTTGATCAGTATAATATGTTTCTAACATAGTATCCCTATGAAGATCACAGGAAGATTAGGAAAAATTTTCCCTAAAGAAAAGGTCAAAATCTACTACAGATTTTTTTTATTTAATCATTCATTTACATAGTCACTAAATTGTTGGCTATATTACAAACAACATTAGTGAACAATTAAATCTGCATAATATACATGTTGAAAGGTATCCTTTCAAAATAAATGTAGACAGGACACACTATTTAGGTCTTAATCTCTATATTTACAAAGAACACAGCAACTGATTCAAAAGGAACACCAGAAGGATACATTCAAGTTGGACCTTAAAGACAGGAAACTTTTCTCTAAAGGTGAGAAGAACAAAAAGCCAGGAAGTCAGAGAAAGTCATTCAACAGCACTGATTTATTTGTAAGACATTGAGAACCATGCTATGTGTTCTGTGTTTGTTCCATAGCAGACTAATGGAATAATCCACCTCTCAACTCTCCGGCGTGAACTTTCAAACTTGCAACAAAACCTCAGAAGTAGAAAGTAGATACATGCTTTGCAATAAAATGTCTCCTACTCCTATGTATTTGTAGTTAAGTCAATCTCCAAAAAAATGAATAATTCAGTCTTCCTTAGGATTAGTCACATTCTAAGTACATGTGGGGTATACAGAATATTTCTGTCAACATTAAAGTTCTCACTGGACAGTATTATATTCAAACTTCTTGTTTCTTTTGTCTATATAGAGGCATTTCTAGGAATACATATGAAATTCCAAATGTTCTCCTTTAGAGTATATAAGTGGAGCTGAATTTTAGTTAAAATATTTATAAGTGCTATTTCAGAATATATTGGAGAACTTTAAGGTGTTTTGGGAAAGGAGATATGATTTAAAATGTTCTGCTATGTATAAAATTTTAACTAAAGCAAATAGTAAATATATAGGGTTCTGTAGCACAATTTATTTGAGATGGGAAAAAGAAAAATACAGTTCTGATTTTGTTTCATTATCATTGAATTTCAAGTGTGGTTCTAAATTGCTTTGGCAATTTCAGAACATACACTCCCTTCACTTTCTAATGTTTGTCCAAATCACAGATTCTTTATTATATGAACTTGTGTTTCTGGTCATGTAAAGATCTCAAATTGAGCCTCAACTGCAGAATCAAGTTCTAATCAACTGTAAATATGTTATATTACTTTCTTTTCTTTCCCCTGAATGAACATCATGAACTACATAAGACAGTCTCTTCTGGCATATTATGTTATATTTTTATTTTGAAAATGCACACTTACTGAGTTAATATATTTACTGTTTTAGTAACATGAATATATATCTTGTAAGCTGAAGTCTTAAGAGTGTCTTTGTTAAATGAGTTTTATAGTTATTCAAAAATGCCAGCATGCACACAGGCACACACAGATATGCACATATCTTTCATATGCTTACATATTAAAAGTTTAGTAAGTATCTTAGCCTGTCCAGACTACTATATCAAAATGCCATAGGCTAAGGAGATTCTACTTCCTGGTTTCAGAAAGATGTGTTCCCACGTGGTAGACGATGAATAAGCACATTAATTCCTTCTGTGAAAGTCCCAACCATACAACCTCGTCATCTGCCAAATACCTTCACGTCTTGTTACCTTTGCCTTGTATATTGGCTTCCCAACTATGAGTTTTCAGGAAACACAAACATTCAGATTACAGCAGTCAGTAAACTGCTTGTATTTTGATATGAGTGACTTCAAATAAGTGGGACAGTGAAAAATTGGACTTATGGCATCTTAGTTCTCAGAGCACAAAGGGCTTCTGTGCATTAGCCAAAAACTGTGCTCAGCTTCTATGAACTTTTTTAGTTCAATTATAAGGGCATATTCATAGTCAAATAAAAATTAAATGATAAAAATCAATAAAATAGCCTAGTATAGTCAGTAACCCTGAGATCCCAGCATTTGGAAGGCTGAGGCAGGAGAGAGGATCTTGAGTTTGAGGTCATATTTCAAAAATGAAATAAAATGAAGCCTTATATTTTTACAATAAAAAAACATCATTATAGCCGGGCAGTGGTGGCACATGCCATTAATCCCAGCACTTGAGAGGCAGAGACAAGCAGATCTCTGTGAATTTGAGGTCAGCCTCTTCTACAGAGTGAGTTCCAGGACAGCCAGAGTTGCAGCGGAGAAACTCTGTCTGGAAAAACAACATATATATATATATATATATATATATATATATATATATATATATTCATTATATGTGCTTATGCATATGTCAAGTATAAAATTAATAGTGGTATACATTCATACACTGTATTTGTATTTATCTTAGAGATTTTAGGTGAATATATAAAATGATATTACCAAATATTTTTATTCTTGTAGCCTTATATTTATTTGATATGTTTCTAGACTATTAAAGGAAAAATATATTCTATGTTCTTCCTACAAAATCACTTAATGCTAACTTCCTGATTTTCCCATAAATCAAGGAAGCAACACAGCTCTCCTCAACTTCAAAATATTTAAATGAAAAACAGTGCAAGTACAGTTAAAAAACAAACAAACATACAAATAGATGTCTCTAACAGGATAGATGTTAATACCAAAGATAGAAAGACCAAAAGATTCATAACATCAGCAGATAGAATACTAATCATTTATTTTACACAGATTTTATTATTTTTATCTTTCACACCTGTTAAAGAGTGTGAACTTTAAGACTTGTTGTTTTCTTTTGCAATCTGTACTTCCGAACTCAGAATCAAAGTCTGAACAAGATCAACTTTGTTCTTATATAAACGAAACACACTCATTGAAAGCGAGTGTTTGATTCAAACTTTAACCATAATGATGCCTAGTATTTTCCCAAGATCAAATAGGAAATAAACAACAAAATCACTACTTCTTCAACAATTTTTTTAAAACCTCACTTAAATCGCATGAGCTAAATTAAGTTCAAAACTGTACATAAGGATAGCTTAAAATAGACACAGGTTTTTCTGTGAATTTGCCAAAATGAGTTCAATTATTTTCACGGAATTTGCCTATAGTTGGGCCTGAAACCAGATTTTTACTTTATAGATCAGATTATATTCTAGCCAGATTAAAAATGTCCCAGAAACTCTGGCAGAGTGAACTAATCTTGAGACCATCTGTTTTTGGATTGCTCTTGGAATTTTTCTTCAAAGGAATTCTGCCAACACTTTTCATGTCACTGGCTCCTGTCTGAGTGACTGAATTATTCAGTGTTGGACAAAAATTATTCTCAGCGCCAGGTTTAAATTTTTCCTGTAATTAATTGAGAATAAACTTCCAGTTTGAGATGATTCACTCTACATAGTGATTCTCACTATCGTATAACATTTAAGAATGCTCATACAAATGTGACTCTTTCAGCTTCAGAGAAAAAACCTAGAATGATGTGTAATGGGAAGGGAAGATCTTGACATTTGAAGGAAATTTGGAGATGGCCAGGAAATTCTTCAGTATCTCTTGATGATCACTTGGCTTGTCACAAATGAACCGATTTCCTTTAAGACAGGTCCGATGACAAGGATATTCTTTCAGGTCTTGCATCTTCACATCTCTGAAACACAGTAGTATGGCTTTACCTAGGACCATGGTGTTTGATAGGCATTTAAATTTTTGAAGAGAATGATAAAGCACATTTTGAGTTTTTCTAAATTCATGACAACAAAGGTTGATGAATCATATACGAGCTTTTTGTCATTTTTTATTGAATTTATTTAATTTGCTAGATTAAAATATAATTACATTGTGTTCCCCCTCCCTGTCTACCCTCCAATTCCTCCCATATACTCCTCCCTCTTACTCTCTCTCAAATTCATGACATCTTTTTGTTAAACTGTTTTCATGTATATAGAAACAGACAGACAGAGTCTTAAATATATAAATAAACACTGCTCAGTACATATCCACATAATGTTACTCACATGTATAGGATTTCATGAATAATAATTTGGTACTGGAAAGTCAATTCATGGATTTTTCCCCCCTGGAGAAGACTCTTTATTCCACTCTCAACTTTCCTTACTTTTATGTAGTTTTTTGTCTAGGATTCACACATACACAGACACACACACACACACACACACACACACACGCCGAGAAAGATTTCCCTTCAATATACTAGCATGTCTATTGGTGTCGTCCTCGTTCGGATCTTGCTTAGGCAGCCATGTTTGAGACTTCATGGATATACTTCTCCAATATTTCTAAGAGATACAATCCCACAGCAAACCCCCTATTTCTTTTACTCTTGCAATTTCTCAGCCCCCTATTCTACGATGATCCCTGAGCATTAGATGCAGGAGTTGAGTTGTAAACGTATCTATTGGAATGGGCATAACGCAGTCTCTTGTTCTTTGCATTTTAATCAGCTGTGACTTTCTGTAATAATCCCTGTCTGTTGCAAAATGAAGTTTCATTGACAAATATAAGAACTATACTTGCCTGTGGGTATGTATTATCAATACTAGTTAGGAATTGTGATTGTTTAGTAGAGAGGAAGTTTAGGTTCTCCTCCAAGACCCATCACTTCCTAGTCCCAAATAGTTGACTAGGTTTCTAGGACCAGGCATTTTTCTCTTGTTGAGTGTGTCTTAAATTCAATTAGAGAAATATTGGTTATGTATGTCTGCCACTATTGCACACATATATAGGGCTATTGTGTCACAGTGGCTTATGTTGTAGTTCATAGGCATCATAGGTAAATAGGACTTTTGGTTACTTCCCTCCCTTGGAAACTTGCATGGCAATGCATAAATACTAGCTCTTGCATTTGCTCGTGTTTCATTGATATCAAGTCACATGATTACATCAGGGTAAAAACAAGGATGAAGAGTTAAATCTTATCAAACATCTGGGTGTGATGCATACAGAGGGGAATAAAGAGAAATTTGAAACTTAGATACTGTGCTTGGACAAGAGAAACTAAACACTGAAGAAAGATGTGAACAAAAAGCTTGGCTAAGTGAAAATTTAAAAGAAACTGTGGAATAATCCAGAGAGCAATAGCTTAGAAAAGAAAGCTAACATTGATATGCATAATTCAACTCACCTTCATCCACGTTTGTAGAAGACCAAATTATGCTACAGTAGGTGGTATCCGCTACCTAAGATTTACATTCTTTCTACATAATAATGTTGTGAAATATGTCATCAAATATCCACCTTTAACACAGATATTTCAGTCATTTTGCTCCTTGTGTTCATCATGAAAATAAAGGATATAGATTATTTATATTATCATTTTTTCGTCTTAATTTTTGAAGACTTCATATTGAATGTATTTCTTATTCTAATTGATGCTTAATCAACATAGAGAAGGTGAAAAGTATCTCAAGTCTGTTAATAGGGAACTCTAACATTATTTCCACACACACACATATATATATAATTTTATAATGTATCTTATCATCTAAAATTCACTTTTAAAATGATCATGCAAAAACTAAGATATTAAAATTAAGGAAGTGTCTTAAGTTTAAGGTCTTGCGTACTTAACAGTATTCACAGCTCTTTCAGAGGACCCAAGGTCGATTGCTGATACCCACACCAGGTGACTTAGCAAAGTAATTATCTCCAGTTCCAGGTGATTTGATTCCTCTTCTGTACACCTTAGATACCTGCATGTACATGATACCCATAAATCATGGACATATACACATGCATATACATTAATCAACATAAATACATATTTTAAAACAAACAAAAAGAAGCCCAAATATTAAAAAAAAAGTAAATCAAAATGTCTACCAATCACAAGATGAAGCACTTAACATGGTTTCTCCAAGTTGACCAATCAAAACTGACAGATGGCTCTAAATGGGGTGCTATGCCAAACTACAACAACAAATTATTTTGAATTTTCTTGTACATGGGTGTTTGCTGAATTCTTGTCTTGAATTGAACTCTTGCAAGTCAAACAATATAAATACCATTTTTTAAAAAGGAATTTTAGGGCGGGAGAGATGGCTCAGTGGCTAAAAGCACTGACTGTTCTCCAGAGGTCCTGATTCAATTTCCAGCAACCACATGGTAGTTCACAACCATCTATAGTGGTATCAAATGCTGTCTTCTTGCATGCAGGTGTACCTGCAGATAGAGTACTCATATAAATAAAATAAATAAAACTTTAAAAAATTTAAAATTTATTACTTGAAAATTTTACAGATACATACAATTTCTTGATCATATCCACCCCTCATTTCTCACTTCCAACTTCCCCCAAGCCCTGTCATCATATCTTTTTGTCACCTTCATCTTCTTCTTTTTCTTTTGTGAGCCATAATAGTACTGCTCATATGTACATGAGTGTGGAGTCATCCCACTAGGTATGAGGAACCTACTAGTAGCGCTGTTAAATGTTATGCTCCAGACATGATATGGCTGAGGCACACACATAAAATTGTAGCAGCTGTAGTTACATGCACAAGAGCCTCACAAGACCAACCAAAGTAAAAACTTTCTGTCCTAAGTATCTACCACCTAAAATTCTATCACAAAATAGTTCTCTTTTATTTCTTTATAACTATTTTTTATAAAAATAAACACTGTACAAAATCAATTATGGTCAATATAAAATCCCAAGATGTGTGAAAGAGATAAGGGAGAGAAGTGGGTTCTTAAAGGTCTTCCCTTTCTCACAATGATATGTAAAGAAATTAAATAATACTCTTATAACCTTACTTACTTACTCCTCTAGCAGGTGCCATGATTTTCACAGTAAGCCTATGAAGTTGAGGTCATCACCACTTCCTTTATACAAGGAAAAATGAGTTAGTTCACAGTAAGGTAGCTCACCAAATATCCACAGTGGGAATACTGTCAAGTGAGAGTCATGCTGACCCTCAAACTTTTGATTTGTCCAAACTGCAAGAGGAATGACACAGGACCCTGGCTTTTGTTTTAGGTGAGTTGAGAGATACTATAAACCGTACTGAAAATCAATCTAGCTTTAGAGATTTAAAAGCCATACATGAAAGAAGACTCTTGCAAAGAATACATAAAACCCATGGGCCCCAGCTGTTCCTGGCATGCTACTGAAATCATTACCAGTGCTTGAAACAGTTCAGAAACTTTTACAAGATCAGAAACAAGTCTTTCTTAAAACAACAAAATTGGCCTAAATCCTTTGTCCATAAAAGGCAAACTCTACCCCCAAGCCTTGATCCTCTTGGTAGATAAACAGACTGATCCACCTAGCCTAAATCCTAGCTCTAATCCACTGACCAAAGGATATAGGAGTGATCTCACCCAGATACAGAATTCATTCTTGCTTCATTAAATATCAGCAACTAATGTGCTGTGTCTAGTCACACCTATGAAACTCTCAAAGTGTACTTTCCCAGGTCTTATGCCATCATGTAATATCTGCTGCTCCAGACATTTTTCCTAATATTAAGAATATATATATATATATATATATATATATATATATATATATGTGTGTGTGTGTGTGTGTGTGTGTGTGTAGATAGATAGATAGATAGATAGATAGATAGATAGATAGATAGATAGATAGATAGATGATAGATATGGATATAGAGATAGAGATAGAGATATATCATTCCCAGAAGCCCAGGAAGACCTACATTTCAAGATTCTGTTGATAGGATTATAGTCTTTTAAAAAGAGCTCCTATTGAGGGAACTAACGTGAGCAAACAGCTGAACATTAAGAATTTGTGCAATACCTTTTCAATGATGTACAGCTTAATCCTTTCTCATTTGGGGCCTTTAAAAGTCATGTGTTTACTCTGCAAACCACATCCTGCCACTGCTTTTATTTCTTTTTTTTTTCTTTTGACGTTACCATTAGGAAACAGAAAGGTTACAGTAGTTAAAACAATGCAATCTATTTAACTTGAAGCATAGCATTACACATTAGCTGTCATACTTGTAATAAGTGAATAGCATGTGTGCTTTGGTGGCAATACCAAAAATATGTCTGCTTATTGGCAACAGATGTTTTAATATCCCATCAAGTCAACTACTTCAGGAATTGCCTTAGGTGCTGATTTTTTTTTCCAAATCTCATTACCTCCTACTCAGAAATAGAGCTACTCATAAATAAAGTAGGACAATTGACGAGCAATTCATTAGAAACATTTATCCAAGTGACGTATAAAAAGTGAAAAGCTAAAAAAAAAAAGAAAGAAATGCAACCCTGCTAACATTTAGTATAGCAACACAAACACACATAGATTGTCAAATGAACATACAATCTGTTTTCTATGATTATGTTATTAGAGAATTTGTTGACATTACTTCAAGAATGTTAATATTTTAGAACCTTTTAAAGTATCATACAAATATACTCTTAGACCATAGACAGATTAGAAAATATTCATTTCCTGACCCACCAATCAGAATTTCTCCCAGTTATTATTTACCCATAAATCCAGACCAAATTACTTTCTATAGTATGCCAGTATCTTTCAAAATATGATTTTATAATCATGCTCTGTTACCTTAAATCAGCTGTAAAATTATGTTATACTTCAAAGAGTCATTCAAAATTTATGATGCTGTGAACATAGGACCCATTTGATAATAATGCATAAACATTGCACAATGTTATAATGACCACCATCACCAGCATTACAACTTTTAATGTGTTGGATTTTTCTCCCCTTATCGAGTTGATTTTGACCATTCTTGTATCAGTGTCATATGTATTCAAAGCATCGTAGATAAACTTTGTGATGAAATGGTGTCTGTAGGTGGTCTTCAGCTTTTCTGCCTAATGTCGGATTGAAGTGACTGAACACTGGACATTTACCGTCTTTTAGCTATAAGTGTTTTCTTACATATTTAAACATATAAGGAGATTGCTAGGTTTCTAGAACAATTTTAAGATGGAACTTATATAAGAAATTATATAAGATGGAAATTAAATTAAATTAGATTCTCAAATCCTTACCCTAAACCAACTGCCACTGACACCCTCACCTTCCCTCACAGTCAAATATAGAAGGGAAGGGGTAACAATATTTTCCCTGTTGTACTTATATACAATAGAACTAATTGGATCCCTCCATTTCCCCAAATGTATGTGTTGTGGGGTGAGGGTATTCTTATATTTAATGGAATCTATTTTCCTCTAGTTAGACTTTTGTCATGCTGAAAGAAAAAAAAATGTATTTATTTTTAGATAATAACTCCACTTAAAATTAAAAGGATTCAGTATCTTATTAGAGTTTTCAGTGGTTAAAAATGAATGGGATTTTTCAAGTCTTCAGCAAATATGCAATGTTACTGTGGAATCGAACGACTTCCACTATCAATAAAAGGATATAAAAATAAATTGCAATGTGATTTGCAAGATATGAACTTAGTCTAATCAAATCCAGTCTTCTTAATTATTCAAGAGTTGCATGGCATTATTTACAAAACATGAGAACCTGGAGAATTGAAACAGAATGTTCCTTAAGAAAAGAGCATTAACTCCAGGGTTAGCAATGATAGATGGAACCTGAACCCTGGTAAGAAATTATAAAAGTTTTATCTAGGAAGTTAAACTGCAGAGAAGCTTTAAACCACACCTCTCTTCTTCATCACCTTAAGCCATTTCTTAGTTCTTTACAAATTTGTTGTTCTCTCAAAGACAGCTGAAATTTAGAAAATGCACTAATGTCATTTTTACAATAACTGAATGGAACTCCTTTCCAGGCCCTACTTTGGTAACAAGCCCCTACATTTCCCAAAGCAGATCACTGTTTCTATTTTATTCTGAAGCTGAAAATCCCTTGCAACTTCACTCCCTTCAGCTTTTTCTTTTATTCTCCATACCTGTTTACTACTACTGCAGAACATTTCTTAGCAATAAAACTAATCTGTTTCTATACACTTGTTCATTTAGGCTCCTACTAAGTGCATATTTCCAGCCCTGTTTGCCACTTGTCAAAAGGATTTGGAGCGTCTTGGTCCAGGATATTCATTCTCTCTCAATCTGTACCTTCTCCTGTCATATGGATGCCTTTCTCGTGCTAAATCAGCCCCTTTTATGGGTGCCAAAGAAAGGAGAGGACCCTCCTAACATTAAACCATCATTTTACTGTTTTCATGTTGGACCCAGTATTTCATAGACGCAGATATTACAAATGTATAGAAATTATTTTTGAAAATAATTAAATGATAGAAAATAAAATATTCCTTAACTCATTATATTTAAAAATTCTGGAGCTAGAACTATGGCTAAGGACTTAAGACTGCTTTCTGATCATCCAAAGGACCTAGGTTCAGTTCCCAGAATCCATGCCTTGTGACTAACAATCACCTGTAAGTCCAGCTTCAAGGGACCAATGGCCCCTTCTGGCTTCCACAGGCACCTGAATGCTCACAGTACACATACACAAATACACACACACACACACCACACACACACACACACACACACACACACACACACACTGACCAGGACTTACAGCATTAGGACCAATTCATCAGTCTCATCTGCTCCTATTCAAGTCAAATGCAAATTTTAAGCTGTGTTTCACAGTCCAGTCCCCTGTAAGCAGGGGCTTACTAGGTCTAAGGAGCAAAGTCAGTCACTGTATATAGTAAATTCACTTCTCCCCTATGGATCAGAATCTGAAGTGTGCTCCTTGACCTTAGTCTCCTTTATCTTAATTAAGATTTAGCATTTGTTGGGCTGGTGAGATGGATCAAGAGGTAAAGACTTGTGCTATGAAGCCTACGCACCTGACTTCAATCTACAGAAACTACCAAAACTCACATGGTAGATACCTATAATTTGTGCTGTGACCTACACACACACACACACACACACACACACACACACACACACACACAAACACACACATGGAGGGGATTAGATCTAGATAGATAGATAGATAGATAGATAGATAGATAGATAGATAGATAGATAGATAGATATGTGATAGAAGGATAGACATAGAAATATGAATAAGTAAGAAGTTCTAACTCTATTTCATTTTAAGGTAAACAAGTTAATGTAAGATTTTACTGTGAGGATCAATACTACACATGAAGTAACCCTAGATTTTATCAAATAAGAAACTCTCTCCGTACATCTCCCCTTGAAGAGAACTTATCTCATATCAAAATATTATATAAACAGACTGAGAATGGCCCCACTTAACATTTTTAGTTTTATGGTGGTATGGAAGTGATACACATCTAGAAGAAATAGTTCTTCAACTATTGAAATTTATTCTTTTTAGGGGACCATGATATGCAGTATGATTTTGCCATGTTAGACAGAAGCCAGAATCCACAGCTTGCTGTCAGGCGTGAGCTCGGGGAGAAAACCATAAACACTTATTATCAGACTGCACTGCTAAGCTTTGAATAAGTTATGTGTATCAAGTGCATTTTCTACTAAAAATTGTGTTCAACTTTTGATATTTGGCTCTAATCTTATTGTAAGTAGAGAAGTGTCTGCATATACTTGTGGGACTAAAAGTTTAAGATGTGCTCTGAGGAGGCATACTGCAATTCATTTACTCATTGAATACACCATACACCTTATACCATAGTGAATACTGAGAAGGACAAGGGCCAGTACAGTTGGGGTCATTTTAAAGCTAGCGAGGGCAAAAGTACTGGGGCAAAATGGTTCCCTTTCTATAATAATAGAATATGGTAGAAATGGATCAGTAATTCAGTTCTTCTCTGAGTTTGCACAGAGTAGGAACATATATGTTTCTTCATGTATATGAAGAAAGGGTTTGCTTGGAAGTGAGAATTCAAAAGGGGAGTTTTCCCCAAACAGATGCTAAGTATACACACATAAAGGAGAGAGAGCAGGAACGAAAGAGGGAGGGGGAAACGGATTGGGAATCTCTTTTCAGACCACAGGGTAGCCCTTGGCTTCTTCAGGTACTCTCAGAACACTGCATTGTGAATAAAGAACACTGTGCTGCAGCTTGCTCACTGGTTCCATTGTACCTCCTTTAAAATAATCTCCATGGATACTTTCTCAGAGAACATCAGATGTGGTTAAAGCTAGCTGCTTAGTTCCAAGCCATCAGAAAACTCCAGTTCCTTTCTTATTATGCTTATCACTCAAATTATAAAATACCTATTATTGCCACAAACCAGGTTTTCAGATGCCAGGAGTGTATTTATTTACTTAACCTACTTAACAACCCTTGTGAAATGGCTTGTGGATGTGTTAGAATAGCTTGCCTAAATGTGGTGTTATTGACTGGATAGGATTTGAATGAAGCTCCAAAAGTCATGTTCTCGGTCACTCTACTCCACTACCTCTCTGCAGTTGCAAAGCAAAGCATTATTATGTGTGTACCCATGAACAAACTGGTGAGAGAGGTGAGAGAGTAGTGGTTGAGGAGGTACAAAATATAATTTAAAGTCCTTTCTCTTCCACTGTACTACAATTGCTTTGCCATAGGGACTCATACTGATTTTGTTAGATATTTATCTGCGGCTGTTACAGTTCCTGAACTATTGGCATTCCAAAGTGATCTAACCAGAGAATAAAAGAATGAATGAGAATAGATGAACAAAAAGTCAGGAATAAGTGTTAGAAAATTTTCAGATCAAAGTGCCTTGTGGGCTGTGCAAGAAATTTGAGCTTCACCCTAAGTGCTAATCACTTAGGGAGGGATGGTAAGGTCCACTGTGTCCCAGGGAAGCCCAAGAAACAGGCTACAGGGGCAATGCAATTGAAAGGGGAGTTTGCTCTGCATAAGACAAAAAAGGCAATTTAACATTTGTTTTTCGAGGTTTGTTTTGTTTTGTTTTTATAATTATTATGATATAAAATAGAGCACGCTGGAAAGCATTTCCTCCTCCCAACCAATAAAATCAACATATGGTAGATTTTGTAGTGCTACAGGAAGCTATTGTGAACCAAAAGTATAAATGATTCACAAAATTCAAGATCAATTCATGCTATTATGTAACCAAATGCTCAACACTGTTCTGAAAATCAATTCATTCAGACTATTTTACTTAATCAGATGTTGTGTTTTGAGGTCATTTTTTCTGTCATACTCACTATTAGGGATGAGTTGCAGAAATATGCTTAATTATATCAAATTCAGCAACCCTAATGCTGTCAGTTATCATGACTGATTTTTTTTTCTTTAAAAATTAATGAATTTCCATTTTGAACAGATTATTTAATTTTGACTAGGTAACACTTGGAAATAACCATCATGTCAGATGATATGGCTTAAACAAAAGTTTTTAAGAAAGCCTAAAGATAAGCAAAATGTCACATGATCTAACATGGTGTTCTTTGGTTACTAATTATTTCAATAAGAACAGACAATTATTATTGACTATTTTATTTATTTACTTGTTATGATTTAAAGCAAGTTATTCTGTTGTTATCTTTATATAAATTAAATCCACCACATTCTAAATAGTGCTGGCCTTTCAGAATAACTTACCAAAGCAATTGAGTAAATAAAATCATCTATTTCTACCAATTTTGTTACATAATTATTTATAGCCTAGATTTAATTGAACAATTCTACATTTTAAATTATTGGACTTCTCATGTGCCGTAGATCCTAAAATTATCTAACGTAGCTCTTCTAGATTTGGAGAACTCTTTCAACTTCACTTATAACAGAATGGTTACTGTTTCTACTTTTAGGTGATAACCCCTCTTTGTTTATTTGTTTATTTTTAGTGGGCTTTGAAATATCATTTGAGAGGAAAGCCCATCTGATGTCAGTTCTTTCTTTATTGAAGTTCCACAGAGTCAGTTGGAGATAAATGGAATTTTCTACTTCAATCCAAGGCTTAATTATGGTAATTAGTCTGTGCAATTTGTAAAGTATGGCAGCCAATTCAGGTCCTAATATGCATAAGCCTCTTTCTGTTACAAATTGAGGAGGTTTTAATCAGTTTTTAAAAGACAGTGTCTTACTATGCCTGTGTGCTTTGCTCTTAGATTTCGAGATTGAATGTTGTTTCCAACTCTGCTGCATCATTAGCAGGTTAGATATTTTTTTTAATATTCATGAAGCTTTCATCTTTGCATTAATCCCCCAGCATCTGTGATTATGATGGGCACTTCAGGGATTGGTCTATTGTGTGCCTTTGGAGAATGAAAGGACCCAGCAGTTCCTGGCAGTAAATTAACCCTCACAATGCCGCTTGGTGCCAAGTGCCTTTGAAATGTTGCCTTCTGCTCTGTTCCTTTCTGTGCGGATTTCACACTGATGCTTGATTCCCTCAACAGAGCCATGCTTCACTTCATTCTGACAGCCATCTGTGACACTATGGTTTTCCCCCACCCTTTCAGTGAGCAGCAATCTCCCATTAGTTTTCTCCCTCCTTTTCCAAAATGGGCCTGTTAATCTATTGAATCCATGTTATTAATTCTCATTTCATAATGTGGATATTTGTGCACAGTGGGGAATTTGGAGACATATAAGAAATTGAATTTGTGATGGTGCTTTACTAAAATAATTTCATAAATCAATAAGTTATTCATTCACTGAGGTTTCAAACATTTCAAATTTTCTAACATGTACTGTTCTCTTCAGCATTACTGTCTTTTTTATTATTTTTTTTTAACTAAATAGTATATTTAATCTCCTGGAGAAGAAATGAATATAATATATATAATTTTTAATTAATTAATTTGCATTAACCTCTTTTACCAGGCTCTTTTGTCTTTAGATAAAAAAATGTGCCAATAGACAAACTGTCAAAATTTTAGGTAGCAGCTAGTCCACATTTTAGTATTGACTTACTTGGGTACTTTGAAATCCCTCTGATTCTTGTAAAGAAAAGTGGAGTGCTAATTAATCATAGGACCTTATAATATAGTAAGGAAATCTATTTTTTGGTCTTATACCCTTATAAAGAAAATCTATTTCTTAAAGCAAATCAGGATACCATTTCTATAATGAGATCAAAGCTAAAATAAAATACAGCATTCTGTTTCCAAATAGCCTTGAACATTAAGCATCAAGTTGTGAAGATTAAAATTAATGTAACTCAAGAGGAACTCCAGGCAAAAGCCAGTATTCCTTCATAGAATACCAAGAAAGGCAAGAATAGTGAGTAGACCCTCAACTTATTCCAGGAATCTCGGTATAGCCTGTTCAAATTTCAAAAAATGAATAGGTTCAATAACAAACCATTCTTCCACAAACCTCTTATATTTATATTAAATGCAAGATAAGATAGCCCTGTAGTGGTGCCCTTTATAAAGTAGGCACGAGGCAGTTGCTCTTGGTGCTGGGTAGTTTTTATGTCATCTTGACACAAATTAGGATGATCTGGGTAAAGTGAATCATAAATGAGGAAATGTTTCCATAAGATTGGCCCATAAGCAAGTATGTTGGGTAGGTTCTTGATTGTGCACCTCACTGTGCAAAGTATCACCCTTAAAATGGTGGTCCTGGGTGCTATAAAAAAATCAGGCTTAGTAAGCCAGGAAGTACAATCCTTAAGGTAAAGGCCCTCCTCCAAAAGCTTCTGTTTCAGTTCCTACCCTGGCTTTCTTCATGAAGGACTGTGATTTGGAAGTATCAGCAAATAAGTTCTTTCCTCTCCAAGTTGTTTTTGGTCATAGTGTTTTATCACAGGTAACTAAGTCACTCTCTATAGCTTTCAATAAGTAGGAGAGGAATGAGATGTGATCCCTTGAATGATGGTACAGAGGGAGGGAGGAAACATGTCAGGGTAGAAGGGACTGCCCATCCAATATATTCCCAGACCTTTACCCTGTAGGAAGCAAAAGGGCCTGGTTTGTGAGGAAAGTATCTTATATACAGGAGGCCATGCATTTGCCAACAAATCAAAGCCACTGAAGTTGCCTGCAATATGCAAGAAGATGATACAGATTAGCAGTGCCAGATCTGCAATAATGTTTCAAAAAGATATTATTGTATATCTTATTTTATACTAAAGATACAACCTTACATTTTTACTGTCATTGGCATGGTTTGAAAGAGAATTTAAGTTTCCCTTTTCTGTTATCTGGCTACGTAGAGAGGCTAAGAGGAAAGAATTTTTAATCTTTTATAGAAATAAAAAAAATTAAATCGAAACCTTAACTGTTATAGGACTAATTACACCTAAAAATTGTTCCATCTTGTTATGCCCTTTTCAATCAGTAACTCTGGGAAGCCTCTTCTTTTCTGAGGGGAAATGGGGGGTTGTATCTGGGGTTAAGGGGAGATATGGGGACCTGGGAGTAGTGAAGGGAGGAGAGGCTGGGGTCAAGGTGTATTGTATGAAAGAAGAAAAATAAATAAAAGATTCAAGCTACTATAAAACACCTCATTCACCTTTTGCAAAGTATTTATTATATTACTTTTAAGTAGATCATTTTAATCTTGTTCTGTGTTGAGACAGAGATTTAATATGTAAGTATTATATTTTACATTATATTATATATATAAGACAATATATTATATTATAGTCTATATAAGTAATGATATACACTCTAATGTTTCACAGAACATAAGGTTTAAATATACTAATTTCAAGATTTTCAATTATATCCATGGAACATAAGATATTTTTAGGTGACAGCAAAATAGATATTGTAATGTTCTTGGATGAAAGAATATTCTCATTAAAACAGTATTTTTCAAATATGCCTAAGCCTAAAAATTATTCTAAATATGTAATTGGAGGAAATTACTGGTATAAATAGCTTTGATATCAAAATGCTACATTGGCTATGTCTTATTGTTTAGAAAGTTGAGCAAAATGAGTATTTTCCTTTTCAGGTTGTGACCTTAACTGGAGAAACATACGTAATATAGCTCTACTTGCATAAATTAGAAGTGAAATAATATACATCAGGGAGCATTAAGGCAAAAAATTGCTGTGCTTCACAAAAGCATGTCATTTGAACACACAATTGAACTTTCTTGACAACTTCATAGCCTGGAAGACTTTAAGCAGATAGAGGTCCTCTGGGTTTTGCTGTGGCTCAGTTCCATTTTTTCACTGTTGTTTAGATAGAAAGCAGAATGAACCCTACCCTGGGGTAGCCAGTGGATTAACCTAGTCTTCAAGGAATTCAGTTTGAAGGTGGAGGAGGGGAAAGAGCATAAGCAGACCGTAGCCAGATCTTCCTGTGTTTATTGTTTTGTAAAGTTAGAATGCTCATTTTCTCAAATGGGTGCCATGCAATTCATACAGTGTTTATTTCATCATTATAACATTTCATCTGTGGCTTAAAAAGGCTTAGATAATAATGAAAAAGAAAAAAAAAAACATTTGTCACCAACATTCATAATATTAATGATCATCTTCCTTAAATATTGTGACTGAAAATCACTCTGTCACATGGTCAGATATGAAGAGTGTGTCTTTAAAGAATATCTCCAGTTATATGGGTGAATTTTTACTTTTCCAATTATGACGGTAACTAGAAATTCTTTGCAAGACTCAAGCATTTCAAGTAATGTGGATTCCCATTTGTGAACAATGGGTGACACAGAGAAATTCTGGAGAAATTTTCTTTAGTATTTGAAAGGATGGTAGACAGATTATATGGGTAAAGTTTGTAACATAATCCAAGTAGATGAACTACAAAATTTGTATAAATCAAAAATCAGTTTGGGATTACTAATAGATTAAATTACTAATAGATTAAATAATATAAAGATGCAGAAGTATCTAAATAGACATTTATAAATGATATAATGATTTTATTGTATCTGTAAGAAGTTAAAATGCCTAACCCTGTAAGTGTTTCTGCTAGAGGAGAGAGAGAAACATCCACATAATGGCATTATATTTAAAATAAAAAAAAAATCATTAATTAATAAGAGCAAGGTTAAATGAAAGAACAAAAACAGTGCTTAATTTAAAACTTCTTTGCATATGAAGCAAATAGCTATTTTCTGACTTGTTTTTGTAAATTGATTATTAACATTTAAGCTTTTCCTTTTAAAATGAGTAATGAAAATCCTTCATAAAAATGAGTTATTTCTTCTAAGCACAACCGATCATTGTCACGTTTATTCACTGCTTGTCATCATTTGAAGGAAATGTACTTGTATTGCTATATGCTTAGCTCTTTGTAGTTCACTATTAACAATAGGCTACCAAAATGTCAAGACATTTAAAGCTAAGGATTGTCTTCATCAATCATTGTGCACTACTATGATACTAGCATTTGTTTGTAAGCATCTCATCCATGCAAAATATTTCTCTTATTTTCAGGGTCAGATATAAAAATATAGACCTCCCTTCATATGCTTTCATTTTTATCAGGCAGATATGAAAACAGCATAAAATATTGAGCCTAAGGATATATATATATATATATATGTGTGTGTGTGTGTGTGTGTATGTGTGTGTGTGTGTGTGTGTGTGTATATATATGAAATATCTTAGAAGATGAATGAAGAAATACCCAGAGTAAGAACTAGCCATCAAAACATGAAATTTTAATCACTAGAACCCATGGACAACTGAGTACTGTGGCACATGTATGTTATCCTGGTTGTCCTATGGTGAGATAAGATGCAGAAACAAGAGAATTAATGGAAGCTAATAGGCCAATTTCTCTGCATTTGCAATGGCAAACAATAGAGAGACGATGTCTCAAATGAGACAGTGAGAAACAACCCCGAGATTGTCCTCTGATATTCATCCACATGCCTTGGCATGTGAACTCACACACACACAAACATGTACGCACATCATACACATAAACAGACACACACACATACACACACACACACACACACACACACACACACACACACACACAAACACATACACACACCACCTTTTAGGATCAGAGAAGGAAAAACTAATTTCATGATTGGAAATAAAAATAGAAAGTATTTCAAACTTTTTGTTTTTAATTTTTGAGATACATCAGACTTGGTAAGCATTTCAGCGTAGTCAGCAGCACAGTTCAACAGGTAAATCTTGGTAGACACAGTAGCTGGAAAGATGGTTTAAGATAAATAATATAAACAATGAATCCAGGTTTGTAACTGGGAAAGACACATTTCTGTACTTCTATTTGAATATAACTCTTTATAAAACTTCTGAGAAAGCTTCAAATTAAAACAGTGAAGACAGCATGTAATGATTCTGCCTTCACATGGTTTTTAAGTCCACTCTTTGCTAAGCATGTTCCTTCCTTTGGGGAAGTTACAAAAGAACTCCTTTCTAGGAATGCTGTTCTTAAGGGGATCATTAAGTGCAGAAAATTGGGAAGAATTTTTAGTTGTTTAGTTTATGCAAAAAAGATGGCTTATTTTTAGCAATAGAAGGTGAATTTTTTTTCCTTTTGTTTGTTTATTTGCTTGGATACTTTGGTTAGCAATAATAAACCTGTAATAACTGAACTTGATTCAAATGATTAGAAACAAAAGCAGCATCAAAAATGGTTTAAAACAATATGCTTGTATCTAATAAACTCAAAATTTGTAATCCTCTAGGTCTTACTTATCAGAGTGGATACTGAAGAGCTTAATCAAATATAAGCAATCCATGAAAATGGAGGATATTGTTAATTTGTTAATATCTTGCTTTTGGCTGCATTTCCATGTGTTTGGTGGTTTTTCTTTATCACTTAGTTTTTATTTACACATTGCTCTGTTACATTTTTGTATATCTAAATGACAAGTGATATGATTTTAATGAACTCTCCTAAGAAAAACTGTGTGTGTTTATTATACTAGTGCAAGAACATATAACTCATGATTCATAAAGAAAATGTGCAAAAATTTAATTTTAAGTTTCTAATAGTTGATTTCCAGAAAATGTTTTCCTTGACATTTTTTCATGACTTCTATGGACTTCATATGTAGTTTGCAGATGAATATTGGTTATTGCATTCATTCACACTAATGAATAAGAAAAAAAAGAGAAATAATTGCTAGGTGTCTTCAGTGGTAGAGCATGTGCTTACCTTAAGTACCTTTAATAAAATGAGGTATCAAAAATAGAAGTTCTGTATTAAAAATTATAATATCTTTGTCAGCATTTTACAAACTCATCAATAAAGAGAATGATTTATGTATTGGAATTACTAGTAGTTTTTGAAAGAATTTTTCATTGGGAAGGGTGTGTATGTGTGTTTACCACATTATTTGCAGTGTAAAGGCTACTGATATGATGCAATTTAACTTGGAGTTGAATCTTTGTTATTAATATTTCTTTCATCGCTATTTAAAATTTGAAGGATTAATAGCAAAATCATCTTCAAACCTCAATTTGTAGCTTTTGTCCCCAATTTCTATGGCATAAATTCTGACTTGGAAACATACTATATTTAAATTAATGTCTACAATAACATAACACTTGTTATCAGGCAAGGCAGGTATGATGACTCAAGTTTTTAATGCTAGCATTCCAGGGCTAAAGGTAAATAGATCTCCACCATGAGTTGTAGACCAGCCTGGTCTACATAAGCATTTCCAATTTAGCCAAGGCTGCATATTGAGGTCCTATCTGAAAATAAATAAATAAATAAATCACATGTTGTTTGTATTAAAGACATATAATAATATAAACCTAGTGAAATTAGAAAATTAAAATTTAATATTTATGTTTAATGGTCTGAGCTGGTCTGATCTGGATTATTTAATCCTTGAGGGGTTTGGGGTGCAGTTAAATTCTTTAAGTTGGAATTTTCCTTCTAGCACCTTCTATAAGGCTGGATTTGTAGGTAGATATTGCTTAATTTGTTTTTTTCATGGAATGTCTTTTTTCTCCATCTATTATTATTGAAAGATTTGCTGGGTATATTAGTCTGGACTGACATCTGTGGTCTCTTAGAGTTTGTAGAACATCTGTCCAAGCCCTTCTTACTTTTAGACTCCCCATTGAGAAGTTGGGTATTATTCTAATAGGTTTGCCTTTATATGTTAGTTGTTTTGTATACTTCTTTAACCTTGATAGGTATTTCCTACTTTGGGTTGGGTAAGTTTTCCTCTGTGACTTTGTTGAAAATATTTTCTGTGCTTTTGATCTGGGCTTCTTCTCCTTCCTCTACTCCTTGTAGAATACTTCACAGTACTTACTCTGTCCATAGTATCCCAGAGTTCCTGGATGTTTTATGCCAAGATTTTTTTTAGATTTAAAATTTTCTTGGACCAAGGTCTCCATTTGTTCTCTTGTATCCTTAGTAGCTGAGATTCTCTCTTCCATGTCTTGTATTCTGTTGGTGAGGATTGCCTCTGAGTTTCCTTTTTGAGTTCTTAAATTTCTCATTTGCAGATTTCCTTCAGTTTGGGTTCTCTTTATTGATTCTATTTCCACTTTCAAATCTTGGACTGTTTGTTCATTTCTTTCCACTGTTTGTTTGTGTTTTCATAGATTTCTCTATAAGGACCTCTATCATATCCATAAAGGTTTACTGGAAGGTCATTGTTTTGTGCTTCAGCTACATTAACATTTCTCAGGGCCTACTATAGCAGAGTTGTTGGGCTCTAGTGGAGGCATATTGTCCTGGCTGTTATTAATTATATTTTTCCTGTGGCATCTAAGCATATCGATTTGGAGTGATTGCAATTCTGAGTACTGATATCTGGTCTTGTCTTTGTTGGATGGGTGTTTTTTCCTTGGTTTCTGTTGCTCTCTCTGGTTCTTAGGAGAGTGTGGTAGCTCTGTGTTGCCTGGTAGGTGATTCTTCTGGAATCCTACCAGGCCTGGCCACTGGGGATTCTGAGTAAAATGTGTTTCTGCTTCCCTAGCTATTTGGAGTATCCTCACTTTGTTTTTACATTTGTATACATTTATTTATAACAGAAAGAAACAGTAACCTAAAATAATGGGGTCATCTATGAAGCCCTTTTGTGCATAGGTGAAGTGAATTTTTTTGCACTTTTTAGACTTTATCTGAAACTACCCAAAAGTTGTAATGCTATCATAGATTCAGTAATTTTCTAACCCCTGATGTATTACATGTTTTATGTACATATGACTGTTTCATACTTAATCTCTTTAAGAGGTGTGAAAATAAACTCTAGACTCTGAAAGGTCAGGACCCTTGTTAAGACCAATAGTAGAACAATTTTGTCTAATATATGATGCCCAGCAATCTGACAGTGAGCCCCTTCCACTGCTCTCTATTCTGAGTTCAGACTCAGAACATTAAGTTTAATCCATTAGCTTCTTCCACAATTCTACTCCAACTTCTACCTAGGAATCTCTTCAGAGGTGCCCCTTCCTAATCAACCAAACACCTAAACCAACCTCAATCGTTTCAAAAAACTCATTCAGGATTTATCATTCTACAGCCTCCACAAAAACCATTTTAATCCAGCTCTTGAGAGCTCTGAAATAAACCGTCATGTTCTTTTTTCTTTTTCCTTCTATTGAAAATAACTTTTTCAAATATGAAAAACCCTTATTATGTTTTCCCCTCCCTCTCTTCCTCCTAGTTCCTCTTTACCTCTGCTCTCATCCAATCTACTCCTCTTCTGTCTCTCATTAGAAAAAAAAAATTGGCTTCTAAAGGATAATAATAAAATATAATGTAGGAAGATAAAATGAAAACTAACATATTTGAATTTGATGAAACAAACAGAAAGATAATCGACTAAAAGAAGGCACAAGAAACAGAGACCCATTCATTTGCACACTCAGGAATCCCAGAAAATTACTAAACTGGAAGGACCTGAACCTTCTGTTTTTAAACTTTGACTTTTTGTTACAGGCTTCTTTAATTGCTATCAATTCTGAGTAGAAAAGAACTATTAAATTCACTGTTAACAATAACCTCTGTGGTCTTAAAAGGTAGCATTTTCTACCTCAAAATAGACTGGGAAACATCTTATATTTGCATGTTACTTGTTAGCTTAGACATGGAAAGGAAATTGAGACTACTTTGTTCCATGAAAGGGATGAAAATAGCCATTTTAAATTTAGGCTCAAGGTGTTCTGAGCATTTCAGAACTCCTCCTAATTAGAATGCAAAATATGTAAAAAATCAAGTCTTAGATCCTGGTAATTGATCATAGTGGGCTATAAAGACTCTTGTCAAGGTGTTTTCTTTCCTTGGATCTATTCAAGAAGAAAAGCGTGACTTCAGATTGCTAATTGAACTGGAAATACATTTAAATTGTCTGATAAATAGCAACCTAAGTAGTGCCCCATGGCCTCTGATAGCATTCCTGTGCTAACCGTAATGTGTGTTAACTGATGGAGAGCATTATAATAATTTCATCAGTAATTAGTGGGTAAATGAGGCTTGGTATAAAAGCCTGAAGCTTCCATTTACCCCTTTACTCTTGATTGGCAGAATGGCACTGAACTTCAATGTGGTGAGAATGTTTTACAAAAGAACTAAGAGACAGCTAAGACAGCTTAGACCAGCCATAGGCTTCCTTCTCACTTCTCTCTTACTTTTCCTCTAAATGAACATTTAGATTTTAGAATTTTTAACTTTAAATTTACTTTTTTATTTAACTTGTTTTTTAAAATAACTTCATATATATGAGAAGTATACTCACATTTCTACCTCTTTTCCTATTCCCATGTCCCTCACTCTCTCTCAAATTCATGACTTTTTTTTTCAATAGTTATTTTTTACACACGCACACATGTATCTATATGTCCTACTGAGCTTATTCAATATTGCTTTTCAGGGTATTCATTTAGGACTAACCAGCAGGTATTGGACAACCCACAGAGAGTACATATCTAGACAATTCTGACTCTAAATCTTTAGATTTGATTATATAACCTAAAGTTATGATCAAAGCTAGGAAAGTTAAAAGCCATGGGGTGAGGGAGATAAGAATTCTGCAAAGGAGGATTGTTAAACACAGGTGCTATAAAGTGGGAAAAGAGACAAAACAATTGGGGGACTCACTGAAAAGTGGAGGGAGGGTAATACAGAGGAAAAAAAGAGATTTAAAAATACTGAGGATGTTTAGAAGGACCATAAGAAAACCTATTATTTTATAAGCTTCCTTGAAAGTACATATAATGTGTATGCATGTTCATATATGTGTGTGTTTGTATGTGTATATTTGTGTGTGGGTGTGTATGTGTGTGCGTTTGTTTGTTTGTTTGTTTGTTTGTTTTGAACAATGTCATGCCCACACAGGGTAGTAATACTGCCACCACAGCCATACACTACCTAACAAAATCTCCAGTTCCAAGCCTGGTAATCCTCATTATAGCTGCTGGGGCAGAGGACTGAAGAGACTAATGTCATTGTCCTTGGTTGCCTTCTATTCACTTGTTTAATAAGTTAAAGCTCAGAAGAATGTGGATGATCAAATACCTGTTTCATTTTCCTCTTTAAGATGGAAATTCTGTAGGCCTTACCCTCAGATTTTTATAATCCATGTCCCCAACCCAGGATATTCTTCTTATTTTAATTTCCACAGTAAGAAATGAAGGGGAGGAGAACAAGAAAGCAGATATGATATAAATACAGTGCTCATCTATGGAACTCAAAAATAATCAAATTAAAAGATAAAAGACCTATAGAGTCTATGGCATTTTGAATGGAGATAGCAACTAGATTTTAATTCCTACCTTCCTTCCTCATTTTCTCTTTGATTCAATAGTAATGAAAACAAAGCTAAATCATTTTTGATATATGGTGGTATATCACAGTTAAGTACTGTACCAACTGTTAGCAATGTAATTTTAATGCTTATGTGGGGGAATTTTATTTTGTATTTCTGTCATTTTATACCTTTATATCTTAGTCATGGAGAAGGGTTATCTTCTACATGGGTTAAAATCGAACAACCTCAGTAATTGCTTGGGTGTTTGGAAAACATTTTTCATATTCTAAGTCTACAATATTAAAATCATTGTGTGTGAGTGTCCCTTTCTACAATCAAAACAAGTAGGTCTTAATAATATAAAAATGAGATTGTAGGAAAATCTCAACAAGTAGTTATTGATTGTCTACAATGTACCTGCAAGTCAAATGAGTGAAATAAATATAAAAAGAATAGACAGTATTGTCTTTGAATGACTTTATGGAACTGACAAATAATCAAATGAATATTCATCAGTATTGTATACCACTGGCTTGAAGTCGTAGTCTCTGCATATAGTAATTGATAGGTATTCCAAATTACCAAATAGGTATACAAATAGGTATACAAATTACCAAATTTGTACTTTCAAAGCAACTTAGCTTTCTGTTAACTAAGGTACAGCTGCTATTATCTTCTTTCACTTTCCTAGTAGCTCCAATCTCCCAATCTTTCCATCTTATACCTCTCCAAAGCACTTGTCTCATTGTTTCAAACCTTCTCTACTCCCTTCTACTGCATGCCTTTGCTTAGCTATCAACTTTATTCTAGAGGCCTGATGTTTAAATGTCACCTCACCATAGAGGTTTCCTTAATTAACACTTTTTCAGCACTCCTCTAGCATAGTTCATGTATAATATTTGTTTGGGGGATACAATACAGCTTCCTCGTCCTCAGCTTCTAACACAGTGCCTAACACAGGGACTGAATAAATGAATGGCTGAATGATCAGGTTAACAGTAGCTAGAGAATTTGAAGTATATGAATTTGGCCTCTAAGTTTAAGAGCAAGAAAGACTTATATAAGGAAAGAGCAATGTTTACAATGGAGAGGGAGGAGTTAGTGAAGAAGAGTCTTTGAAGATAGTAAATGGAACTCTCAGGGCAAAGGTTTTAAGGATTAGTTCAGAAAATCTAAAAAAGTTCACCATTATACCATGTTGGGGTAGAAACCATTTTCAGAAAGCAAGAAGGTCCTGGTAAATTTAGTTTAGGGTTCATGATATTTAATAATTAATTTGAATGAGTATACAAAGCATTGTTTAACCTTGGAAATTTTCAATATGGTTTTGGAGGGTTTTTTTCACATCTTCCCCATCTCTCTATTTCTTTTTGTACCTTCCTACCCTAGTAGCCTTTCTATTTTATATAACATGTTTATTCTCATTTATTTATTTAAACACACAAAATTTTCTGAAAATAGAAAGCAGTCTCCCCAGAAGAGGAACTATATGTTATGTAATTCCAGAGAGTGCAGCTGAGCATGGAAGCATTTCTTTTGTTCAGGTGATGAGAGTTTCTTCTAATTAGATACACTCTTTATGCTGGCTCTTCTCTGGAAGTGCTAATAACCAGCCATATACTGACAAGTGTGGTTCTACCCATGAATCAAAAAGGATGCTAATGGGTCCAGAAGCTCTAAATTCTTTCTGTATACATTACTTGAACCTGTATTAAATCATACACTCTCCAAAATACCAAGAGATTTTTGGTCAACCTCTAGCCTTATGTCAATAGTTATCATAGTACTGATTGTAACAACAGAGAAAACTTAGTAGTCAGATCCACTTGACAAATACTATTCCAAATTACTCTAAATTCTTTCCATGTATTAGTTTACAAAATCCTTATAACCAGCTGTAGGGATGAGATACTATTACTACACCAATTTTACAATGTCAATGCTAAAGTACAATGTACTAAGGGAACTTGTTGGAGTCACATGCCTAACATACTCAAGTCGAAATTTGAAGAGGTTTCCTAATATTTATATCAATGCTCTGAACAAGTCTTAATTTTATGATAAGGATATTGTTTTGTTTTGTTTTTTAGGAATACTTAATTGCATTTTTCACTATGTTGTTTAATAATTAAAATGCAGAAATTTCCTCAAAATGTTAATAGTCATCATGGATTTTATGAAGATAGAAGCCACTAGAATTAAGATGAGAAGCAGTGCTATAGATTTTAAGACCAAGCTACAGGCTGTGGATGCATGTGAAGTAGTCCTAGTTGTCTAAATTCTGTGTTATACTGTGGTGTGATCTCATACTTTCTGAAATAGTGTCAAGAATCCAGAGTGATAATTATTAAAGAAATATCCAAATTTAAATTTAAAAAATTATTAATACATGTAGATCTTTCATGTGCATTGGACAATGTTTTATATCAATTCATATACATTCAAAGAATTTTGATGAAGGATAATCAATAAAGTCAGAAATACTATACAGAAGAGAAAATGAAGTGAGTAGTCACTGTTGCTTACTTTTGATGCGTGATTAGAACAGATCAGAAATTGAATCAGTCTTTACTGCACTGGAGACTCAATGTTCTATAGGGTAAACTCAGGCACTATGGATTCCCCATTTGCGTGAATTTATACATCTAAGAAGTCTCTCAAGTATCAACTACCATTGATGTTAGTACTGCAAATACATTAGTGAACAAAACACAATAAAGTAAAAACTTGCCTTCTACTAGACAGCTTAAATTCAAGTGGGGAAATTTCAGGACATTTTGTATTTCATTACTGAAATATGCATCATTTGCTAAGCCTAAAATTATAGAAAATATATTTTCCTAAGTGCTAGGAATAATTTGATGGAAATTAAAATTCCAACTGAAAGCAATTGATGAATAATGAGCATTTAGTTTCTGACATAGCACCATAAACAACCAACTTTACAGATCTCACTCAGGAGCAAGACGATAGAGTTTTCCAGCTCCTACTTGTTTCTCCAGCATCAGTCTAAGAAAGGAGTCACCAGCATGGAAGAGATTAATTATATAATTTGTTATGTCCTTATGAACTCTCTCTATAGACCAGACCAAGCTGGCCTTGAACTCACAGAAATCTGCCTGCCTCTGCCTCCCAAGTGCTGGAATTAAAGGTGTGCAGTACCACTGCCCAACTTGATCATCACATTTTAAATTTACCTTGAGGCATTAATACCTGTATCAGTCAGAGTTCTTCATAAGAAGCAGAAGCTATAAGATATACACAGTAAGAGATCTGTTACAATTATACAATTGTGTTGAGCTGCTTAGCTATCTCTGAAGTCTGTGCATCATGCCGTCTGGAAGGGACTACTAAAACTCTTCAGCATAAATTAGAACAACTGTGCACAAGTAGGAATTCTTCCAGAGTTTTCATTCCTATTTATCAGGTATTGGAGCTAAATGAATCAGACTCATTCAGATGATCTTGGTAAATCATTCTTAACTGAAGACAATTGATAATGAATCTTAATCATAGTCCAAAATGTTTCTACAATTCTGAGATAAGTGTTTACTTGTATATCCAGAGACTGAAGTTTTTCCATATTAATGCGTAAAAAGAATTATCATAGCAGATTACTTAATATGTGTGTCTAGCTTAGCTTCATTTGTTTCATTATATTCACACAAGTTGTGTACACAATTTCTTTAGGGTAAAACTTGAAATTTTACAAATGATGGATCTCAGAGTCATGGTTTTATTTGGAATTTAGGGAATCTAGAGATGACCAATATTTGCCCATCACTGGGATAAAAATATACAGTGAGTTTTTATCATCTATTTATTTTAATTTTTTATATTTTTGAATTTCTGCAGTAACAGGGGATAAAATCATAGATATCCTTGTAGGCTTCTGGAAAATATATATCTTTCATACAGACATAAAGATTAATCATTGGCAGGATTATATTAGAACGCTACTAGAATAGATACTCTTTGAAAGAGCACTGTAAGGAAAAAAATGTAAATGGCAACTGCAGTTCAAGCTATTGTAATCATATCCACAGAGTCTGGTGGCTGCCTACACCATGACCACAATAACAGTGGATGGGAAAAGAAGTACTGTAACACTGGCTACATTTTAAGGAGTATGGCATTTGATTTTGTATCACCCCATCATAAAGTGTGCCATCTAATAATCAAGGACAAGAACGTCTGTCTTAAATGTCTTACAAATATAGGTGCCTTTGATAGCTTTCCTGTTAAAGAAACTCCATTATCTATTTTCACCTCAAATTAGTCCTGATACAATTACTATCTGACATGGTCTGCAGGAGTTTGATGCAATGTAATGGTGCTTTCACTGAAATTCTCAAAGGGTTTGGGTCACATTCATATTAGTAGTTGTTCCGTTAATTATCTATACTATCTATTTCTGAAGACTCATTGGTTCTTTGTTTCATTTATCCCACCATCAACCATTTTAAACATTAAATTTTAGTATAATCCAATGGGATTATTAGAAGGATTCATCATAGTCTCTGCCTAAAAGCCATCCCACACAGGGTCTTGTCAGTATTCCTTCAATTATAGATCTGTGTCTGAAAGTGGAAACTCTACAAAGCAATCAACAATGCCCATAGCAGGCTAACGCCCTGAGTAAGCAGCAAATCTCCAAAATCTGTGCAATCAATGTTCTGGAGGATTTAAAATCAATGAATGGTGAACCTTTTGATGAAATTCACTTTTCTACATATGATCTTACACTCTCTTTTAAAGTGACTATCACTCTGAACTTGAAGTCCAGAGATAGCTATTGTTTTGTAGAAGGATAATATAATAAATATTGTCCAGAAACTAGACACCTTGTGCTGATGATAGTATAAAATTATAAAGCTGATATGAAAATATGAATGTAATTCTTCCGAAAACTAAATATAGAATGGTCATATGATACAGATGCTCAGCGTTTAGGTCCATGCCCTGAAGAATCCAGAGAAGTATCCTAAATAGTTTTCTGTTTTATTATTTATGAATTACATCTATACATATAATCAATTTTGATCAAATCCATCCCCCATTGCCACCACTTAGTGTAAAATTACAAAAGAATGAATAGCCTCTCAATAGACACATCCCTGAGGAATACTGACTCTTCCTCTCCCAGGAGCCATCAGCTGCCAATAGCTCATCAGCTAAGAGTGAGACATCATGGGCTATTCCCTCACCTATGATAAAATTCATGCTGGCTTTATTCTTTGCTTGTCTTTTATATGTAATAACAGATGCTTTGAATTTTAGGTATAATGGCGATGTCATATCTAGCAAATACTGTTTCACTATAGATACCCACAAACTCCAGCTCTTACCCCTCCATGATGATACTTAAAATGATATATTTTATTTAATATCATTTAATTAAAATATTATTACATTACTGTCTTTGTTTTCCTCCCTCCAAACCCTCCCATGACCCTTACCTACAATTTCTCCCATGTTATTCACTGTCTCCCTTGAAAATCGATGGCCTCTTTCTCTTTGATTATTATTGCTACACACACACACACACACACATTTTATATATATGTATATATATATATATATATATATATATATAGAGAGAGAGAGAGAGAGAGAGAGAGGTACAAATATATAAATATAACTTGCTGGGTTTGTTTTTGTGTATATGATTTCAGGGCTGCTCATTTTGTATTGGAAAACCACTTAAAGGGGCACAACCCTTGAAGAGGTTTAGATTTTCCCCCTTTTGCATTAACATGCCTTTTGATACTGTCATTGCTCAGGTCTTGTTAGACGACCATTTCCAGGAGACATAGTCTCCTAGCAACCTTCTTGGTCACCTGACTCTTATAATCCTCTCTCTCCCTCTTTCACGATGTTCACTGAGACTCTGGTGCAAGAGTTGTGTTGAAGATATACCCAACAGGTCTGGACTCTCTGCCATATGTTGATTTCTGCATTATGTCCAGTTGTAGTTTTCTGTAATGATCTCCATTTCCTTGTCTAAGATCCATGACCTCACTATTCCTTGGTGGTTGGCAAGGTTTCTAGTACCAGGCATGCTTTTCTTTCTGTTGAATGGGCCTTAATCTAGTTAAAGAGCTGTTGATTATAGCCAAGATATGAGTGCCACTGTTGCACCATTAGGGATAGCGTGGCATGCTGATCATTTTTGTGGTACATAGGTATCACAGCTATGTATGACTATTATTTAATTCCTTCCATTGGCAGCTTGCCTGGTACTTTCTGTTACTGTGGAAGCTAGACCAGGAAGGATGCTTTCCTTTTAAATCAGCTGGAATAATTTGCGCCTTCTACCTAACTCTGCAGTCTCATTACCAATAGGGACTTACTTTCAACATTAGAAGAGCAATCAAAAGTAACAGCAATAGACTAATCACTTAAGCTCTATCAGAGGCTTCTCATGCTAAAGAGATATTTGAACAAAAATATTCGTACCATCATTTTCAAGATAGCTGAACCATAGAACAATCCAAATATCCATTAGCAGATGATTAAAATAAAAGACCTCCTTCATGAGGTACTTAAAATTGTCCAACTCCTAGCTACTGAAGAATGCTAATTTGAAAAAAAATATGGGGAAAAAGGCATGAGGATACACTGTTTAATAGATATAGAATTTCAGTTTTATAAGATGAAAACAGTACTACAAGTAAATGGAAATGATGGCTACACATTACAAACATATTTAGTATGACTGAGCTTGGACCTGAAAAATTGTTATAATTATACATTTTAGGGAGTTGATATTTTGTCACAGTAAAAATATATACCTATATTTTAAAATGAAGCTTAAGAAGCAGATAGCCGGATGAAAGAAATAAATTCTTTCAAAGAATTTGAAGTAACCCAATTAAACATATGCTCTATGCATTCATTCTAGGCACTGAAGTCATCCTCAGTTTCGTATCCATCAATCATGATTTACATAGTCTGCAGCACAATACCCAGTGTATTCTTTATTTTTTAGAGGCTCACACCACCTTTGGAGAATATGTCAAATAACATCTTTGTAAACAAAATATTAATAGGCAATGCTTCATTGACACTGGTACTATTCTGGGATCACTCAATTGTGAGTCAATATTTTATTACAGAAATCTATAAAATACTAATCTTTTACTTCTGTGGACTTCCAGATTTGGGGTTGATAGATAAGAGGTTAATTGTCTTACATAATAGCACCCCTCCTAAAAGAAATGAAAATTTGTCTTTGTATTTTATTTCATATGTGGAAATGATACTTTGGAGAACAGGATGGGAACATACAAAGATTGCAAAACATCAGGGAAGAATGTGGGCATTTTTACTACAGATATCCTGAGTTTACTCTCTGAATAATACTAGATCATTTTTGTCAAGTCTTCTTAATCTTGTCTCCTTAAATTCATGGCAACTTTCTTTGTGAAATGTCTTCTGAGTTACTAGGGGATTATTGCTGACCTTGTGGAATCTATCTATCCCAGAATCCTTTGAGAAGTCGGAAATTCTGGTAAGTCAGAAGATTCCTTACCAATCTTACTTCTCCAGAAGCAGGACATGGCTTTAATGCTTGTTACAGACTAAGAGAATTCCTTTGGCTAGCCTAAAACAGAGGTGTGACATGGAGCTTCTCTTCTCCAGCCAAAGCAGTAGTAAAATAAATTAATCAATTCAAAACAAAAAGGCAATTAATTCAAATAATTTTATGCTTCCACCATTAACATCATCTCCACAATGACGTTTTAGAAAACATATCTGAAGAGGATACATTAGAAGCCAAATCTCGCATTTTGGAGTTGGAGAAATCGTGAACTCTGTGGAGCATTTTCTGCCAGCTCTATGGAGCATTTAGTGCCTTTGTACATCAAGCTGGAATAGATGGTTCATAAGCAGAGGGGATGGAAGAGCCGTTCTAAGAGTCAAAAAATGAGGATAACTAGCTTGGGCTCAGAGCCCAAGCAAGAACATAACCAGATGAATTTAATGAACTTATTTGTCCCAAATATTGTTTCAAACAATTTTAAGATGTATACAAAATCATGGTATATATCTAAGAGCAAGAATAATTAATCCTCTGCAAAGTTGATTTCAATCAATAGTTTTAAAACCTCCTTGCATCACTTTTCAAAACTGTTTTCATTTTCTCTTGAAGAGTCTTTTGTCTGTGTATGAAGATTATTTTAGTAAAGAGCTATGCAGTGAACTTCTGTCATGATTGTAAAAGCCAGTTCTTCTTAGGTTTCTTCTGGTATAAAAGCAATTGATGATATGCTTAAGAAAAAAGATTTATTATTGATTTTGGTCACTCATACTAAAAAACTTAACTTACTTTAGCAAATCAATAGATTCCTTCTTCTCAAAAGAATGACAGGATTTTGACATTGCAGAAGACATACAGCAGTGGGAGTCACAGGGAAGGCTCCTTTACATATTCATACTGGCTGGGGATGTGGCAGGCACCTTTGGTCAAGGAATATAACAGCCCCAATCATCCTTCTGCCATTTGCTAAATCTGCATAATTAAAGTACAATTATACATGGTATTGTCTTATAGTAGGATACTCAGCTGGCTCTCCTTTATTATGGTTTCATGCCACTTTCTCATTTGATTACCAAAATATAGTTCTGCCATTCTATATCTATCAGTGTGCTGTGTGATTATCAAACTTCGGAAAGGATCTCAAGAGTAAAATATATTTAACAGATACTAGCATTAAGGCCGACATATGAGCACTTAAAATGATAGAATAATGTGTGGTGTTACCTAGGAGGAGAAGATGTGTGTTTACATGAGTAGTTTATGGCACTCATGCTCAGCAAATGGCTTTTAATTAAAAATATGAAGCTGTAAGTTAGCTTATTATCTGCAAATGTTCTTAATTGTCCTCTTGTTTGAAGAATCTGTTGTGGGATCATTCTTAATTCTCATTGACCATCCTGTCAAATCTTAATGTGATCATATGAGGTTTCAAAACACAACAGTTTATTTAGACAACTATTTGAATGACATATCCGAAAAGCCACTTTTGTGAAAGTAAGAGAGATGCTTGAGTTTCAAACTGAAACTTTAAAAACTCATATTCCACTACATTGATAATTTAAGTCAGACAGTAATTCCATTTATTAACTGCTCTTCACAGCATTTCTGAAATGGAAAAGAATCCAAATTATTCTCTCAGTTTACACCCATCTACTGAACTCTTCCTCTAGATGATAGTGCCATGATATAGTGAAGTTCAAGAGATAATAATATTTGACTTCAAATGAAAAACCTTTGAAATGCTTGAAATCCTTTATTTTAAAAGTATATCTTAAGGAAAGTCTCACTCAACTAAAATAAGCATTGGTATACCACAAGATCTTAATAGAAACTGTACTGATATTTATTTACATTTATGTATTCTTTTAAATTTTAAAAGTATACACATAACAACTTTAGGAAAATGAACACTTGTACATGTTTTTATATAATATAATATACAATAATGTCACTGTATCTTGCAATCTTTCCATATGCCTTCTTTTCTCAAGCATTATGGAGCTGCTGAAGTAGACCTAGTCTTTACATTCACTCAGATTCAAGTGAAGCAAGAAAGATTTTCTCTTTTCCAATAAAAACCACAACATGCTTCCTGGACTCCTGTTAGCAACATACCAATCTGTAAACCATTCAATGGGGCCAGGGAGTGAAAATCAGAGACCCTAAGCTATTTCCAACAAGGGACGCAGAAACATGAAATTCATTATAATGAATATGAAGAATGGTACAAACTGATAGCTTAGGAGTAATTTTCATAACACATTTTAAAGTGTTGCCAGAGTTTGACATGTGATATTGACTTGCAAGTTGGCAGTCAGTCCGGTAATAAATCTAATAGAATATTTGATTGCTCATACATCTGGAATTTCTTAGCACCAAGCACTAAATGGGATCTCTATTCAAATATTGAATCTGAATTATAACATCAATGATGATATAGTGTACCTGTGTGCTTTGTGTGTGTATGCATGTGTGTGTGTGTGTGTGTGTGTGTGTGTGTGTGTGTGTGTGTGTATGTGTGTGTTACTGATAAGAAGAGTGGATCTTGATACCTAGGTACTACATAGTTCACCTGATGCTATAAAATTTATTAGACTGCTATAATTGGATGACTTTAAGATTAGTTGAAATCAATCCAAGGGTAATGTACCCATTGGAAATAAAATTCACATTATTCATGATCTTGATAATAATTTATAAAATAGATTAGTAACTTAGGAGTTATAAGGGGCAAATAGTAAAAGAGAACTGGGCTGAAAGCCAACAGATGTTACAACATGAACTACACACTTAATCTTCAAGCACAAAATCAAGTACTCTGGCTAGTTCTCTACTTAGTTCTTCATCACAGTGCCACATTTTTGAGTAATGTACAATAATATTGCTTTTGTACATATTTCTTATTTTTCAATTTTAGTTTACTCATGCATTTCAACTCCAATTTAGTCATGCATTTTTTCTTCATTCTTTGCAGATTTGGTATATAATCTATGTTTAACAATTGTTTATAAGAACATTATGAAAACTGTTTATATGTGGAGACTACTTTCTAAGTAACCTTCACAAACCATAAAAGCAGAATATAGAATGCAAGAAATTGTCATTTGTAGGCAGTAAGATCACATAGTGAACATTGTATCAATAACTAATGAGTGAGTTTATGAAAAGGGATTCAAGCATGGAATAGAGAGACTGTGCATGGTGACAGAAGCATGTGTAATACTGCAAAAATACAGCTTCTTACTTCCTGCTGCAATGAGGTGTTTACTGTTCTGAAAGAGGACTTACTCTTCTATCAGATTCTTCTTTACTCCAAAATTATTTTCCACATGAACCAAATGCCATCTCAGTGAAACAGTTAACTATCTAGAAGAAACAGAAGAGAATATTTAATAACATGGTGTGGTGTTGTATTTCTGAGACACACAAAATCACAAAAGAGTCAAAAGAAATTATTACAAAGTGTGAAAAGAAAAATGGAGTTTTATACAAAAAAAAAACACACACACACACATTGAGGAAATAAAATTCTGATACAAGGATACTTGAAACATATTACATAAAATGATGATATGTGTTGTACAATAGTATATGTGAGCATTACAACACCATAGTACATTACTACAACAAAACACCATGTTTTGTAATTAGTTTGTACATATATATGAATAGCTAAAAATAAAAACATTGATGGGATAGTTTAACCAACTACATGAATGGAAAATTCATAATTATATGTGAAAGAAGTGAGTAATTTTACTTATGATCTACAACATTGCATTGTAAATGCCATTCAATTTTTCAACAATACTGTGAGGGAATTGTTTTACTGGTGAGAGAGTTGAGAAACAGTTCTCAAAGTCTTAATTGAAACATGTCCAGCTTATGCCCTTTCCTTAAAAATTAAACTATAAGATAATTGAGAACAACTAATATTCCAATATGTTTACAGTATCGTTGTGTGTTTGCTAGAAATAAGGATTCATTTAATAAAATGGTAAATTACTGCAGTTCTTAAATAGAAAAAGAAAAGAAAAGAAATTAAAAGGTTTCTTCCATGTTCTTTCTAGCTTTCAAATGTAAGTAAACATTGATGATTGTTGAGAAAACTTTCAAGCAAATAACAATTTTTTAATTGTGCCTACCTAGACTATTTGTCCACATTGCTTGACTGGTTTTTAAGTTTTACTACATGCATATATTGCTTTTGTCAAATGAGGACTACTTCCTGAAACAAGTTACTCTTGGAGGCAGGGTAAGACTCCTTTCCTTGTGCATTTACAACAGTTGGTGGAAAGCCTAGTTTACTCTCAATCCCATCCCTGAACTTCACTTTGGAGAATTCCAACTGTGAGATAAGGAGTTGATACTGAGTTTAAAATGCTGATGATGCCACAGCTGCTTGAAATGTGCTGGTGCTTGAGCTCTGTTTCTTCCGCTACACCCTTAGATGTGGCCTGAACTGAGTTCTGCAAACAAAACCACATGGTCTCATTACTGGATGCTCAGTTGATTTCTAAACAAGGATCTGTGCCTGGTGTGCCAGCTTCCACCTCTGCTTCAGCTCCCACTGCTCATCAATAAACCATTACACACTGCACACAACCCTGTGCCTTGGGGCCATCCTGTCAGTGATGGTAGACAATAAAAAATTATGTGTGTTCACCGAATCACTGCAGGGACAAAGCTCAAAAAAAATCCCCAAAGAGCTATTCCCAATTTAAAAGAAACAGCAGTAAAATAAGGAGAAAGACAGGGGAGAGAGAGAGAGGAGTGGGGAGACTGGAAGATTGAAGATTGAAGTTGGGACCATGTGTAAATTTTTTAAAATATATTAAGTCATATAAATAGATTTAAATGGTAATAATGAGCATGACTCCTTGAGATCTGTGTGCATTTACTGCATTTTCCAACCTTTAGGTGCAAATTGAACAACACAATCTAAAGTGCTCTTTGAATGAATCTACAATAAGATGTTGTTTTCTGTGTCTCAAGTTATGACCCTCTTACCATCAGGACTGTGTAACTTTTTGAGGCTTCAGAAGCAATCTAAAGACTGAAATAGAATATGTTCTCCAGCAATGGTCTGTTTATTCACTCCTATACTTTATTTTTTTTCTTGATCAAGAAAGTCACATATATCTATATCTAGATAGATGGTAGATGGTAGATAGATAAATAGATGATAGATAGATAGATGATAGAAAGATAGATGATAGATAGATAGATGATAGATAGATGACAGATAGAGAGCTGGATTTTATTTTGCCATTAAAATTTAGGAATTATAAATTTATACGCTAATTTTATTATTATATGCTCTATTATTTGTTATTATATCATTGTTTATTGATCTACATTATCCATAAAGTATTGCTCTAAAGGTAATTATAAAATGTTTACTGAAGAGATGGCTCAGAGGTTAAGAACACTTGCTGCTCATCCAGAGGACTTGGATTCTGTTCCCAGTATCCACATAGCTGCTCACAGTCTTCTACCTCCCCTTCATAGAATCCAATACCCTCTTATAGCTTCTATGTGTGTCAGGCATGCACATGGTACACAGGAATACGTGCAGGCGAAACACTCCCACATAAAAATTTAAACATTAAAAATGCTTTCTGATTCCATAGATGAATGGTCTACTCCATGACTAAATCAAATTGCTGTCTGATAATAAATGTACTAACTGAAGTGATTATGTGAAAAAAATTAAATATTTTGTATGTGTATGCATGAAGGGTATGTACATGTATATGAGTGCTTACACGTGGATATTCCTTCATGGGGATGCACATGTGTGTATATGCCTATCCATGCCTGTGGTTGATGCAAAGTGTCTTTCTCAGTTTCCATTTCTTTTATTAACTGGGACAGTGTCTCACCGCTTCAGCTAGTATAGGTGTATACCAGCTTTCCCTGAACTGTAGGTATTCAACGTGAATATGTGAATATTGGGATTTTAAAATCCAGTTCCCACCTTTTTGTGGCAAATGGTTTATCTGTTGAACCATCTTACCATTCCTAATTCTCTTTAAAAATAGATATTTCAAATAGAATGCTGTTTTTTGTTATTTTATATATCCAATAAGCATCGCTGGTAACAGTGTGAAAAATTAAAAGGATGTCAGAACAAAGAAGTTTCTGGACTTACAGAATCAATTTAATAATCAATTTACCTAATCAAAACTTATGACACATGTCATTTTTACAGTACATAGAATGCTTTATATTGATGGGAAATAGCAATCAATTCCATGTGATGTTCAAAAAGCAAGGAACAGATAGACATAACTGAGCCTGTTAAAGGGACTTCCACCAGTAACAAAAGTTGAAAGGCATTTAAGTGAAATTTGAATTTGGCTCACATTAAGATTCTTCAGTAGTCAGTGGCAGAACAGAAAGGTATCTGGTGACAGTGATCAAGATCTTTTCAAACTTTCCTGAGAAACTTCAAGTTAATTTAGCAGACATTCAGGACTGTAAACTGAGTAGAGAGCTGTTTGGTGAGTTCTTGGTTCTAAGAGCCAATGAGTGATAGCTTGTGCTCAGAGAGTTAGAACTGTGGTTGAAATCTGACTTCATTCATGGCTATAAAGTGCATTTTATTTTCTAACGCTACATTTGTAGAGTGATTTGGCTAACTCTTGGGATTCTGGTTTCATATTCTGATTCTACCACTTTCTAACCATGTAAACTTGATAGGTTTCTAACCTCTTGGAGACTATGGTCCTTCTTTCATAAAACAGAGTCACATCTGGTTCTGCCTTTTACAGCTGTTAGGAATACATGAAATAATGCCCAGTGTTAAGGCAGCTCTCAGCACATGTGTTGTGTACACTACTGCAAAAATGAGACAAGCCTTTCTTAGAATTACTGGCCCTGGGGAAATACAAAATACCAGTCTCTGCCTTATTATACACCTTATTAAAGAAGATACTTGATTCCCTGAATACTTTTAGGCAAAAAAAGAAAGAGAAGAACTACATCATTGGAAAATATTTCCTTCTCATGCATCAACACACTTGACTTTTAAGACTTTTGTATTTATTTGTCACTGTGTTTAGTTTTAACATGTAAGTACAATTCATTTAAGAAAGGAGTACTCATTTTCCATCCTGAATACCTGCATGAACTTTAACATACACTTTCTCATCCTTCCCTCTTCAAAATGTGTCCTATTTTCTTTTCTTTGTGGAAAGTAACTTAGCAAGCAATAAAGCAAACCTTAACAAAATGGATCTCTAAAACACTACCTTCTGTGATGTCCACAATGACCTCTTGCCCTCCGTGATGGAGAAGTGTGTGTAGTCTTCTGTCTTTGTTTGTGAACCACATGCATCATGGGCAGTGGAGGCCAATATGTCCTTTGAGAGACACTCATGTGAATACCCAAGCAGATCTGTCCTGAAATCTATTTTCAGAACAGTCATTATACAATACAACCACAGAAAACAGGAAACAAACGAAGATAGGTGTTTTTCTTTGATTCTTTTCTATGTTCTTGTGCTAATAAACCAATGACAAATATCAATTGTTATTGATAAACAAATTTTAGCCTTCACAAAATCTTTCAAAGGGTTGACTTTTGAGCATAATTTCAAAAACTAAAATAGAATATGCTCCCTAAATATTATCTAGCCTACATACAGAATTGACAAAAATGTTAAGGCTTACTTTTGCCATTTTTTTATTCTTTCTGTAAAATTCAAAGGAAACTGAGAGTGACTAGGAAAAACTAAAACTGTCTACTAAAAAGAAAGTCTGTGCGAATCAATGCTAACGTTAAAAGAGGCTGTTATCTGCATCAAGGGGAAATATTTTAAGAACTCATGAATTTCATTTTACTTATTCATTTGCAAAGGTTAAATGTGAGTTATTTTATGCAATACTTTATGCTTTGATCAATCTCAAGTGGGAGTTGACTGATCTCAACTCCCTCATGTCACATGCAGACCAGGAAACATCAACAACAACAAAAAATATAATTCCACAGCAAATACATGTAGCTGTGTTTAGTTTGAAATTTAAAAAATGGATCTACCTGAACCTCCTTTTGAAATGTAAAATGCCATTTCATTTACTGGTGATCTTGTATGGCCTCCCACTACCAGAAGCTGAAATGATGGGACCAGGTGAAGGAATGAGTATTAAATAAGTTCATCAAGATGTGAATGTCTTGGTTTTGCAATTTAGATCAGATTTTCCTACTTTAAAATCTCAGTAAATCATAGCCTGGATCTACTCTGTGAAGACAAGTTGTAGATACTAGAGAACAAAATAAAGCCTTGATCTCAATGGTCTAAAATTTTAATGATAAAAACAGGCAAAAATAAAAACTGAAAATCAAATTAATGTCAAGCACTGAGAGGTTCTTCAAAGACCATAAAATAAAAACTGATAGGTGGGTGGCACTGAGTAGAGGCATGGAGGAATAGCTTGATCTGGGAGCAGATGTTCGATTACATATTTATAATCATTGCTACTGCTTCTTAATGAGTTAAAATCAACAAAATCACAATTATCATACATAGAAGATAAGTTATTTTTAAGGATAAGGTATAATGAAATACTGGCTTAAAATGATTAGGTTGTATATTATTGAATTATAAAATCACAACACAGTATTTTTCATTTATTGAAGTTTTATGGATACATAGCAGAGACCTGCTTAAGCAGATGAGCATTATTTTAAGAGAAAACTACATTTATTATTGGATAGTTATTCTTTTTGTCACTTGTCTATACCAAGCCTTTATACCAACATGTTCATTATCACTTAGCAATCTTCTCTCTCTAATCTTGGATACAAATATAAGCTGTAGATTCAGAGAACGAGAACTAGAATTAAAGTTCTGCTGAGTAATAGCTGTATGGGCTTGGGCAAGTTTAACCTCTCCCATAGCAGCTTACACATTCTTTTATTTTCAATTTTTAAGAATGCTTAGGGCATAGCTAAAGTTGTCATTCAACTTGCTCTCACCAACGTCAGAATAAGCACTAAGTAATAATGGTTGCTTTTGTTGCTGTAGGTAGTGTTGATGTCTTTATCTTCGGAGACCTACTTTTCTGCTCCCTGATAAAGGGGAAAGAGCAGAGCATGAAACAATTGATATATTGCAGTACTGCTGAATAGAAGTCTTCAGCTATAACTAACCTGTGCTGTGTTTCCAAAATTGTACAGTGTCATTTACAAAAACATCCCTCAGTACCCCACTCCCACCTTCAAGGAACATACACCTTTTCTCTACAAGACAGTCTAGTGAATTAAATACATTAGTTGGATTGTGTCACACTGAACATCCTCCGAAGTCTATCTGATGAAATATGTTCTGAACCTTGCCATACTTGATGACTCCTCATTCATCAGATTTCGGAAACACCCACCAACCTCTCTGAGCTAAGAATTGAATGTAGGACCTTGTGTGTATATCAGGCAAGTGCAGTAACACTGATCTATATAACAAGCCTTCTTTGCCCCATTTAGAGACAGTCTTACTAAAGCTGACCTTTAACACAATCTGCACAGACAGGCCTTAAGCATATGATCCTCTTCCCTCAGACTCCTGATAGCTAAGGTTGTAGTCCAGCATCACCAGACCTAGATTTATCTTATAATCTTTTGTGATATTTTCCCCTAATAAATTATCCTGTAGAAAGAAACAAATAAATACTTGTTAAATTGATCTTTTCTTTTTTTCTTTAATTATTTATTTATTTTTCCTTCTTTCTTTCTTTTTCTTTCTTTCTTTTTTTCTGAGACAGGGTTTCTTTGTTATAAATCTGGCTTTCCTGGATCTCATTCTGTAGACCAGGCTGGCCTCAAACTCAGAGATCCACTGGCCTCTGTTTCCTAAGTATTGAGGTATGTCTCCCTGCATGGCTCTTTATCTTAAAGTATAAATGAAGTGCCAGGTTAATACAGAAATCCCTGTCCCACTGAGGTCAACTTATCTGTCTCCACACTTGACTGCCCTTCTTTGCTACTTCTCTTTATTATTTTCTTTCCAGTGAACCTTATTTTCCATTCTGATGAGAATAAAACTCATCCATGCTCTTTTACTTTGACTCAAAACTTGGCCTCTTTTTTTCACATCACACACTGATATTTTTGCTGGGTTCTTTGGGGATGATGTAGGGTTATGATTCTGAATGCTGCTGACTTTTTCTTCAGAATTGTATTCATGGTACCACATAGCCAGTGCCAAGAATTTATTAATAGATCAACATTTTGTCATAATTAGAAAGCATCAGAGAAATTAATGAGAATAAATCAGTTTACATGCATGCCCCAGTTGCCAAAATAATGTAATGATCAAATAGTGTTGTGAGAAAAATTTCAAAGGCTATAATTCCAGATTAAGCAATTTTCTCCAAGAGCAATAATCCAGGTTGGTCTAATATACATTATTTCCATATATTAATGGTAGACAAAGCATGGTCTTAAAACATCATAATAGTTTTATAGGAGATAAACATACAAATACTAAAATTCATTGTTTTCCCCTACAAATCTATAATTCACATTGCCTGTATGGATTTCTTATTTCTTTTAAAAAGATTTTATTTGTTTCTTTGTTTGTCTGTTTTTATTTACTTTTAGTAAATGTGGAGAATGGAAGGGCTCCTTTTCTTTCTATGTAGCATTAGGGAGAAGAATTGGAAATTTCCTCAAATTTAAGCTGCTCTCTTCTTCTTTGAGAAGCAGTGTCATTGTTGTGCTGACCCTGGAACAACATATCCCAGGAAGAGAGCTAAGCAAACTTCAGTGGTTCCTGACTACTGTCTGTGACCAAGGTCAGGATAGGGACTGGCTGAGAGTTCCTAGAGGCTATGTATCTAAGTACTGTCTGATTAATAATTTCAGCATTCAGGGGGCCACTTTAATACATTAAGATCTTTCATTTATAAAAGGAGATGTTCCAACAGTTTTATGCAAAAATAAAAAGCTTTTCATTCCTTTATATCTATTAAATGTGGTTCTAATGTAGAAGCTCATAAGGATTAGTTAGGAAAATAAGTGGCCATCACAGTTTACCTGACCCCTGCAATTGCTTCAGTCAGCTGACCTCTGCATTCCATCACTGTCTCATCCTTGGAGACATTGTTTTACCTTTTCTTTTCTTTTTTTCCCTTTTCATGATAACTAAATCTAAAAAAGATATATTTATGATAAGGGTATATAGATGTTCTTAGATATTGAGATCACAATGTCAAAACAGGAAGAGATGTTAGCAATAAACTAAACAAAAATCAAGCATACGTACAACATTATAATCTTTATTTTTCACACACAAATTCTATGACTTAAGTGGTTTAATTATCAGCGTCTACATGAGGAAACTGAGCCTTGGAGAAGTTAATTGAGGGAGCAAATGGCAGAATTAGAATGTGAGGAAAGCAGAATGTCCTGAGCTTTCTAATTCAGTGCACTAAACGAAGTTACAGATAAGAGAAACATTTCTAAACTTGAGAATTTGTAGTGAAAAGCCCACATCTTTTATGTATATACACACAATTCGTTGTCACCTTGAACACCAAAGAAAACCATAGTGAGATAAATGGAAATGGATTTTTAATCTTTCCTACTACATTCAAAACGTTTCCAGTTCATCCTAGAACAAGATGGAGTTTCTGAGAAGTCCACAGGCCTAAATTTTATGTTACATGCTAAGTTTATGTGATATTTTCTTCTGTAATTTCTGTCAAGTTCTTTCCACCAAACATCTCCATGTCCTCTGGTTGATCAACACTTAGTCAAATGAAAGCACCAGTTTTCCCATAAATACCTACATTTGTTACACTTTGAAACTTGTTTATTGTTTCACAAGTGAAATATATAGAGTATATTTAATAAACATGTTTGGAACAGTATACTAGACACTATCTGAGAGGTAAAAAATTATTTTCAAAACTAAAGTGTAGAAGCATCTTTCTTATGAACTTTAAATTCAAAGGAGAGAAGACAACATTCTACCTGTATTCAAATAAACGTATGCAATGCAAGATTAGTTTTGAGGAGGTATTTCAATATTGAACAAAAGAATATGAGGAAAAGAAGGCTGTATCATTATCACAAAGGTCAGACAGGAGTGTCAGAGAGGATCACTGTGAAGTAGGAGCATGACTTGAATCCTAAATGAAGAACAGGAATCAATTCACCAGGACAAGAGTAAACTCCAAACTAAGGGAAGAATGAATTCCCAAAATATAATTATAAATGGTTGAAGGGAATGGCCAATGTTAGATTGTTGCAAATTGTGCCTCAAGATAAAGGAGTGAAGAATATTGTAGACTATGGTGCAAGACAGCTCAGTGGATAAAGCACATGCCTTACAAGTGTGAAGACTGGAATTTGGATGCCTACAAACCATGTAAATGCCATGTGGGTGAGGCAACTCACCTGTAAATCTAGTGATCCATTTTATGCCATCTGATTTCATCTTTTCTCATGTTTTATGGGTTATTTGCAAATTTTGTATTATATATTTTGATTATATTCACTCTTTCACCTAAGGCCCACCCTTCCTTCCTTTCTCACCCAATTTTGTGTCCTTAAATACACACACATATATACATATGTGTGTGTGTGTGTGTGTGTGTGTGTGTATATATATATATATATATATATATATATATACACTGCCCTTATATGTGTGACTTTCTACTGGAAAGTGATAGATCTACACAGAGCAATACTTTTAAAGACAAGTGCCTCTCCATTCTCATTCATCATCTACAAATTGCTTACAACTTCTCTAGGGATGAGACTTTGTTCCTTCTGGGGATCTGTTAGGATTCTGTATAGCTTGAGCTTGCATAGGCCTTCTGAATTCTGTTACAGTTGTTGAGTTCATATGTGCAATTGTTCTGCTGTGTCCAGAAAACAGTTTCCTTGGAGTCATCGACCACCTCAGGTTCTTACAATTTTTATGTCCCCTCTTCTACAATGATCCCTGAGCCTTGAGGTAGAGGTAAAATATAGATGCTCCATTTATGGATAAACATTCTGAAATCTCTTATTCTAGGTATCTTGACCATGGGTGTGTCACTGTGTTATAATTCAAGTGATTTGAATTAGCAAGTAGTATGTTCAACTAAGAAACCCTCCTTTAATGAATAAGGTGGAGACTCCTTTTGTCAACTTTGGAGAGACACAGACATTCACACACATGTGAACACTGGGGACTAGAGGAGTTATATTTTATTCTCAACATAAAGAAAAGTCATTAAAAATATAAACAGAAATGTCTGATTTTTATTTTAACTAATCATACTAGTTGCTATTTGGGATTGGTTTCTAATGATGTGCTGAAAAGCACAGATCATGGTTAGGAGGCTATTGCAATGGTCCACCTGAGAGATGAAGAGGGTTGAGGATGAAAGGCAACAATACAAAGAGAAGATATGAAACTATTTTGTTGCTTTGATCAGAGATACAAGGTGACTAAATGCATTATCAGATGCAGGATTCAAGGTTTGGGAAGGGAATAAAGAACTTCTAAGTGTTTGGTTTACAAAACAAGGCAAGGCAGATTGTATTCCTCAATATAAATATACATGCCTGAGTACTGAGGGCAGGAACTTAAGATTCCCTTCCTAGTCATCTGAGGTGGTGGAGAGATCAATTAGGCATCCATGGGCATGTGGCAAATATACACACGTAATAGTCACTCTTTTCAAATCCCATGCAAGTGTTAATGTGGCAAACTTGCCAGTCAAAGCAAAAAGCTCAATATATAAATGTGTGTCTGAATCCTTTAGGTCTCTATTTTCTTACCACTCTGCCTGACCTTATTCCCTGCACAACAGCAATATTTAAATCAAACGAATTAATAATCTTATACTGACCTCAGGGTTTTCAAGTGAAAGGAATAGTTTTGTGTCTTTCACACTAAGTGAAAAGTTAGAAATAATCAAGTTTTATAAGGAAGTTATATAGAAAGCAAAAGAAGGTCAAAAGTTAGGTCTCTTGAGCAAAGAGCAAAGATGTAAAGACAGGATGGTTGGAGGAAATTGAAATGGTGCTCCACTGAACACACGAATGGCAATGAAGGTGCTGCAGAGTTATTGCTGATATGAAGAAAGTTTTAGTGATCTGGAAAGAAAATCAAACCAACCAAAATGTTATATGCTGAATCTAAGTCCAGAGGAAAGTCCAGCTCTTTTCACCTCTATGTAGTGGTGAAATAATGTCAGAATAAAAAACTAACACACCGAGATGTTGCAAGATAAGGAGTTTAATTATGGTTGCCAGGAAAAACCTACTTGGGAGAGAGTGTGCAGCTGCCAGAGCATTTCTGTTCTCTTTTATACATATCTGATTGCTGGGCAAGCAGAGACATGAAGCAGGTTACAAAAGCCAATTGGAATGCAGTTAGCAAAGCCATCAAGTTCTTAAATTAACAGTTTAGTGGAGACAGGAATCCAGGTTGGATGTGGTTAAATCAGCCAGTGTTATCTCTTTCCTGCTGTCCTCTGAGCACTGACCCTTGGACCTTGAATTAGCAGTTTTACAAGCATCATCCTTTACCCTCTTGTCCTGGTTTACTGATTAGAAGGAAAATCCTTGTACAGTGAAAGATTGCCTTGAATATCTTACCCAGCAGTTTGTGAGTTTGAGATTCAATATTCCAATCCTTTGTTGATGATAAATGAAGTATTTCCTGTTGTCATGGGAGCATCATTGTTGGGCACCAAAATAAATTGGAATGCTGGCCAAGACCTGGAAGGGCAAGCTGTTTCACTACCTGTCCAGGCTCTGTAGCTGGACCATTTGGATCTAGGAGTGTGCAGGTTCTGAGGAAAAGATCAGTAGCTAGCAATTGCTGGAGTAGCTTGTGACTGTGTAGCAAACATAGTTTAAAACAATTGTAGAGATGGATTAATCATGAGTTAAGTGTGAATTCATAAAGGAGAAACAGGTCAGCCTAAACCAATACTACAGGAAAAAACAAGTTATGTAGAAAAACAAGTTACCCAGTCATCCAACAAGCAGGTTACAAATAATTTGTAAAGTCATGAAACAGAGCCAGGATATAAATAACATTGGAAGAGCTGAATAAAGTATCAAGAAGTAAGGACTATGAGGGGGTGAAGCCAGACTGTCTTATGTATATGCTATAGCAAGTTATGCAGAAGATCCAGCTATTTGATAAAAAGAGTTCCAGGAGCCATGGGCTGACAGTGTCCCTGAAAGAGCATCTATTAGAAGATAATACATCTACATCTTAATATCTATAGATATAGATGTGGGTGTAGACCTTCATTTACCCAGATGTAGACATTGTTTCAGTGCAGAAGAGTTTATTCTTTTGTCTAATTAAATCACTGGTTCTGGCCAAGGAGCCCTGGAGCCCTGAAGCCCTGGAGCCCTTGAGCAATTTGTCCTCTTTATAATCTACACTTACCCCTTCAACTGGAAGGCTTCAGCTTTCATACAATCTAGACCTTTTTAACTGCTAGCCTGGACCTGGAAGCCTTCAGCTTTAACCTTCCAAGACCTACTGCTGACTGAGCCACTCTGACTAGCTCCCTTTTTCTTTTTAGTTCAACTCACTCTTTGTTCTGGGCTTCTTCTGCCAAGCTCTGCTGTATCTAGGTGAATCTCCCTGAGCTCTCTCTGCTCAGTCCTGCCTCTGTAACTGATTCTTCTGTAACTGCTCTGTAAGTTACTCCAGCCTCAGCTTCTGTCACTCCTCTATAACTGACTCTTCAGCTAACTCTAACTTTAACCGGCTCTTTAACCAGCTCTTCTTACTCTATTAACTGCTCCTTTACTCACTGATTTTTCTTACTGACTCTTTTAACTGACTCCACTGTCTGACTTTCTTCATCGCCTATGTAACTCTCTAACTGAGCTGAGAGCCCAACTTTTCTCACGAAGTTGGGCATGTCCTTACTCTTCCTCTGTTTAGTCACTTTGTTTGCCATTCACTCTGACCTCAGACATTGCTTCCTATGTGACACTGACTCCTGAGTTCTGCTTCCACTGTTTTTTCGGAAGGTTAAAGGTGTAGATCACCACTGCCTTCTGAATACTGAGATCAAAGGAGTTTGCTACCAATGCTTTCTTAATACTGGATTAAGGATGTATCTACATTCCATCCAGACCACACAGGCCTCTGAATGTAGCCCCAGGAATGTAGACGCTAGCTTCCACACAGGGCTATTCCTCTGAATATCTAAGGAAGAGAGGCCCATGTCAGATTGTAAAGATTCTAAGGAAACATTGACATTCTCATTTGAGGATAACACAGCTGGTATCTTTAAATTGAAGTTAATCACCACTTGTCTCCCATTCAAAAGCTTCAAATGTCCTTATAGGAATTCTATTAAGTCTACATGTCTCTGATTTCTCAAACATAATAGCATGACTTATGAGTATGTTACATTCATTGTTGAAATTTAGTACCCAGAAAAAAAAGAAACTTTCCTCATTTCCTCATGTATACATTTTATTCCCTCACCTCTCCCACAAGTAGCAAAATATTTACTGCTTATTTATTATATACTTGGTTGCCCAAATATTCTTATATAAATATAAAATTAGATCAATGATGTTTTGATAATTCCTAACAAGGGATCTATTCTGAAGCTCCTGGATCACAAAAAAATTTCAACCTTCAATTTCTATTGTTACAAAATGTGTTAGTGCTGGGCGATGATGGTGCACATCTTTAATCCATCACTCCAGAGGCAGAGGAGGGTGAATCTCTGATATTTATATTATGATATCTCTTTGCTGAGTTTAGTATCTAATGCTAGAAAATACATTCTTTCTTTGGATCTTCAAACATATGGGGTAATACTGATTGATGATACATGAGAGAGGATATAGATATAGATGATAAAGATATAACTATAAATGGTAGATAGAGATGGAATTAGAGAGAAAGAGATAGACCGACAGACAGACAGATAGAGATAGAAATATGCGGGAGCAGGTGCAGAGACCAACAGCCAGACATGTGGAGAGAGTCTAAATCTGTCAAATCCCTCCGCTCGGAGCTCGGGGAATCCAACAGAAGAGTACGCAGAAAGATTGTAGGGGATGGAGGGGGACCAGGAAAACATGGCCTACTGAATCAAACAAGCAGGGCTCATCTGAGCTCACAGACACTAAGTGGCAAGCTCATGGTCTGCATTGGTCTGCATCATGTCCTCTGCGTATTTGTGGTACCTGTTAGCTTGGTGTTTTTGAAGGTCTCCTAACTGTAGGAGCAGAGTGGTTCGGTCTCTGGTTCTTTGGCCTGCTTTGGGGACTCTTACTCCCTTTGAGTTGCCATGCCCACCTTTGGTTCTAGGGCTTTTGCCTTCTCATACTGTATTTTGATTTGAAGTGTTTGATTGCTGTCTCTAGGAGGACTGCTCTCTTCTGATGGGAGGAGGATGAGTAGAGAGGGGAGAGAGGGCAAACAGGTCAGGATGTATTGTATGAGCAAAGAATATTTTTCCAAAAAAAAAAACCTTTCTTCATCCTCCAAAAAAGAAAATCTTTGTCTTCTTTAAAATAGTGAAAACTTTGTAAAAAGGAATTAGGCAAGTTTCTTTCTATTTTTAAATTTTGATATATCAAAGACAGATGCCTTCTATCCTTTTCCCCATATCATTTACAAATGTTATTTATTCGCTATTTCCTTTAATTCAGAATATATAATAAAAATACTAAGTAGCTTTAAGCGTGTCATTCTCTTAGCTTTTACAAAACTTGTTTTTATAAAGATAGACATGTGCATATTTACAGCTTAAATATATATAATGTGGTTAATCCAATGTATATAGCATTTAAACTTTGTATGAATGTGTATAATATAGAATATATACCATACAAAATTAATCATTCAGAAACTGAAAGATAATTTGTTAAAAAAATGAACCAAAAAGGCTCTGTACACTCTCAAATTGACCATTTTTGTGATTAGTACAAAAACAAAAATAACATACATATTTACATATTTTTGTTCATGTATATATCAGCATATCATATCTATACTCTATTAAATATTAATTAAAGATAGATACACAATATGTAAACAAGTTACTAGATGATAAATATATAGATGTTTAGATTGATGATAAATAGATGATAGATAGATAGATGACATATAGATAGAGCGATGTACCAGGACAACCAGATTTACAACAGAGAAATGCTGTCTCGAAAAATTTTTAAAAAAATGAATTAATAAGGTTGTAGCTTCCATAGATAGTGTTGCATCTGATAGATCTGGGAAAGTAAACTGATAATTTTCTATAGAGGAATCACTTTAGTATGTATATCATAATTATGTATAGTGCTTTTCAATTTAAGACCTGATAATCAGAGTACATAAATATGATTTTTAAAAGTTATTTGACATTCTAAGAGAAAATATATCTGCTTTAAATGTACTATTGAAACAATAAAAAACAGTTAAAGTAGGTTACTATGCAATTGTTAAATAGTAACATGTATTTTGAAGGCTGGTTTCACAATAGAAAACTGATAAATATTAAATAAACTAATAATTATTTTGGTTATATTCTCATTGAATATTTTAAGTATGGATTTTATAAAAATCCTTTAATTTTTAATAAATCCTTTAATAAAATATAATAATTTTCTGAAGAAAATTGAAAGTCGCTCAACGGCTTACTCACTCAATGAACCAAAGATTCAAAATTATAGTTTTTCATGATATAATTACTCCCATCATCAAGGGTACCAAACTACCAGTGTGAATATGAAGTTAAGAACAGATTGTTGGAAAAAAATTGGATTTACACTTTTATTGTTCCAATTACCAGGAAATAATAATCCATTTGGAACTGAGAATACAGTTCTGAGCACCTTAGTCTTAAAGTTACATTTATATAAAACCTAAATCGTAATTATTAATGATGTCAACATTAGCCGTTACTTCAATTCATCCTTCTTATTAGACAATAATTACAAATCCAACACTTCAAAGAATGCTTCTTAGAAATGGGTATGAATGATGAGAACTGACTTTTTTGGAATTATTGAGTGGGATTTATTTCTTTATAATGGTAATTTTCACATAACTCTAGAACTTAACAACTTACTTTATGCTTACCATCCCAATAGACATGTACATGAACACTCACAAATAAACAATACATATACCACTTCAAGGGAACTCAACTTAGAAAAAGGCTTTGTCCATTTCTCATCTGTTACATACCTCAGGTGTTCTCTTTTGTAAGTCAACAAAGTATTATTTTAGACCTTGCTTCTGAACCTCAGGCTGGCATAGGGTTTCTGTTGCTATAATAAAACAGCATTACCAAAAGCAACTTAGGGATGAAAGGGTTTATTTCAGCTTACAATTCTTGGGTCAAATTCCATCACGGAGGGAAACCAAGGCATTACTCAGGAAAAGAACCTGAAGTTAGGGAGTGAAGCAGAGGCCATGAATGACTGCCCTTACTGGCTTGTTCCCCATGGCTAGCTCAGCCTGCTTTCTTATACAACTACAAACCACCTGCCAAAGGTACCAAGAGAGGCACCACCCATTAGTGGATTGGACCCTCCCATATCAATCATTAATCAAGAAAATGCCCCACAAACTTGTCTACAGTATAGTCTTGTGGAGTGTTTTCTCAATGAAGATTCACTCTTCCCAGATGTATCTAGTTTGTGTCAAGTTGACAAAAGCCAACCAGCACACAAACTTGTGTCTTATAGCTAGTATATTTTCATTTAATTTTTAAGCAGTTATGTGTTACAGTAGTCATTATTCTGTATGCGCTATTACAGTCTTATATTCTACTCTCATTTATATTTATTTATTCTGACAGTCAGCAACATTTGTTACCTACTCTTGTCTATTTCTTTCTTTTTCTTCTGGGGAAAACAGACTGTCTTCTAGAACTGGTCCATATAAACTCCAAGTAAGAAACAGAAACTTAAAAACTACAGAGACCTACAAAACTAAGCACTGAAGTATGACACAGGAGGAAGGGGAAACAAAAGGTAGTTCTGAAATATGTATAACAGACATTGATGTAAAAGTAAGAAGGGTTTTTTTTTTGTTTTGTTTTGACTTGTTTTTTGTTTTTTTTGTATTTGTCCTTGTAAAAGTAATAAAAGTAAAAGGGGGTACAGAGATAATGTAGGAATAGGAAATACCTAAAGTTCAAAGGAGAAGAGAAGGGGGGAGGAAGAGAAACAGGAGGAGAAGGAAGAGGAAGAGGAGGAGAAGAGGAAGAAGGAAATGAAAAATGAGGGAGGGAATCAAAGATTTAAAATATTTTACCTACAGATATTAAAGTATCCTTTTGAATAATTACAGGGATGAATAAAAATAATTTAGGTGCATCAATAACAAATGGGAAACACATCCCATATTCAGCCTCCCATTGCTTAAAGGCTGTATATAAAACAGCACCAAAAAGAATCAATAGAGCCATTAACCATCTCATCCACAGGGTGTGATAAATGATAGATTACCATCAATGGGATCAAACTTTTCCCATTCAAAGGATGGCACTTTCCTATTCAAGGACCACTTGATTGAATGGTGCTGCAGATCCCCCTAATACCCAATTTCCTAAAGTCATTTGAAGGATGGGATTATTTAGTTTATATTCTAGGCAACTAATTGCAGCCTGAGACAACAGCTGTGTAAGGAACATAGTTGCCCAGGGAGCTAGTTCTCTGAATATTGGGGGTCTTATCTTCAGCCACTTTGATTCCTTGAAAAAGAATTCATTGACTGCAAAGAACCCCCACACCACACCACACATTCAGTTTATACATATTCTTCAGGGGGGAAAAAAACTGTTTACAGACTGCCTATTTTGGATTTTGCTACACAAAATTATTTTCTGAACTTTATAATCTCTAAAGCAGGCATGACTAAATGTTCAACACAGAAAAATATCAGCATTTAAATCACTGTAGAAGCAACTATTATCTGTTTATTGTATACATTTTGAGTTACTACCTAGCAGATGGTGAAGTTACACCCTAAATGATGGATAAATTAGAATTTAAACTCAAATTTTTCGTGCTGTCTTTCCTTGCAATTTGAGAAATAAATGTATATACTTTATTATGCACCTATGTAGTTTTGATCTGCAATGCTTTATGCTGTTTCATAGATATGTAAGAACTGATTTATTTACAAATCTAATTCCTCTGCTTTGCCCTGTGTTTTATAAATAACTGTTACCCTGTCAGTAGAAAGCTAAATCCTGGGAGTTTGTCTGATGGTTTATTTTACTATATATTTCTACACCACATCTCAATGCTAAGCTCTGTCTTTGCTTAAATTTTCAGAAACAAGCCACTTCAGACTTTTTAACCCTAAAATAATCAGAATCCATAAAAAATCTGTCACCTTTTTTTCAGATGCAAAATTCTGTTATTTTTTATTTCTCTTCCAATGTTCTTTACTCTTCTCATTCCTTTTCATATTGCTTCTGTTTTAACTTGTAATTGTTTATGAAATAATATATACTTAATTCTTCACACTAACTAGTATCAGCATAAAAATATTGATGAAAATTAATCTTAAAGGCAAGATATTTCTGCTGGTATTATTTTTACACAGGTCAGTCCAGAGTGGAGGAGGCGATAAGTACATACACATAGTCATACACATGCATTGTGTTTTGATATCTGACAATCTTCACCCACCTCTACAAATATAATAATAAATATTTTGCAGTGATTGTGTTTACAAACATGAGAAGAAATCAACATATCTTAAAGAATCATTGTCCTATATTTTCACAGACAATTTTCTTTCAAAAAGTATTCTATTACTCTATGGTTCTTTCATCTCCCTCTTTGTTTCCTTTGGACCCATCCTGAGCCCTGCACATCTCTTTATAGGGTACTCCTGAAAGGTGGTTGATGCTGGGTAAGCCAAAGAAGAAGGGATGAAATAGTTCCAAACTCTAGTGATGCCATTGCTTTAAAATACTTAACACTGCATTTAAAATAAAGGTGTCTGTTTGTTTGAAATTAAATGTTTATTGATTCATATATATAAGTAGTATGTGAAAACTCAGGCAATTCTGTTAAGTGGGAATGTTCCTCTGTATTTTTTAAATACAAATTATCATTTGAATTATTCTCAGAGGTTTCATAGATTGAATATACAACACACTAGTTTTTACCTATTACTAATTAAATGATATCTAATTGTATTGTATATATTACCCATATATGTTCACCTCAGTCCTCATCCATTGCACTCAAAGTACACTATGAAGTTGATCATTTTTATATTATATTTTATTTTACTTTATCATCCTTCAAGGGAAATAATCCTAGTGTGACCCAAACTTTATCTCTCAAGCTTTCAGAATTTATCAAATAAAAGCTTATGGTTGAGCTTCAGAACAATCCACTTTGGTCTCCATCAATACAATTTCAATCTCATTCACAGCACTGGATTAAGTCTTTGAGTATTTTTCTTACATTATCTTTCATGGTTAAAGTCTGTTATTTTATTTATTTGCTGGCATAAACTCTATTTTTAAAAATCTTGTAAGACTTTCTGAGTCTGTCAAACATATTTCTTTAAAGACAGCCTTTTATATGACAGCAATTCTACTCTCCTTGCATTTTGTATTAAGAAAAGCAATATAGTTAACTTTTAATGGCAAGATTATTTGTGATGTGTATTTCTCAAATCAGAAATATTTTCAACTCCCACTGAATGCCTAAAACTGACAATTTAAGATGATAGGTGATATTTTTCCCCATGTTCTAAGAATACCAATTGCTCTTGAAATTGGCTTTTGTTGTGAGGTAGCTTTATTACTGTTCTTGTCAAAATAAATTTATAAAGATATTTTAATAATTGAATTTTCAGAACTAAAAACTTATAATACAGGTTCATGAACTAAAAAAAAAAAATCAACTTAAACATTTGTATAAAACTGAGATAGCACTACCTTTTAGGTACTTGAAAATGTTGAGGACCTACAAAAACACATTTTTTAGAGAATGAGATTCTATTACAGATAGTTTTGTTCAGTCCTTTCTATAATTAAATGCCAATAAAGATTGAAACATTTTATAGCTATGGTAGGACTCTACCAAGAATAGGTTTTTATTTAAGAAGATAGATTATAATTCAAAATAAGAACGGAACAAATTTCTGTCATATGTATTTGTTGTTGTTTGGTAGTTTGTCAGTTTATTTTAAAATTTACTTTTAATCTTGGCTTTCAGTTTCTTACTATCAATATACAAAAGGTAGCAAAGCTTATTTTATGCTTCTCTTTACTCTTAATATAAATCGTGTAGTTTTACTCTCTTGTTATGAAAAGAATAGGTTGATGTCATTAGATATATAAAAACCTACAAAATTAATTTATGTGACTACAGAGGAGCTAAAGTGCCTTTGCCTTTCTTACTTTGGATTAGGCTGTCAAATTCTCTGATTCCTACCAAAATTTGATGCACATACATAAAGAAAAGAGAGAAGAGGGAGTGTGTGTAAGTCAGGAGGAAGGCAAGGAGATAATGGGGGGATTGAAGAAGAAGACAAGTGAATGAGAGAGAAGGAAGGAGAATTAAGGAAAGAGTTCTTGGAATATTGATTTTCACAATAACTTCTAAGGTGACAATGGTGGTACCTCCACTAAACACATGAGTACCATTTAAAATTTGATTGTCTGATTATAAGGCATCCAAAAAATGGCATTTTGTCAAAAAGTTAATCAACTACCATATGCATAGTAATTGCACTTCTGGGCATTTATCCCAGAGAGATGAAAACTTAAGTTTAGCACTAAACTCTGCACACAAGTGTTTATGATATCTTTATTCATAACTGGTAAAACTGGAAACAAGCCAGATATACCTCAACAGGTCAACAAACTGCAGTAAATCCAAATCTCAGAAAACTAGACAGCAATAAAAAGAAGGCTAAATTCTTGAAACATGCAGACACCTGGAAGAACCTTTATGGAATTTTACAAAGTACAGACAGCATTCTCACCAAGCTTTATACTGTATGATTTTGATGAGGAAAATATCTCAGAATAGCAAGGTACTATACAGGGAGAATATATTAGTATTTTCAGAACATGAGGAGTGGGTGGGTAAGAAGAACTTGAGCATGTCTATAAATGTCGAACTGTTGCCAATAGTAGAGCTATTTGGTGACATAAAGGGTCTTAGCCAAGCTTGTATTGATATCATGCCAATGATAATGTTTTTTAGGTTTTTCAAGGTGTTATCACTCAGAGAAATTAGGCATAAAGAACAACTGACCTTCTTGGATTCCTTATTGAGCCTATAAGTATCTCAAAATTAAATTTAAAAAAAACTAGTTGTTTAAGCTTATTATACACTAAGTGAGAGCTTCTAAGTGGCCACACCCTGTAGAAATTCAAGAGGCTTTAGTAACATCAAGAGACATCGTGTTATGATCTAAAAGCCTTCTGGGGACATTATATTTATGTGGCATAGAAAGCAGAATTTTTAATGGTATTATAAGTTGTATATGTGATTGATAAGAAAATTGACAATGATATTCATTTGCTTTTACAATTAAGTGCAATCTGTTATCTTTTTTTACGTTTATCATGATCAGAGATGTACCCACCTTGTGATTTCTTTGGCTCCTTTTCTATTCTTTGTGTTTTCTATTACACACAATTACATTTTATAGCTACTTATTGCCAGGATTATGTACAATTGTGAATTATTTTTAAACTAAGAGCCACAGTATCATAGATAAGCACAAAATTTATAGGCAGTTCATGAAAGGTTTATGCTTTTTGGCAATTTTATTGCTTGGTGCTAGGCTGTCTGGTAATTTTTAGAATCATTTGTAAATGTTCAAGTATACACTTCAGAGGAATGTTCTAATGTTAACACAAAGCAATGTCCTGTCCTAGAAAAACATAAGAATAAAGATACGCATTCTTAGCTGGGCAGTGGCACACACCTCTAATCCCAGCACACGAGAGACAGAGGCAGGAGGATCTCTGTGAGTCTGAGGCCAGCCAGGTCTACAGAGTGATTTCCAGGACAGCCAGAGTTACAACACAGAAACCTTGTCTTGGGAAAAAAAAAACACATTCTAAAAGGCTTAATCAATTCACACTAACTTACTACTAATGGAATTCTGAGCACTCATTCCTAAATGAAATCTCTTAAGGCACTTCTGATGCCACTATTGCAAGGTTTGTGTGGAAGTACAAAGAAATTTTTGAAGGCAAATGTTGTATACTACAAATGATGAAGACTTTCTTCAGTGGTATGTCTCTACTTAAAAGAACTAATATTGTGGATTTATGAACTTTACATTTCCCTAAAATATTCACACATAGTCACCATGACTCTGGAACTATATAGAATTCAGAAAACTTTTATTTCATGTGTATGAACAGTTCTCCTACATATTTTGTAGAAAATGTGTTTCTTCACAATTGAGACCTCTACTAAAAAGAGGTCACAAACACCCAATGGAAACAATGTAAGTTACTATCTTAAGCTTTTTATATATTTCCCATGCGTGTGCTGACCAACAACATTGACACAGTAACTGCACATTTGCAAACAGTTCAGCTACTTGTTTATGAATGCTGTCAGCATCCTGCACATTTTATGGAAAATCTTAAACAATTAATCTCTGAATTTAAAAATGAATATATTTCCTAATGCTCTAATAATTGTCCTCTAAAGGAAAAAACAGAAATGCTGCAGTGTTTTCAAATCTGAGTTCTAATATAGTGCTTGAAATGCATGCCTACACTCAGGTGTGTTAACTTACACCTAAAATCCCAGCACTTGAAAGGCTGAAGCTAGAAGATTGCTGCAAGCTCAAGCACAGCTTGAACACTTAAATTAGGCCAGCCTGAGCTACATGATGAGACCATATCTCAAAAGACTATTAAGAAAAAATTTAAAAAAGAAGCAAAAAATGCATTCCTGGTCATGAGACCATACTTTGTAGTGGATAAGCCATAATTTGTCATAAGTTTTTGTTTGTTTGTTTGTTTGTTTTACCAAACTTCATGGTTAATCATACCAACTACAGATCTGCTTTGTAGTTGTCTCCTAGATGGAAAATTTGCTGAGAACTGACTCCTGTTGACTACCAGTAAAATGAAGTGCCTGGTACACAAGCCAGGAGCATTGCTGCCTGGAAAGATTTATACATACTAAATTACTCTCACCTGTCCTTGAATGTAACTAGAAATAAGAAATATAGTCTTACAGATTTTTAGGTGTTTGATTTAGGGGAGTAGAAGCTCAAGACCGTTGCTATTAGTACATGCATGCATCAATATTAATAAAAATATCTACTTTAATAGCCTTTGGCTTTATACATTTCTCTTGATTTAAAATAATAATGACTTATGAAAAATATCCCAAAGTGAGACATATCTTACTGTAAAAATGCCAGTCATGTTAAGGTCTATGATGATGACATTTTCCACTAAAATACAAATTTAAAAGACTGCAAATCAAGAGTGAAATAGTAAGCAAAATGAACAAGAAAAAAACAAACATCATGTTTCACATAACCCTATGATTGAACTAATAATCTCTGTGTAATTGCATATATATATAGCATATTTGCAGAAGATTATATAGACTATCAAGAAAAGAAAAATTACATAAATTTCAGTTTGATGTCATGAAGTAGAAACATCCAATCGCTGTGAGCTACCTAAACTAAGACAATAAAGTCAGAATCCAGTGCAAATTGGTCACATCATCTGTGAATCTGCTTCTCCAAAATCATAACCATTGCTACCCAAAGCTTTCTCCTGAGGAGCACAGGAGGGTGAAAAAAAAAGTAATAAATGGGCATTTAGAGAAGAAAATAGCCTCCATTGCCACTGTGGACTCACACTGAGGGGAAATCAATGCAGCTGGATGAGTGGGGAAGAAGCCTCACTCTCTCTCTGGTACTCTATCCTACACAGCTAATCCCAGTGACCTTTGGGGAAGCTGAAGGCATAAAATGACCCCAATAATCAAAAGCACAATTAGAATGAAGAGGGCAAAACCGTGACTGTGGTTAGAAAAGACAGACAATGAAGAGACTGTGGAGGAAATTTGTTCCCTTAGCAGTTAAGTGAATGCAGCCTTAAAATGGTCTTACTAGTCTCAGAGGGATGGCTGTCATGGCTCACTCTTGAGGCTAGGAAGGTGAGGAGATGATCTCTCAGTGGCTTCAAACTCGGCCCACTTCTAATTCAGGCACCAGAATAAAAGAGATAAGAGAAGCGGGTAGGTGCTGAAGTTTCTCTGGCTCAGTAAAATGTTCTCTTGTAGTAGCCAAGAAATTTGTAGGGTAGCTACAGTGTCATGCTCCACACACCCCTCCCCATCCCCGACCCCTGCCTTAGGAGATAAATTTAACGAAATTCATTTATCTCTATGAGCGTAAACCAAAAACATAAGAAAACTCAATTCCTAATCCAAAAGAATGGTATGGGGTCCTCCTGAATGTTGAGATGGACTATCCTGTGCAAAAGAAGGAGCCATACTGAGCACAGAAAAAAATGTGGCTAGGTGAAAATGAAACTTTCAAATTCCACATTATGTTGAATTTTAAAAATTCTCCTCTATAGGCTCCAAATCTCCACTTTAACATAGAAACAATATATGCATCTTCTCATTAAAACGAGGTTAACTTTTATTTTTCTAGATTCCTGCTTTTTTATTTCTAGTGAGAGAGAGTAAGAAAGGGAAGTAGGAGGACCTGGAATGACTTGGAGGACAGGAAACTGTAATCAGAATATATTATACAAAAAATATCTATTTTCAATAAAAAGACTGGAAACATGTTTTTTTTTTTAAAAACAAAGAAGAAAAAAGGTTATAAGATATAAGATACACACACACACACACACACACACACACACACATACACACACATATATGTATATATGTTATTAAAAGACTCTCTGAAGTTTTTTTAAAGTGTGTATATGCCTGTGGGTCAATGTGTGGTACGTGTCCAGTGCCCATGGTGGTCACAAAAGGTATCAGATCTCCTGGAGCTGAGTTAGAGGCTGCTGTGAGGATCCACATGTGACTGTTGGGAAGAGAACTCAGGTCTTCTCCAAGAACAGAACCATGTCTCTAGCCCTAAAATGACTTTTAAAAGAAATATCTAATTTGAAATACTAATACTAGAAAGTAAAAGAACCTACTGATTTCCAACTAGGTGTTCAACACTGTGATAAAATCTTTACAAACTTTGATCATTTGGTTCCTTTGAAACACATCTATGAAATAGGTATGACATTATACCTTATAGATGAAAGAAACAAAACCAAAAAATAAATAGATATTTAAAGTAACTAAATACTTAAATAAGATAGTAGATCCTAAATATATTATTATGTAGCCTATCTAAATTAAATAACAATAGCTACTTAGTTTTAGGGATTCCAAAACACCAAATATATCATTTGATAATTTATTAAATTTAAGAAAGCTTTGAATAAACTGTTATACCACTGGTAATGGCTTATTGCATGAAGGCCTTTTAATACAGGTGGGGAGATGTTGGTAATTTGATGTATTCTATTATAAGATATAATCCAAAGTCGAAGAATCAGACATCACAGGTTTGTTTGTTTTTCAGTCTCTTCTTTCCTCAAGCTCAGCTTCCTACCACTGTAAAAGATGAACAATCCTATTTGTTCTTGACTAACACCATTTTTTTAATAGAAGGGATATTTTATTAATTTAGATGTTACTATTGTGCCATTCTTGCCACTTAAATGTATTTGAGTGTGCTTTGGGGGCAGCTGGGACACCACCTGTTAACTGAGTTCAAGCACTATTTAATTAGCCCCCGTTGAAGTTACCTTATGCTTTGACTAGAAGACAGTGGAATGGTAGCAGATGCTAAGCTCAATAAATAAAAGCCTTTGAGTACTAGGTCAAAGTGGGTGGAGAGAATAGCAACAACAAAAAAAGAAAAAAAAAAAAAAAAGCCAGCAACAGACGGAGCCAGCCAGAGATACTAAGTAAAATAAACCGGAAATTAACTCTCCTAGATAAAGTTCAAGGCAGCAAATCTCTGAAGATTAAATTCCACCCCAGCAAGGTATCTGTCACATCACATTACTGAGGATTTGGTCTGAGGATTGTGAATAAATACAGGACTCAACTGGACAATTGGCTCCGTTTCTAATTATACAAGAGGGTGGTTATCACTCACTGTTTCCGTGAAAACCCCTGTGACACTCTTATTCCAAACATTCAGACATCAAAGAAAAAAAAAAAACATATTGTCATGTTGAAGGATAATTTTCCCAATTACTGTAAGAGCTCTACTCTGTCAGTGTTTCTGTGAGAAGAGTTCTGGCAACAAATGGTTTTAAAATTATATGCATTTCTCCATCAATCGAACACTCTCCATACTGAGATCACTCTGTCCTGTCTTGTTGAATTAAGTTGCATTTAAATGAGTTCAAAGTTTTTTCCTGCATTTGGTATTCTGTCACTGCCCTATCCCTTAATGCATTTGCCTTCCTCATATTTCATTGCATGCTTTACACTCACGGAATTGTTACACTTACGTCTCTTATTGATGTTGTACATAAATATGCGTTAGATGTCTGCTATCTATTATTGTATTGGCTTGATGTGCTTCTAAATCATGTAAACAAAATGACGTTTTTAGAATTTTTGTGTACTCTAACTTTTTTTATTTCAAACCTGGAAAGGATAATCAGCAAACCAAATATTAATTCCAAATTGGTATCATATCACTTCAGTTTCAAGAGTAAACTTAAGAGAAAAAAAATGAATGAACTCCATTCAAATCAGAGTATATCTGTATTTTATCTATACATCAGAAACTCTAATTCAAAGAGAGCTTTCAGGACAAAAATACAATACAGTTTTCACTAGCCTCAATATATTAAAAATTGTCATGGTTCATTGATGTAACAGCTTCTTTCAGTTTTAAATTTATTGCTATTTATTTCATTTACTTTGATATACATTGTTTCAATCAGATCCCCATGTAACAGGTAGCTAGGAAAATACAAGTAAAACATTCACTAAATGGCAGTAAAATAACTATTCCATATATATATATACCATATATATACATATATGGCATACATTTTATATATTTCATATATATAATATCTATACCATATATGTATAAATATGGTGAATATATATGAAATATATATATATATATATGAAAGATTGCAGCCTATCACATATAACTATATGCAGTTATAAATTAAATTACAATGATTACAGTACTTTAGATGGGTGAGTAAAAATGTCTCACGTAAGGAAATAGTACACACCTATTCAATTAGAAAAGTTACCTCTATCCTGAACTCCTGACTATAGCAAAAGTGTCCTCCAGAGTTTTCTGCAACCATACAGTAACATTCTATCAATATCCACTTGTACTTAAGCTTAGCATTAGAACTAGGCATGGGAAATAGTGCCTGAACATGTTTTAAAAGCCCTTAAACTAATGTCAAAAATACGTTTGTCACTATAAAAAATATTTTTTAAAACTAATTATTGGAAATAATCTGGATACATTTAATTTTACTTAATTTAATTCCTAAACTAACATTTTCTAGAGATATTGTATGAAATTTCTATTTTAATGTATAATGTTATTTATTTCTTGCTTACAATCAACTGACTACCTCCTTAAATATTTTACTGTGTCTATAATGGTAGTGATGAAAGCCAAGTAGTGTGCTCAAAGAGCTAAAAAATAGATTTATGAAATCATCTAACCTTATTATTCAGTGTTTGGAGAAAAGCAACTAACCTGGTATCCCATTCTTTATATGGTATTGAAATTCCATCTGATTCTTATCAATGAGTATAAGGGCCATGATATATAGCTCAAAGGGAAGTGTCTTCAAGTGTGAAGTCACTTGGAATCAAATTTCCAATCTGCAGTTTGCCAATTGCATGAGACTAAGGGCCCTCTGCTCTCTTTAATGTCTGCATCTCAAATATAAGAACATTATTACTGGGGTGGTGATGGGAAGGTAGATCTGGGAGATGGGGAAAAATGGGGAGGTAGAGGGAGAGGAGGAGGGGGTCAGGATGTATTCTATAAGTTGCATGGGAGAAGAAAAATTTAAAAAACAAAATAATTAAAGCAAAACGAAAACAACAACGACAAAAAAAATTATGGTGACAATTGGCAGTTCTATGTTCATGACAGAACTATAAAACATGGACATTAATATGCCAAATAAAATTAGAATTATATAAATAATATTTGTGACAATAGTCAGTGCAGTTTTTCCTTCCTTTTCTTCATTTTCATTTATCCATGTAAATAAAAATATGTAAATAAATATCATGTAAATAAAAATATCTGAAAAAGCATTTTTGAATTAATTGTATGAAACTTGTACCATTATGTATTATTGTTATCCCAAGTCATAAGCTAAGATTACCTGTCTATCATTATTTTACTTCAGACAAATACCAAACATTTCCGAATTTTTCTCTTCTCAACAATATAAGATGATGTTTTCAAATTCTGGCAGAAATATTCAGTAGCTAAAATTTGTATTTTAATGCATATCTTATAATAGATTTAACATTGTGGTTCATTTTACTAAACCAAATTTCTGCTAATTATTGTCAACAATAGTTCTTATAACCATAGTTCTTCTAAAATTATAAGAAACATAAGCAAGTCCCTTGACTTTCCAATTACAGTAAATAGAGATGATTGTAACATTGATGGTGAATACATGTTACCATGTTGCTGCTTTGAAAAAATACTTCATGAAAATGTAGTAGGAGGCTGAGGTAACTCAGTAGGTTAGGGCACTTATGGTGCAAACATAAGAACCTAGGTATAAAATCCCAATATCTATAAAAAAAAAACAAAACAAAAAAACTAGATATTGCTGTTATCAGTAATCTTAACTTTGAGGTTAGAAATAGGATCCCTGTAGCTCACTGGCCAGCAAAACTAGCAAAATGGCAAATTTCAGTAAGAGACTCTGTCTGCAAGAAACAAGCAAGACATGATAGAGAATGACTCCCACATCCTTTTCTGGCCTTCTCATGGGGGTGTTCTCACCCACACACAGACATGCACATACATGCATGCACAACACAAAAGAAAACACAGAAAATCATTCATTTGTACAATTTTAATGATATGTGTCATGTTTGATGATCTAAAACAGGGTACTGCAGTTTGGTTGCATTGTGCATTAAAAAAAAGTCACTCCGTTCTGTAAATTTTTAAGTGGGTACTATGTAAAAGCAACTTATGTTGATTTTTCGCTCTAAATCTCTATAACATTCCTTATATATCTCCCTTTATACCGACCTCAAAAGAATAGAGTAAATAATAATGTGTAGTCAATAATCATTTTAACCATTTAATCATTTAATTTAATTTTGATTTGATCCTGTAGGATTCTGATGCAGATTAAATCTTCACAATTTTGTACTTAATTTTGTAATTCATTGCCTAGGTTTCTAATTAAATGTTCTCAGTACTTCATTTAAAGGACCCATTCCCTGCATTCCTCTTGATTAGTTGGAAAGAATCAATGAGAATCGATCCAATTTGTAGAACACAATTCTCATATTGATAGTAGTTTGTATTCATTTGCTTTCGCCTAATCTTTTATTAATGGTCATCTTCAAAATGTCACTGAATGCCAAAGTGTGGTGCAGTGATAATTCAAATCTATAAAGAAACCAGTTTGACACTGTACAGTAGACCAAATGTGAGACTTTTGTGTTTAATGTAAATTATGGGAGGTAAACTGGACTGAATGAGACATGGCAGCAGGAGGACATACTAAGTGTGGAAATCTACCTGTCCTGGAAATTTCTACGTAGACCAAGCTGGCCTCAAATTCATAGAGATCTTACAGCCTCTGTCTTCCAAACAAGTGCTGAAATTAAAGGCATGAAGTACTAAACCCACTTTTGAAACTCCAAATTGTAACATCAAAGTTTTTTCTCTTGGGCTTCTACATTTCTATATTGCAATGTTATCTACTGAGGAATAGTGAACAACTTAGAGAAATATGGGTAATATGCCAGAAACCATGAGTTTTCACCCTATGAAAATAGACATGCCAGACTTGCTTAAACTACACGATCTTCCTACCACACTTTCACTTTTGATGTGTCCATAGTAGATTAATTGTTAACACATTCTATACTCTTTTCAAGCTCCTTCTCATACAGTATGTTTCTCCAGATATTTAGGTCAGAAATACCATGATGACTAGCCATTTAATCATCATACCTGCATAGTCTAATAACAATAGCTGTTGTTCTCTGTACATTTTATGTTGGGTCTTAAGTTTGATTGCATACAAGTATGACATGGTTTCTAGAAAAGTAAAACTGTTCTATGCCACACAATTGTCTTCCTAGTATTACACATCTAGTAGATTGATGCTAGGATTCATGATTGAGTTAAAGTGATGCAGCCATTATCAAAGTATATTTTCCCTTTACAGTTAGCAAATGATTTCTGAGGCTATACTTTGGTATTGGGAAATCTACCATTCTCTAACCTCATTCCACCCAAAAGTTTTAGGGCTGTTTGCTGCTGGTTAAACGATAAAAAGTTCCACTTAGGCAAAAAGAATAGATTCAGGAGCTTTAATCTGCAATGTAGTTAACAGTTAACAACAAGATATGTGTTTCTTATAATCATAAAGGGCAGATTGGATTTCTTTCCAACATGAAGACATCATTTGCCCTATCAGGCCATTGTAAAATGTAGACATATTATACGTTATGTAGCACATAATAAATTACATATAAAATATGTAAATATTAAAAAAATAAAATATATAAAAATTATATATACATATATAATTTTTCCATCAATCAAAATTTTGAAAAAGTTGTATTTAAATACAAAGTTTACTAGAAAATCATGTAAGCTAGTGTACATTCTGTTTGTGGTTTCTTTTTTGTATTAAATATGTAAAAGATTGTTATAAGATAGTTCATGCTTACATATTTGATATGACATAAATAATACATATTACAAAGATTATAGATATAATATTATATATTATTTGTTTAAGCATCCTATACAGCCCCACATCAAGAAGATAAAGTCACAGAACTCATTTTAATACATACCAAGGCTTTTATTAAGTTGAGAGTAGTTTTTATCCCAGATAACAGCATTTACTGAATAATAAAATAATGAAAATATTGTGAACATTTATGTAAAATAGGTAACACAAAGAGAGACACTAGGGAAAAACTATATTGAAGGGACAGCTGATGAGTGTCATGTTTACTAAGTGGAAGTGTGAAAGTTCTTGTTGTAGCCATGAAGTTGTATTAGCAGTGGGATATGTTTAGGCTGTGGATGGAGCATTCATGTGAGCACTATGGAAATTGCATACACTTATAAAACACACTGGTATTTCTTATCCTGGCTGGTAGATTCCATAGAGAAAGCAGGATGAAATGTGTGATGTCTGGAGAACTATAAAACATAAGTATTTAAGAAATTTGGATAGTGAAAAGGCAGACATTTTAATAAACACTAGTGTGGTCTATCCCTGCAGACTAGAACTGAAGTTGAAGGACAGAGAATCTAAAAACCAGATTTGTTTTTAACAAACAAATGAAAAATAGGATTTCATAACAATGAACTGTTTGCTTTGGAAGACAGTGAGCACCAAGGAGACCCTAACTTCCCAGGAGGCCCTCTGTATCTGATGGGATTTGATCATGAAGATCTACTCACCTTAATTTGAACCTTGAATGTTTATGATTTTATGATTCAGAATTCCTTTTTCTACTTCACAAAATATTTTATAACTAATATAGGCTTACTAGAGAGAAAGAGGACACAAAAACATCTGATCTCATCTATAATAATTTCCCTCCTGTTCATGATAGGAATGGAGAAAACACTTTTTTTTTTTTTTTTTTTTTTTTTTTTTTGCATTTTACAGTGGCTTCTTACTCTAAAGCTGGTCACTTAAAATTTACTTTCATTAATTGATCTGTTACCTTCGATTCTGTGTAAAAATAAAAAATACAGTACCTGATCAGGGGAGTTTACATTTTTCTCTGAGTAACATACCCATGAAAGCCAAAGCCCCTAATACCAATGCATTTGTAGATGATGTGGAGGCTTAAATCAACAAACAGTAGAATTGATCTATACTGAATTCAACAAACTGTTGAATTGAATTCATCAGTACATCTTGAATTCTAGCCCATAGGACCCTAAATTCAGGGTCTATAGAGGAGTCCTCCTTCAAATATTCTAAAACAAAATAACCTCTCACTTCTTTATCTTATAGCCTGTGGCTCAATAATCAATACTACTTAAGAACAATAACAAAAAAAATTATCTATTTTTTGGACTCAACATTCAGCCTCCAGCTCACACAGAGTGAATCAATGGGACATTTTATTTTATCGTTATCTTTTGACAAGGAGGAGGAGAAAGAAGAAAAATTAGTGAAGTTAGTAAAAATGGCACCTTCTGTCTCCTTTAAGCCCAGCATGTCTTTAATTGAAGACAGCATTAGATAGACAGGATGGGCTTTGTAGATATGGTAAATTGATTGATTAAGTCTAATCTTTTCTAAGCCTACGCAGTGGGTAGAAACAAGGAGGTAAGTTTACAAAGCACAAGGAAAAGCTAAGAGTTAAATGAAGTTTTTTTTTTCTTTAAGAAGATTTATACAACTCATTTCAATGATAATGAACTCGCTTTTCTTATTTCCATGAATTTTAGGAAAATATCCATATTTCTAGGAAGTCATTGGTAACAAAAATGTACAAAACTTATACCACAGTTTTATGATGCTATGTAAACAAGCCAATTTAATTCAGTCATAGATTTGGAAGCATATTACCATGTTTTAAACAAAGTGATTAGAAAGAGTGAAACCACATTAAATAAACTATGCCTTCATAAGTGTGTGTAGGGTTTGTCTTGACTGTCTGTGTTTGTTACTAAAATTGATTAATTCATGAATTTAAAGTAGCCCTGCATACATTTTATTTTTTTTAAAACAATATTTGAGGAAGCAGGGTTGCATCCTTCCTTAAGAGCCTTATAATACACATGAAAAACAATTTTTTTTTATCTCTCTGTGTCAGTCTCTTATTTGTTTAACTCCTTAAGCAAGGTTACTTGGTTTGTGCTCCAGCCCTCTAGTAATTAATACTGCCCCAAATTTCACTATGAGATCCATTTCACAGTCTTTCTAATGGATGGAACACATGACTCTGACCTAAACAGTCCATGTATCTAGCAAGTTAACAAGCTGGACGACTAGAGAGTACACACATTCAATGCCTGGTCATTTCCAAAGTGACTTTTGAGGATAAACATGACAATGCCATCCCTAGAGAGATAAAAATAAATAAAGCAAAAGGTGCATGCCATCCTTTTCTCTGCACAGATCCAAAACTTCTTCTCTATATTTTAACCACAACAGTTTCATCCTTTGACACTTGTGGTAAGGATTACAGAGAGCAAGGAAGTGAGAGTAAATAATTGGTAGCTGGCAGGACCACCTTGCAGACTTGTGATAGTCTTTTTTACTTCCTGTTAAAAATTCCTAAGTCATTTCTTAATAGCTCTGCCTAAGACAAAATGTGTTGACCTAACGCAATACAAACAGAGACACAAAGTTAATGATGCTTGTGACGTTCCTAGGGGGACACTACCTGTGTGTTCTTACTGCTTCATTCATAAGTGACTCACTTTCTTTCCTAATCAAACAACTCCTCTTCCCCATGAAAGACAGAAGAATCCTCTGCAGATGCTGTTTAAGGGGATAAAAGCCCACAGAACAGTGCAACTTGAATGACCTATGATTCCACCTTATTTGACTTAGAAGCTATACTCATGGTGTTCATCGTTTCTGTGTCTGTTTATCAGCAGCAAAGAAATAGGTGATGGTTGAAATTGTCACACATATATCTATAGCTCATATGGATAGGTCATATAATAGAACTACTAGATTGTTATCACTCTCAGGCTAAACCTCAGCTACCGAGTATCAGACCTGAATGTTGCACTTGGCCTCATTTAAAAATTCTGCATAGGAAAATCAATGCATACTTTCAAAAACATTAAAAAAGCATTTGTTCCTTGAGAAAATTAAGGCTACTTGATACTTACATGAATGGTTGCAATATAGATTATTAAGCAGTCTAAAAAGTCTTTAAGTATTCAAAGAAAAGATATCCCAAATTAGATGCTATTTTACCCAGGCACTCATTCTAATGTTCTCAGTCCTATTGTAAGAGAAAGTGTTGTCTTCCAAAGACATAGGATATGCACCATTCTCTTTACTGTTTTCTCAGAAAAAAAAAAAAAAGTGGAGCATTTTTATAGTATCATTCTCCTGCCTCCACAAGACCCTTACCCACTCCCTCCTGCTCTCATCTGAAGTACAGTCCCTGGAGTCAGTAATTGCCAGGAGATGAAGCGATGATGGGGAGTGATCACAGTCAATAGCTTTGATTAACAATAAGGTGGAAAATTAGCAATGCTAGCATTCAGCCACCCTGCCCTCTCCCTCCTCCATATGCTCCCTCAGTCATGCTGGCGGCCTCACAGAGGGCAGTCAGAGCCCTTCGCCAGCTTTGAAGTGTAGCAAAGGTGCAGCCAGAGCAGAGAATTAGGGAAATTAAGAGGGAGAAGGAAAAACTAAGCATGGCGCTGCGACCTGCACAGTACTCAGTGTGCTGCAGGAAGGGCAAGGGAGACGTGTGCTGTGTGTTGTCCTTGTGTGTTTTACTGTCACATGTGGATTTACTTGTGTCTGGACGTGCTGTGATCGAAATGGCAACTACTGTTACTTCTGTGACCCCATCAGCAGCTTTGGTGTTGTTTCCGACAGACCCTGAGGACCTAGAGAGGGGGAACGACAACGGGACGCCAGCCCCCACCTCTGATAATGATGACAATTCGCTGGGCTATACAGGTAGAGTGTCTTTTCCCCAATGCTAACCTCCTCCTGAATTGCTTCCACCTCCATCCATCATCATCCACCTGTGCAAAATTTCTAACCATTCCTGTTTCCAGTTTACAGTCACAGCAACTTCTTCTCCTCATTTTCCAGATCTCATTCTGTCAGTGCAAAGTCTTCTTGCAAATGTAAATACATTCAAGATCAGAGATGTGAAGGAAAACTGCACTTATAGTGGTTCTCTATCTTTAATAGAAAAGAAAGTTTATCATTCTGAAACTTTGATATCATAACCTATTCAAAAGGAAACATTTTTAGAGATTTAATATTTCATTAAATTAACTTCAGCAAAAGGTAAGACAGCCTACAAGTGATTACGTTTCAAAATTAGCTATACTTTTAAGCAAACTCTTAAATGGACACAGTTCATAATGACAAACTCATATCTCTGGGTTTTGTTTGCACAAGGCATTGTTATCTTGACAAGCAATCACTTTTGAAGTAGATACATGTATACATCAGCATAAAAGTACAGATTAAGTTAATGTGATGGGAGTACTTTACATACAAAAATCTAAGAATGATCAGTCTTAAAATGCGAGAATGTTCCCAGCATAATTTCTGAGTGGAGTTAGAAGTCTAATTGTGTAAATGACAATTACAATCTTTTCCTCTGAGATAATTTGACTGAAACTTTAGACAAGAATAAAGAATAAAAGACACTACTTAAAGCCTATTGAATCAGATAATAATATAATACAGTCTGATGTGATACAGGCTTTATTAAGTCCTATCTCTGGTGTGGATGACAGCACAGTTCTCCCAGAGAATGTTGGGCTGTGTGCTGGGGTGGATTGGAGAGAGAAGACTTAATGTGGAGGTGAGAGATAAGAGAATTCTGTGTCTTTACAATTTTGCACATGACAATGCTTAACAGAGTAAGCCAGGGGACACATTTCACTTTGTTATAAGACAATAAGCTTACAACTCACTTTAGAAATACCTTCACTGTCGTCACAGAAATACCATTCTTCACCTTTTATCCCAATTTTTGGTTTAAACATTTGGAATAAACACTAAAATTAGCATCACCTTTATTAAAAATTTAACATGCTTGCATTCTCTATTCCTGAGGTTTCTTCATTCTTATTTTCTTCCTAAGCATAGAGTAAATGGCTAACTGACCAGAGTTTATGGTGATGGTAAGTATGTGATTCTTTTCCAGAAATGTAGCAGGAGAATGAGCTATAGATTACATCATTAATATCACACACAAACCAGGGTAGTTTGTATTTGTCAAAGGTAGCATTCATTTTGGGATATTCTCATCAGTATACTTCTCCTCCCTTGTACAGGCTCAAACTGGGAAAACTGCATTGTTTAGATGAATTCATGGGATTTGCTCTTTGTCTTTTATGGCTTTCTTGAATGTTAAATATAAATCATGTTGTAGCATTGAATTAATAAACTTAAAAAACAATGCACTGAATGCTAAATGCTACATTTAAGTATTTTTATTTCTATATATTTTCTGCCTTGAGGGACTACTATAGATAAGTTAATATGAAGTAATAAACTTATAGAGTTATATTTATTTCATACAATGGAACAAATTAAAGCAATAAAATTAGTGCAAAGGGAGTATCAGAATCATCATTTTTCTCAAGACTATAACTGAAGCCTTCACTTGTGAAGAAAATTTACTTCTATACTTTGTTATAGGAAACTCTTGATAATTCAGGAACTCTTCTATGCTCTGTATCTCTTTTATTTGAATATTGATTCATTAATGTTTTACTCATTAAGAGCACTACTAAAATTGATAAGAAATATAAAGTAAAAAGAATATTTTAATCACTTGATATTCATGATTAAGAAAGATATCACTCGGCTTTAAGGGTGAAATAATAATTCAAGGCATTGCTGGAAATTAGCTATAGACTTCTTTTTCCTTTTGTGTATAGATGTGTACATGTATGTGTATGTGTATGTATGTGTTTAGAGGGGAGAGATTCCTTTGACCTGACCTGAAAGCTGCTGGAATCTTTATATATTAGAGAACATTCATTCAGAGGTACATGAGATGTCCTATTTGTTCAGACAGACCTTTGCATATTTAATGTAAACGACTTGTAGTTTTGAATATCCAGAGTTCAGCAACCCTGGATGTATCAGTAAGAATGATTCAAGAAACAAAACATACATACTAAACAATGCAGAAATTAAGTCATCAGTTTGAATTAGTTTCCAAGCAAACTTCCTATAAACTTAGCCAGAAAAACTACCAGGAACTGTGTCAGCACTAAGTGTTGTACAGCATTTCTAAAAGGCAGAGCAATATATATAAGGTGTTTATTCTAATGTATTCTTGTTTATTTTATTTACAAGTGGCAAGTAAAAATATATACATATTTTAAAATATATACATATTTTAAAAGCTGTATGTACAAATTTGAATGACAGTTTTTTAGGGATATAAAACAATCTCTTAAAATGTCCATGTGGTTAAAATTCAAATTTACACCCACACCCTTTACCTATGTAATTTTCAACATTTTTTTAAGAGTATATTACTCACTGCACCTAGTTTGTCACACAAATGCTTGCTCTGGCACTGATCATTTGGGGCCATCACTGTCATACTAACCTGTTCTATACTCTATGGATCTCCTGTCATACACATGAATTCATGTTTTCATTAACAACCTAGTTAACAAATGTTAGTTTCTTTTAATGGTTGCCTTTTATATGATATGCTATACATATCTAAATTGTTTAAGTGATTAACTTGAAAGAATTGAATAGAGTGGAAATGTGGAGTTTAGGGGTAGAAATATATTGATTCCTCTTCTCTTTCTTATCTTTAGCTAGAGTGATATAAGGCCATGTAATGTTTTCAAATATTTCAGTTTCACTCTTATTGATCAATAAATGCAAAGCAATTTCTAAGTTGGCACCATGGTGGATTATTAACATGGACTTGTGCATTATTTATAGTGAAATAGCCCATTTCCTGTTTAACCAACCATGACATAAATATTAGGGGTTATTTAACAGTTCATAGCATATAGTCTTTGTCACAGAAACAAGGTAGCTAGGGTTTCAAATTAGCACTTATGGGATCAGACACAAGCCCAAAGAGGCTACGTATGTAATCATCAATGGCTTTTTTTGGAGTTTCTCAAAAAAGTACATTATTATTTGACTACACAAAATCTGAATATTGTTAAAAATAGGAAAATGTAGTAGGCATAATATTTCAATTTCTGAAATAGACATATACTCCATATGAGACTTACACCATCCTTTGTGAAAATTTTAATCATAAATAAATCCAAGCTTATCAATAAATAAATATCTAAAAATAAGTGGGATCTAATAATCCCTAGTAGCATTCAAAATATAGGTAGAAAGCAGTAACTAGGAATGAAATCAAAATTTATTTATGCTTTGAATAAAAAAAAATCTATACATTCAATTATACAGTATACAATGTATACAGTATAAAGTATATTCTTTGTCCCCATCTCAACATAAGAAAACAAAGATAATGTCTTTATAATAGGATATTGGGAAAAAATGAATACAAAGTTGCATATTTCAAAACAAAAAAGTCATCTGGGTATATCAATGTAAAATCTAACCAAGAATTGCCAGGAGTACCCAAGTACTTTCAAATGAGACCAAAGTCTTCCACTCCTTGATATCACATCCATGTAAACTTTGTTTATAGTTCCTTTAGGAAAACAAAATATACGTGATCTTATTTAGAAAAATCAATAATATCCTTATCAAGTTAGTATGTTTGCCTGAAGTATACAAATCGGATCCCCAAATCATATTCTGGAATGTAAGCTATTAACTATTACATTGTAATGGTGTTGATTCCTAGGTCTCCCTAGATTCTTGTGTGTGTGTGTTTGTGTGTGTGTGTGTGTATGCATACATGCAAATGTGTATGCGTGCCTAAGTGCATGTATGTTTTCAAGTGTGTGCATGTGCATGCATGTTCATGTGCATGTATGTGAACATGTTTATGTGCATGGGTGCATGTGTGAATTTATGTATGTGTGCATATGATTTTGGTGTGTGTGTGGTTTTGAGTGAACTGGGGTCCACACATGAGCCACAATAGACAAATGAAGGCTAGAGGACAAAAGATGGTACAGGTCTTTGCCCTTCACCTTGTTTGAAACAAGATCTTTTGTTTGTCATTATGTATACCAAGGTAGCTGCCTTACAAGCTTCTACTGGATTATCTTGGCTTTGCTTCCTACCACACATTAGGAGCAATTGCATTACAGACACATGTTAACATGCCCAGGTTTACTTGATGTATTAGGCAGGGTTCTCTAGAGTAACAGAACTTATGGAATGAATCTTTCTATGTGTGACTCTCTATCTCTCTGTGTCTCTGTCTGTCTCTGTCTCTCTCTACATGTCTCTCTCTATGAAAAGATAGAGAGATGATATATAGATAGATAGATAGATAGATAGATAGATAGATAGATAGATGATAGATAGATAGATACAAAGATACATAGACAGACAGACAGACAGACGGAGATATAAAGAGGAGGACTTATAGGCTGAAGTCCAATTAATCCAACGATGGTTACCTGAGAACAGAAAGTCCAAGAATCTATTAGTTGCTTAGTCCCACAAAGCTTGATGTCTTAGCTGTTCTTCAATACATTGTAGAATCCCAAAGAATTATGCTCCAATACCCATGAAGGAATGAATATGCTAGCAAAATGAGGGCAAGCAGGCAAAGAGCAAAAGCTTCCTTCTTCTGTGTCTTAAATAGACTTCCAGCAAAAGGTGTGGCCTATATTAGGGGTGTGTCTTCCCACCTCAAGATCCTACCTCAAAGTTCCAGATTAGAAGTGGATTAACCCATTTCAAACTAAGCAGAAAATCCCTCACAGGTGTGTTCTCCATTTCTGGAGTTCATTCCAGATATAGTCAAGTTGATAATCAAGAATAGCCATCACATTTGGGTTTTTCTGGATTGATTCATACTTACAGAACAAAGGCATGACCCAGTTCCTTTCTCCCTACATTCTTAATTTTAAATTTCACAGGAAAAATCAAATAAAAACTCCACTTTTCTATGTGAATTCTTTACTCATGCACTAATATCAAATAACTAGCATTTATAATTGTTTTCTGTGTGCAGGGCAGTTCTAGGAGCAGTTCATAGGCAGCAACTCCTTACTCCTTATAATCCTACCTCATAGGAAAATGGTATTACTAATACCAATAATGTAGAAGATCTGCTTCAATGCTCTAGAAGTGAATTAATTCAAAGTTAATTAAATATAACTTTCAGAGGACCTTTAAGTTAAATGAGGTTGAATCTTTTAGCTACTTTTGAGCACTTAGTTTGAAGTGCAACATCTCAGCCTTGCTATAGTACAAACCTAGCACCCACATTGGGTAGCTCACAGCCTCCTATTTCTCCACTTCCGGCGAATCTAGAACACTCTTTTCTGATCTACATCGATTTCTAAATGCATGTGGTTCACATACAGAAAAATATCTACACATTCACAGTTAGTGAATAGTAACCCAATCTCAGCTTATCTAAAAATAATTATTTTTAAAAAATGATGATAAGTCAGGTGATGGTGGTGCACGCCTTTAATCCCAGCAGTTGGGAGGCAGAAGCAGGCAGATCTCTCTATGTTTGAGGCCAGGCTGGTCTACAGAGTGAGTTCCAGGACAGCCAGAGGTACAATAAAGAAGCCCTGTCTTGAAAAACCAAAAATAAAATAAAATAAAATAAAATAAAATAAAATAAAATAAAATAAAATAAAATAAAATAAAATAAAATAAAATAAATAAAATAATTAGTACTTGAAAGGCTATTCAAGAAGTACATAGATATTCGCCATACAATTCAGACACTTAACTGTTACTTTACATTGCTGCAAAGAAATTCTCTTAAATATAGGTATTTTCATTAATTCCTTCAGAATTTCATACAGTGTATTTTTTTCACATTTAGCCCCCAATTCCCATGGATCCTTTCTCACTTTCTTTAATCCCCCCTCAACTTCTTGTCCTCCACACACATATACAAAAATACTACTGGATTGGGTTCAGGTTGCTACTCCAGCTGTTGGTGTGTAACTAGAGGAGATTGTGCCACAGTAGTAACACGTAAAGCCCAAATTTATCCCAAAAGCACCAGACAAATTCATATTTCACATAATCTTGTCATGTCAGAAGGACTGTGTTGTATAGCCACTGTGTTTCTTTCCAGACTGTGAGATTTAGCATGTTGACACTGACTTTTATAGTTGCAGCTGCAAGAATTCATGAATTGACTTTAGAGTCACATGGACACTCCTAACTTCGACATAATAGAGAATAGAAATCTAATATAGCTCATAGAGAAGAGAGTCTAGAAAGACTACAGTATAGACAAAAATCATGGTGAGAATAACACTGAGAGTCATGACAGCTGTCATTTCTTCTACCATATACCACTTTGGGGGAACAAAAACTTAATTTCGGTCTTTAGTCACCCACATAGCCATGTATTGAACACATCGAATGCTTAGTTGGTCTTCCCACTGTCACTGAGCCTGTTCTTACTCCTTTCCTTCAATTCTTTACTGAAAGAAATTATTCCTTTAGAATGAGTGCTGCATGTGATTACCCGACACAAAACAAGGTACATGATATGGACAATGTTCTGAATTAAGAATATTCATTCACAGAGCATCCATTCTAGTGAAGAAAAATTCACTTCTCCAACCCTATGAAGAATTGAGTAGAATTATCTGAGTTCGATGGACACCATGGACTACTGTTGTACTGTACTAATTGCTCAATATTACTCTCATCATAGATAGACTGATTGATCAGCGCTATTGATGGTGATTTGACTTTTAATGGTAATACCTCATTTTTATTCTAATACATGATTTGTGCCCCTTCTACCTTTATCAAATTTTTCATAAGGCAATCATACATGCAGCAGTGAAGGAAAAAATTAAATGACATTTACAGACATTACTGCTTATTTTCAGAAAACAGCTGATGTAATACAAGATGACTTAAAAGAATCCACCTAAAGATTAATACCCTCATTGTTTTAAATCATTTATGATGGTCCATTTGATACCTCCATCCCAGAACTGCTTTTGGTACAGGTTTCAATTTCTGTTTTTTAATAGGACAAGCATCTTCCCAACTCTTTACCCACTATCATTGAATCAATCTAGAATATATCCAGGAAGGTATGTTACTAGTTTGTTTGTTTGTTTGTTTGTTTCCTTTTATTGAAAATACAACCAGGCAACCTCTTTAGCACTTGGGAGGCAGATACAGGTGGTTCTCCGTGAGTTCAAGGCTAGCCTGGTCTACAGAGTTAGTTCAAGGACAGCCAGCGTTACAACAGAGAAACCCTGTCTCTAAAAACCAAATATAAGAAGAAAAAGAAAATAGATGTTTTTCCTTCAAATAATATATCCTGAATATGGTTTTCTCTCTTTCTATTCCTCCAATTTTGACCCCCATACCCTCTCATTTGGATACACCCCCTTTCTGTATCTCATTAGAAGACAAACAGACTTCTATGGGACAATAATAAAGTAAAATAAGATAAAACAAAAACTAACACATGAGAATAGGACAAAACAAACAAACAGAAAGAAAAGAGCCCGAGAAAAGGCACAAGAAACAGATATAGATCCAGAAACCCATCTGTTTGCACAGTCAGAAATCCCATAACAACACCAAACTTGAAGCGATAATATGTATATACAAAGAATATAAATATAAAATAAAAATTAAAAATAAGATGAATTTTTTAAAGACTTTACATGATTATAAGAGAAGGAAGCTCCAATGATACCATTGAGTTCGTTTTTGTTTTTGGTCATCTACTGCTGGGCGGGCATGCAGTCTACAGTCTACTTTCAAGAGTAGTTTGTTTCATCAGTGAGTTTCCCTTGGAGAAAACTAAATATTCATTTGCACATTATTACCGATTAAAGATAGTTTCTGGGTTAGGGATGGGGACATGTGTCCCCTTCTCCTTCATCTCTAAGACCCCATCTGGTACAGAGCAATGCAGGCCCTGTGCATGCTGCCTCAGTCTCGTTAGTTCATATGTTCATTGAGCCTGTTAAGTTAGAGATCCTTGGTGTCCTCTATCATATCTGGCTCTTTCTACATCCTCTTTTCTACTTCCTGACGGGAAAGATTTGATGGAGCAATTCATTTGTGGCTTAGTATTCTAAGGTTTTTCCCTCTCTGCATAATGTCTGAATGTGGGTCTCCATATTTGTTCCCATGATCTGCAGGAGGAGGCCTCTCTGATGATGGCTAAGCAAGGCATTGATCTACGAGCATACCAGAATATGACTTAGAGTTATTTTATTGCTATGTTTGTGTGTGTGTGTGTTTGTTTGTTTTTGGAGCAGTAGTGGTTTTCCCCTAAGCTCCTGAGATGTCTATCGAGTCTCTGGTTGTTGGTCACCTAAGCAGTATCATTTGTGACCAGTTAGTTATAGCAGTCAATTCAGCTATTGTCCTTAATGCAACATTTTTGTATCTCCAGAACTTGCTGAAGGCTGGCCTTATTTTACCTATACTAGTTCTCTTTATGCTGTTAAGTTTCCTGGAAGATCTAATTTTATAAAGTGCCAAATGTTACTCAGATAAGACCCACATGATTGCTGGACTTGCCTTCACAAGTGGTTGGAAAAAACCACTCTCATTTTCAAGTTACCAGACAGAATCATGGTTTCAAAAGTTATGATCTTGCTCTTATATAAAGGCTTAGGGATCTATGCAATGACTCAAACACAAAGTAACAAAAAGGCTACATCCCACAGTAACACAATTGAACTTCCTAAAGCATGTAGCCCCAGAGTAGAACTAACTGCCTTGCTACACAAATTAAATCTGTAAGACAGCCTTCTTCACTCTGGTCACAGGCAGAATTGAAAGCCTTATGGTCCAATTCCTCCAAAATCTAAAGGTATCTAACAAATATATTTACTAGAAAATGTAGACCAAGAAGCAATTGTTTGTCTTGAACTTCTTAGAAAATACCATGGACTTCACTAAATTCACAAGCAATAGGCAGTATTCTAAAATTTTGTGAGGTTTGCCTCCCCTTTTCTGACATTCTTGTGCCTTCACAAGGAAGCAAAGCAACTTATGGTTCCTGCTAACAAAATCATGTAAGTGTAAACACATTAGAATAGTGTGTCAGGATGAAGATACATGCAATACAAGGATGATCAGAACTAGGGATTTATAGTGGACAGAATTTAATAGAGTTTTAGTGTTTTGCAATAAATCTCTGCAAAATCTTAAGAGCAACAGTCATTGTCATTCCCTAAGATCTGCCTCTCTTCTCAAGTCAAAGTTCAGTGGAACTAAGACAGAATTCATATATACTGTGCATTTCATTATCTGATGTTGACCCTGTTGACTATTATTTTCACAGAGATATGGCCTTTCATTTATTTCTGTTGTGTAATTTATGGAGAGCAGCAATTTTAAAGACTACTACTACTACCTACCTACCTACTAATACCGTGTGATGTGCTGACTGCTGATTTACCAATGTGTTCAAGAGTTATAAAAATGCTCATAATAGAGATTTTTCAGGGACATTAACACGTTAACTTAAGATCAAACTCATTTTTACAGGTGGAAGCCAGTAGCATTCTAGATTTTCTGGGTATTAACATTCTCAAAGGTATTTCTCTTCCATTATGTTAGACATACTGATAAATTCTATTCCAATTGAAAAGTTCAGAAAGAAAATGGTAGTGTTTAATATGATTGACATTCTACAGTTTTATGTAAACTACCAGCCCTGTCCTTTATCACCTGGCTCCTTCAAGGCCTGGTGGTGGGTGACAATTCATACTCCAGCAATTGTAGCAGGACAATTACTTTTTAGTACATAATTCATACCAGATATTTATGTACCATGCTTCCAAAGAATTTTTACTTGAAACATAATTATATCATTATAGTTCCCAGCTATTTCATTGAATGAGTATTCAACCACAGCAAAATGTTCTTGGAATTCTTCTTACTGATAAAAAGACAATTCTCATCTTCAGTGTAAGATATCTACTACCATTTGGCCTTTACTACATACACTGAAAACATGGCTCATTTCAGGGCCAGGGGCTTCCTCTTTCTTCACTGTATTCTTGAAATAGAAAAATCTATGTTACTATTCATGGATATAGCAACACTTCACCAGGACGTCCAGTGTTTCCAAATGATTATTGAACGCAGTGCTTTCTAAGTCCTTGCTCAGTAGAGAGTTAGAGTATGAGTAACTATGTCACAAATGATAAATTCACTCAAACATTTCTATCTCTCTACATCAGCACTGATGGATAGAAGTATAAGGCCAGATGTAAGCCACATGTATAATTTTAAATTTTGTAGCATCCATATTTTAAAACAAAGTAAACAGAAACAAGTAAAATGGCTTTCAAAACTTATATTTTGTTTAACTTAATATAGCCAAGATGTCATCGTTTCAACATGGAACCAATTAAAAAAGGTAGAGTTGAGATGCTTTACTGTTCCTTTTTGTACAGTTTTACACTTAAAAACATCTTATTTTGGACTAGTTTCATGTCAAGTGCCTGATACCACATTAATTCCTCCCTTGCTTGATTCCAGAGAATTTCTGGCATCTAAACTTTATTTACTAAAAACATCAGTTGGGCCATAGTTTCAATTGATACCAAGTACACAGCCAGAACCATTTCCAGCTGTTCAAACTAACCCTTGAATCAGACTCTGTTTGGCATGCAATAACCTTAGTGAATACTGGCCTAACATATTTAGAATGCTATCCTATTGATACTCTTCAGGTTTCTGTTAATACAATCTATCAAACTTTAATAAGTTTTCCTTCTAAAGTTTGGGTCTCCTACTGGAAACTGAGTCTTATCCTTGCCCTAGAAGTGGCAAAGACTTGAAGTCTGGTGTAAAGTGAATGAGTCTTCGTGAAAATATTCATTACACTTAGATCTCCCAACAAGTCAAGTTTAGCTTGCTACAGTGGAATGAAAGGCCCTTCCTTCTTCCTGGGGATAGAGAAGTACTTGAACCCACCCATGCAACTCTATTTCAGTTTCCACTGTTCCATACTCCCCTTAGTCAATTCTTTAGCCCTTTGATGAGCAAACCTGAAAACTAATTTCATGTTGTAATTAAGTAATCCCAAACTTACATGTTGAGTCATTTTTTTAACTACAACAACCATACAGTTGCAAGACAAAAAATAATAATAATTCAGGAACATCAGAAGTAGGAAACCCAATGTGCAAATCTTTTACACATTGAGATACTTACTATAGGAGCCAGAAAATCAGCTAAAGCCTTTCTTAATTGGCACTTCAGTGCTGGTAACAACAGGTGACACAAACTGGAACCATGTCACTGCCAGTGCCTCATTATTGATTGCAGTCATTTTTCATTCATTTCAAATCTGGCAGGTGAGATAAAAAATCCTACTAAAACATCCTGCTTAATGTACAAAGGCCAGTGATCAGCACCTGTTGCATAATGGGTCTCTCTTCTGAAAATCTGTATCATGGAAAAGTGAGTAGAAGAAGCCAGAAATTACTCTAGTTACTTTATTTTTTAATTAAAATACGATATACAAAACAGCTTTGAATTGTGCATTCTGCAAATCTAAAAGACAGGAATCTAAAAGTTTTCACCATAGAGGTATGATAACTGTATGAGGAGATATATAATTGATGTAATTTGAATATTAAACAGTGTTCACATATATCAAAATCATAATATGTATATATATATATATATATATATATATACTTTCATTGTTTCCCAGTTTAAAACAAATTTAAAATGATTAAATAGTCAATAGTAAATTATAATAATATCAAACTAAGCAGAAATCACATGCCTTTATTTTCAGAATTCCAGTACTAAAGATCATAAGAAAAACATATCTGAGTTCCAGGCCAATCTGGACTACACAGCAAAACCCTGTCTCAAAAAAAATGAATTTCAAGAGACAGCACAGATATGAAACTCTTTCAATTTCAGATTTCCAGTGAATCAATGAACTAATTTACTAATTTATTATAATAGTTCTGAAAGTTCAAAATATCCCCAATTCATATTTTCTGTAGTAATTTGTATCTAGTTGGCATTAACACTGACATCATTTCACATTATCTTCGCAACAGCTTAGCAAATTGGGTTGTATTATCTCCATTCACTGCAAGATAAAACTGAGTAAAGGAGAAATTAAGGCAATTTTCCTGACATGACAGACTACCAAATCCAGGGGCAGTAGCCTCCATTCTCAGTTGCTTCCTATACCCATGGAAGGGTCTTCTGTAGCAAGCTTCATGTATTATTAATAATTGCAAAGTCAGCATGTATATGCTTGCAAATTACCACAGTTCTCCAATTAACCTGTGGTTACTTACACAGCCTTCAGTGCTCCATTTCAGGAACCAGCTAATGAATTTCAGTATAAATGATTGTACAAGTGGGAAACAAAGGTCATGAAAAAAATGGAACACCTCATAACAACTGCTACATAAAGGGCTTTTTATTTCCCACAAATCAATTTTAAAGATTGAACTCTCAGAACAATGGAGTGAATTTTAACTCAAGAGCTATTCAGTTCATCCTAATAAAAATAAAAAATTTAAAACATACTAATAATGATGTATCAATTTATTAACTAAAACACTTTAACTGTATAGTTGATCTAAGATAACCATACATAGGCAGTAAAAGATAGAATGTGCCATAGAGTGAGGCTCTCCAACTCAGGAAAAGTAGTAGTAGAAAGGATAGAGAAACAATGGCAGAATCTATTTTTCTACTAAGAAAGAGAATACAACATAAATGTGACAAAACAATTGAGTTTTATTTATGTGGTGAAACTGCCTGTTGCATGTCTTAATTTTCTTTGCACGTGAAATGTTTCATAAATTAAAATTGTAGAGTGTTAAGAAATTAAGAAAAAAATCAAATTATGGTGCTAGCAGCTACTATTATGCAATGCAGAATACTTAGCATGCTGTGTGTCTTATTAGCACCCTCATTTGAAAACTGACGTATAACTAAATAGAACAAGTATTCAAGATTGGCACAGCTCTATTAAAATAAAATCAAAAGAAAAAAGAAAAGAGCATTTGCCTAAAACCTAAATCTTAGTAAATAGGCTTTTGATGTATTGTGATTTTAATATGTATTCAAGTCAGACATGGCCCTGAGGTATTTTTTTAAGATCTTTATAGAAGCAATTTCTTGTAACTGATTTTCTTTTAAAGAAAAAGTGTGCTCTGTTATATCTTAGTTTCAAGAATATAGGGAAATGAATTAAATGCTATGTATAGTATATTATAATTTATGAGTAAATAAATCAGGGTTTTTTTATTTATCCTTTTCAAACACAATGTTGAAAGAACTAATGAAAATCCACAAAATCCTTTCACAAAGAATTCACAAAGCTCAATTACCATTTTGAGAATAGGGGATACTCAAAGACACACTCATTAATGAACATGTTCTGAACATAATCTGTGAGACTATTCGCTGTCTATTTTAAGCACAGTGTTACTCTGAAATAACAAGATACAGAGCAACTTACTCAACCCAACCTCTAACACACTCGGGGCTCCCTTTAGCTGTCTCCTGTTTTCGACTGTGTCTACTTCCTACTTATATTTTCAAAAATGACAATAACTGTGCAAATAGAAGTCAAAATTAAGCTCACTAATTAGATAACTTTTTCCTTTTTGATACAAAATGAAATAGAGAAACTTCTAGCAACAAATTCTGTGATTGCCATTCTATCTTAATACATAATAATATATTTCCCTAAAATATGATTTGGATAGAAATATTATTATAAATGCGTTAATTTTGTAAAAGCAGTTGGGTGAGATTGAAAGCTTTGCCATTGAAATCCACAAATGACTAGACAGGTGACTAAGAGAAAGGCTGAGATGCACTTCATTTCAGTAACAGAAGAGTGAGTGGTACTTATGTGAGTGCTACCACTCTCCACTGCTTCTGATGGCTCACATGTGCTGAACATTTATTAGGTTGTGTCTTGACGTTCTTTCATAAATGTATCAAAGACAATAATTGACCACAATCAGTAATTTAATATTTTTATTAGGTTTATTCTTTCTCTCTCTCATGTAATAATCCACCCTCTCCTCCCTCCACTCTTCCCAGCACCCCCATCTCTGTTCTTCCCCAGATCGACCCCAACCCCCCATTCCTACTTCCTTTCAGAACAGAGCAGACTACCTTCCTCTCCTCATTGCCACCTTGTCCCATCCTACCGCCTAACTCAAGAAGAAAATCAGTAATTCTAGTCACTTAAATTATATTCACTTAAATTTATTTTACAGGGAACAGTGAGAATCAATCAAGTAAAACATAGACAAACTTTCAGCAATATGTTAGTGATTAGCTAAACTGAATGTAATATAAGAGTTGTATGGTACATTCTGAGTATTCAGTTGGTATTCTGCCATAAAGTAAGGAGCTGTATGATCATTTATAGGAACAGGTTGCCTAACTTTAATACTGAGCAAATGTAGCCTACTAAAACTAGTAGAATTTGTCAAGTAAAAGGGGGAATTCTCTTACTTGGTTCTAAAATTACCTTACTTCATATCAAGCCAAGTAATAATAGAGGTGAAAACTAAAGTTTAAAACCTCTCGGAGTACTAGAGATATGCTAAATAGTAGTTTACTAACTCATGAATATAAAACAATTTCTAACAATTACTGACTCTGCCTACTCCTATGATGCATTGAGCATTGGTTCTTTAACAGCATCACTCAGATATTCTTATTACTATGTGTAAGATGTTAGCATTTCTCTGACAACAGTGTCATGTGCAAATTCCTCTGACAAAATCATGTGTATATGCTACCACTAGAAGTTTAACTTACAATAATATATGCTGTGTGGGAGTTAGTCTATTATTAGTTGAGGCCTATTCAGAGAAGCTGACTCGATGAGTAGGTAGAGATGCTAGGTATAACTGGGGAAGGATATTTGTAGAAAGTACATTCTTAACTATGACTTTGTTATTGGCTATTTTCCTTTTAGTACAATATTCACTTGACTGCTTGTTGCTAATAATTTATGCACTCAGACAGCAAATACGACAGTAATTAATTAACCTTCATCAGTCTTGTGCTTTCTCATATGCATAATTTTTCAGTTGTTCCATAACCTGATTTTTCACAGTTGCTTTAATTTTAAGCAAGGTGTACAGCTGTTTAAAAAGCAGTTTTGTCATCCTGCTATATTGATTAAGTTTTCCAAGTGGACCAAGAGCTTGCCATACATACATTACATCACTTCCAATTTAACAGATGCAAAACAGGTTGGAATGAGGCCATTAGCAACTGGCAGGGTCAATCCATGCTACAAACAAATATGCTTACCAGAGCCTATGTCAGCAAGAGCTTCATAAAGAGCAATTGGTGGCCACAGCAACCACTGGGCTGGATATGTCTGACACATTTGTGTCTCAGGGTGTGTGGTCTGTGGTGTATGCTTTGCAATATGTATACCCCACATCGAGATATTTTTCAATGTGATTTCAGAGTTCTCCCACAATGATTGTTTTCAAGTTTGGGAAAACAGCACATTCCTATAAAAAAAAATTAACTGTAACCATATTAAATTTAGAGAGCATACTTCCTTACCCTCTTAGTATTCACCACAGGCATGGAACTCATGAGGTAAAATGTATATATGAAACACAAATCAGGTCTGGGAATACTTACTGTTTCACCTAGAGGTTGACTAGACATCCACATTGCCAGATTGCAGATGCAGAGTGTGCAACACTCCACACTCTCTCCAGTAGGTCAGGACTTTTCAGCCTGAGAGATGTGCAACTATACTGACTCTCTTAACATTCACTTTTCTTCTCATTAATTATGAGTTTTTCTTTGTAAGCAGTGATCATTTGAGATCCCTTTTCCTTTTCTGTAAATTACGTCTTCTATATCTCCTTCATCTTTCTCTAGAAGACATTGGTCCTTCCTAGGATTCTCAGGAATTATTTGGTAGTTTTGTGTGTTGTGCATATCTTTTCTCTTCTCTTTCTCCATGCTATGGAAATAAAAGAGATCCTTTCTCTTCATGCAAATCATACCATCATATTTTTGCCTTGTAGTTTTGCTTTTGAGTTACTCTCTTATATTTTGTTAGGGACTTGGTATTCTCATCATTCACATCTCTGATTTTAATGTATCATAAGGTCATTCAGTATCCATTTGGGTTTTCCTCATGTAAATCAGTTCTCCAGATCATCCACAATAAATATATCCTCTTTTCCTGTTAGGAGCAACTTTTCACAGATCATATTCTTATATGCATTAAATTCTCAATTCAGTTCTTTTATTTCATGTGTCAGTTTTTATACCAGTGTCCCCATTTCCATTGATATGGCTTTGTCATGTTTTACACATAAGAAAAAGGGCATGGCTATCTCTGTAAGCTATTCCATCTGGAAACGTGGATTGGGTCTATATTAATAAAACAATCTGATAATGTTGCCTTGAGTTTAGAAATCTCTCTATGCTCAGAGTAATCCTAATAATATCTAACTTGTTTAGCTGGAAAAGAATTAAAGAACAAAATTACAGAGAATGGAAGAACAATTTGACCAACACATCTTAAGTGCTCATTAATAGTAACCCAATAGACATCTATAAAAAGAAAACTGATCGGAAGTTACAGCTTTTGTTAAAGAACAAAGACGTTCTGCACACTATAATAAATAAGCATTTGTTTTACTCTAGTGTCAACTACAAACATTTGGTTTATGTTGATTCAAAATATCAATTTGATAAAATAAATTGCAAACCATTTTTACATCATCATGCATGTCAGGAAGTCACCCAAATTGACACAAAAGTGAAAGGTTGTCCTAAAGACTTACACTCTTATTTTTTTCGTTGTCCCTTTTAACTAAAAATAGATTATTTTCTCATACAATATATCCTGATTATATGTCCCCCTCCTTCTACACCACCCTGTTCCTCCCCACCTCCTCTCCCATGTGGATCCATACACTTTCTGCCCCTTATTAGGAAAGAGAAGGCTTTTAAAAGATAATAAAACATTACACAATAACATATAATAAGATCAAACAAAAACTATCACATTGAAGTTGCATAAGGCTAACCAACAAAAGATAAAGAGCCCAAGAGAAGATACAGGAATCAGAGACCCACTCATTCATACATGCAGGAATCCCATAAAAATACTAAGCTGAAAGCTATAACTCATACTCAGAGGACCTGGTGCAGACCTGTACAGGCCTTGTGCATGCTGCTTCAGTCTCTTTGCATTCATATGGGCATTGCTCAGATGACTTAAAGGGTCTTGTTCTCCTGGTGTCCTCCATTCCCACTGGCTCCCACACTCCATCTCCCCTTTTCAAATGAATCGTTCTTGATAAGGTTCAGTCTTAGGATCTATTCTTCACCAGTTTGTCAGACTCTCAAGGGACAGCAAGCAGAAATGTGATTTTTTTTGTTTGTTTGTTTTCAAATCTCAACTAAATGTTTCAAATGTGCTAGCAGAGTAGAGAGCACTGCTTAGGAGAAGTATTAAGACCATAACCCCTGCTGGGGACCACCTTATCCTCCCAGTCACTGTGAATCTGCGACAAATGTAATGTTTCCCAAACTGAAATGAATTTTTCATTCACGGCCCTCATTTTAATTGCACATTTAATGTGGAATGCCTCATATAAAAGCCAATGAAGGATTTGCTTTAACAATGAAAGTTAGAGGAAGCTTTAATCTCAGTTTTACAGAATATGATTTTAATCACATAACTTGCAGGTATATATACAAATTTATGTCTCTATGTGTGTGTCTCTCTTCATTCTTTTTGTTCATACTTTGTAGGACACTTTAGTTGTGATAAAAATACTAGAATTTATACGTAATAATTCTAGATAGTTTGTACTTCCAGGAGAAATAATGATCACGCTGAATTCGGTGTTTTTCAGGATATGAAAAGTATAAGGCTGTATGCTATTGTAAACTGCTTAGTTAACAAAAAACCTCCATTTGTTCAAACTGAGGTCACCCCTTCCTTTATCACAGTAATTATTGCCTTCAACTGGAGATAATGTGCTTGATTTTTTCCAAGTATGTGTGAACCCTATCTCTTAGGAGTCAGTGAGCCTCAGTCAATAATGTAAAAATTGACCTAACACCAGGGTCTTAGATCCATTTATGAGTGTACCAGTAGGTCATTCCTGTTTGTAGATATTAGTCCACACTCATTCTTCGACTGTCTTATTTTCTTTTCATCTTTAGTGTTCAATTAAAATGCATACTGAAGAACAGAAACCTAACATTAGGAAGTCTAATTAACTGGTACATGGAAACTACATACCATAATAATTTGTTTGGTAAATTGAACACACAGTCATGTCTGGTGGTTTCCATACAAAGCAAATAGTTTTTAGAATTTTGATCTTGTCTTAGGACAGATTTTGATAATTTTATTTTGCTTGCCTGTTCTTTTATCATTAAATGCAAATGAGAACTTTATCTCAATCCATTATGAAATTAGAGCAATTAATTTTTCTACAGATGTAGTTAACTTTGCTTACCTAGAAGAATCATTAAATGTTCTATGAAGGAAAACCTGAAAATAATACTTATCATAAATAATTAATTGTTTTTATTAATTTATCAAGCGCAAAATAACACAATTAATTTTATGTGTGTCTCTCTTTAGATGTATACTTCTATTCAATGGTTTTTGTTTAGTAATAAACCCTATGGATAATAAGGGCTCTATTAAAGTGGAGCAAAAGTAATTTGCTAATGACCTTGACAAATCCCACCTTAACTTTCATTATTTTGTTAACCAATCACTGAAACAAATTTATGCAATTAATGTGTATATAATAACTTGGTTTTTAATCTTAGAAGTGATACAAATAAAAATTCATTCATGGAATTAGCACAGAAAACATTTAGGATAACTGCTATAAACATCCTAGAAGGGTTGAATGACAGCTTTACCTCCCCCTTATTTTTATGACTGAAATCAATGGTGCTGGATAAGTCTTATTTCACTCCTGTGACTGAAAAGCTTAGATTTCCAGGGCTTCTTGCTGGCAATGTAAGCTCTGTTTAGTTCACATAATCAGAATGATATGATAAGATCCATTATATGTGTCTTCAGTATCTCAGGTAAAACAAACCTCTAACTAAAAATAGTTGGTTTTAAAAAGAACTAAAAGTGAAAAAAAAGTCATCTGTGATATAAAATCATATATTCTTGGCATCTGAAAATGGACTGATCTTTAATTGGTGTTACGTACCATTTAGATGGAAAATATTATTTTCTCTATAGCAAATGTTAAAGCATATCCTTTATATTTATTTTTGCAAACAATTGCAATAAAAACTTATCCATGTGCATGCATACAACTCCTGATCAACACTAATACTGAGAACAAATTCAATAATGACGCTGAAATAAGGCAGGTTTAAGCTCTGACTACATTCCCCAGAGTATAATGAGATCAGCCTCAATTAAACCCAATCGCTGTGAGCAGAGCAATATATTGGTTCACATGAAACTTGTTCTACAAACTCATTTGCATTTATTGACATTTCATCCAGTCACACTTTCGAAATTAAACACTAACTGAACACTGTACTTCCTCAAACTTTTTAGATGAAAGGAAATAAACTTTAACAGGAGCTCCTGTTAAGTTATATTCTCTAAGTATGTTCGATATTTCTGCCACCTACACAACACTGTGGAAACATTTGCCACTCATCTTGTGCTGTTTGCAGATGTGGAACTGCAAAAGGCACATATAGTAATGCTACTTCTCTCCTTGTGGAATCGTGTGTGTTTCTAAATATTAGCAGAAATGCAGTGAAATCCCAAAGCAGTGCTCAGTATCAGAACCTTAAGCAAAATGATGAAGTTCCATACAGAAAAATATTCAGAGACTGTGGGAGAGGCGCAACTTCTAGGCAAGTGGCAGATTTATTTACGCATTCCACAAGAATCATGTCCTTATTCAGTAACTTCCTTAGATATCATTATCCAGGATCACTTCTATAAATGTAAATTTTTGTTTACAGAGACTCACATAACAACACCAGCATTAAATCATGAATCACTAATAGAGTTTGCACTGTCCACCCAAGGGATTTGGCAGAGCTCATTTGTTGCTACATTCATTCCCAAATATGGCTAGAGACACCAAATTGGTCTTTTAACTCATGAATGTCATTAGATCTCTGCCTTATATGGAGTATTGATTTCAATTCTCCAAAGCATTTTCAGATGCTAGAATGGCTATGTCTGCGAATTTAAAAATTTGTGTGTGTGTGTGTGTGTGTGTGTGTGTGTGTGTGTATGTGTGTGTATGTGTGTGTATGTGTGTGTTCCCAGTCATAGGGACACTGTTTCTTTCATTGTCCCTGAAAGCTATCCTACATCCTTGAATTACACACAGTCCTCAGTATGTACCTCTGGCCATCTGCTACATTGGCACAATGCCTGGTTACAAAAAGAAAATAAATGAGAAAGAAATAAAAGGGAAGGGTTCAGCTACTATCTTTTCTTTGCCATAGGTGCTAATATCCTTTAGCTTATCCAGGCAGCTTTCTAAGTCCCATCAGTTATAGATTATCCTGGAAGAAATCTTTTCAGTTTAAGAACAGAACAGTGGTGCCTCAGGCCTCTTTTCAAAAGGACCCATCTGCTAATTAAGAGTTCAAATCACCTTGTCTTGAAGTCTTCCCTTTAAACTGCCCTTCTGCTTGAATCTAGCCAATATCTTCATTATAGACCTTCTTACAATACAGAAGGATCAGATAAGCACAAAGGCCAGGATACCCTCAACATCACAAATGGTCACAAAAGGATGCTTGAAGACTTAGTGGGAACCTATTATTATAGTTCGATTAACATAAATTATTCAATTTTAAAAAATAAAAGCCAGATTACTTTACTTTTTGAGGGCTTAATGTAGATAGAAGGGTCTGAATTTGTGTTTTGATTTCTCCAAATGAGATTCATCCATTATTTGTAGATTATTTTTTATTGATTTTCATTTTCTGGGACCCATTTTTATGACCTTAAATTCAGCTTTCCAAATTGCTCCCTCTTTTCTGTGTGTTGAAGAAAGCAATATAGGAAAAACCAGAATTGCAGTATAAGGAAAAAGGAGTGAGATTTGAGAGATTAGACCTTGGTCACATAGTAGTCAGTGGATAAAAACCTGAGAAATTAGCTTAACCTCTTTGTGAGAGGTCAGTGAATGAAATCCTCCTTCATTATATGACTATTAGTAGACAACAAATATTAAATCATGTCTACCATTTTCAGATTTTAAAAGTGATTATACTCAAATGTGTACTGCTATGTTATTTAAATTTTTATATTTAAATATTCGGTGTCTGTTTCTCAACTCTGCAAAAAGCAAACCAACTCAGCATGGAATAAATTAAGACTTTCCTCATTTCATTACAATGAAATTTCTTCCTCATTAAGTTACTGAGACTTCTTACAACAACCCAGCATCCTACGGTTTAGTATAGGGTCCACCTGCTAACAGATGCATTGGTCTCTTTGTAATTTATTCTCCATCCTTAGCAGAGAAGTATTAAATAATATAAATAACTAAATCTCCCCTCCCCCAGTACATGTCCCTTAAACTGATCTTCAGAATATCATTGAAACTGTCTAGTTTAGTACCTCAGTTTCCATAGAACAAATTTGTATGTATACAAATAAATAGAGAATTATACATTTCCTTATTGTATTCATCAAATTGCAGTCTACCAACATCTAATCCATTACTACCTCCATTAAATCCTAGCACTTTACAGGCTATGCTTTAGTCTGGTGATAAAACAGTTGTTAATTCCCATGTTTAATCAATAGAAATGAATTAGTCTTCTTCAAAATTAACTATTAAATGTAATATGTACAAAGTTAAACTTATAGTTGTTTTATTTTTTTCCCAAAACAAAACCTGATATTTCTTTTTAAGGTAGATACTCTATTGCACAATTTTAAATGTCTATCCTTCTTTTCCTTGTGTTTTCTTAGGTAAAAGATCCTTTATCTTCCAATTTTACAATGCTACCCTCCTTAACTTGAATTGCTCCAAACAATCTTATTTTGCCATTTCCTAGGCTCTGAGGTATCCCTTATTTGTGATAGCCTTTGCACAATTGCTAATGTTCTATCTGTGTTCTCCCCAATTATTAGGTTGCTTATACCTACAAGAGAAGGCATAATGTTATTTACTCTTTACTGTGCCCAGTTCATAAGCACAACATTTTTTGCTGGGCATTTTTCAATTATTTAAATAGATTCATCATTATAAAAGAGTGTAAGTGTGGTTTAAAAGAAGAAAATATTTCACAGAAAAGAAAGGAAGTACCATTGTAGATGTAACAAAAATATTTTTAGAAAAATATTGAGTATTGTTTTTAAAGGCTCACTTAAGGGGAAAATCAGAGTTGTAAGTAAAATTAAGAACTTTTGAATGTCTTCATTTCATTTGGTCATAAAAACATAGCAACTGACCAAGACTATAAGAAAGTTTCTTTTATTCTTTTTCCTGTGATGCAACATATTATCATCTATGTGCAAAAAATGAATTATATTGTCTATTATCATGCAGCGGCTCATCATTGTCAGAAAATATCTTGAAGATGGAAAATTGTAAATCCAGATCTTTAAAGGTGTCTTTTATTTTTCAAGACAGGATTTCACTATGTAGCTCTGGCTGTTCTGGAAAATTGCTCTGTAGACAAGGCTATCCCTGGAACTCACAGAGATCTATCTGCCTCTGCCTCCTGAGTGATGGAAACAAAGACATGTGCCTTCCACTTCCAGTCCTTAATGGTATCATTAATTCATCTTTAGTTGCCATTTTGATCAGG
>JAMJFZ010003324.1:37500-60696 GCA_026225945.1 Cricetomys ansorgei | reverse complement strand
GTAAAGACTGGGGTCAAAGACATCCAAAACTGAGGATGTAGGAAAGGCCATGTAGGAGCCTACTCCTGCGAAAGCAAACTAAAAATGGCTTATTGAAGAAGCTTGAACAGAGATATGGTGTGTAGTAGAAACACTGTCCCCGAGTTGTCACAGACTATTAAATCAAAATCCCAGTACCAGGTGTGGGGTGTCTGTCTGTGAGCTGCGAGCCAGGAGTCTCCAGAGATCCCAAGACACACAGGCTCTGGCCACTGCCCTTGGGTTCCCACCAGGGCTCCACAGCAAGACACTATTGCTGAAGACAACACACATAGATATGAACTGAGCTGGGAGCCTCCTCCCTGCTGACCAGCGCTCACAGTTCCAGAAGGTGCTATGCAGACTATTGGGGGTAAAAAACTAGCGATAATCTAACCCAGCTGTGAACCCTGTGTGCTGTAAGGCAGACCTGCCAGACAAGATACAAGCCCACCGGTGCAGTAGTGGTCAAATGTCCTGGGAATAACCAACCACTTCCTGATTGGGTCTGAGGTGGACTTCATGGAAGGGAGTGTGTTCCTACACTCTAAGTCTGGCTCCAGGTGCCCAGGAGACCCATGAAGAAAGACCATTCCCAGAGCTCAGTGAGCTCTTACAGGAGCATCAGCTGAGTACGGATAGAAGTCAAGGTTTCACCTGCAGCTACCCAAATCAGCTGCTTTGGAAAGAGAGCCTTTCTTCTCTAAAGCACCTTCACATCCGCACTACAAACAGCTGTATGGACATACGTGCATACGGTATTTCCATTGCTACTGTCTTCCCGTTGTATGTCTATCTGAATACCAACAGCATACAGTTTTCTGTTGGAATCAGGTAGCCTGGCAGTTTGTGGATGTTTGGGAGGGGCTTTAGAAATTGATTGGGTTTAGACAGAATTCGTAGCATGGAGCCCCTGTGATTGAGTTCTGATGGCTTTACAAGAAATGAGGTGGAAGTAAGCATTCAGACACATAATCCTTCCTGACTCCTGTCATGTGGTGTCCTTCATGACCTTGAATTCTGCCAGAAACAAAGTTATCACTGAAGACCAAATCAAGGTGCTCACTCAGTCTTGGACTCTGACTCCCCCGAGCCATGAGCCAAGAGAAACTTCCTTTATTTATAATGGTGGCCTGCCTCAGGAGTATCATTATGGCAGTGAGGGGATGATCCACATAGGATTAGCTCTCATTTGTGGGCCCTGACAGTTGTTCTGTAAGGCCTTTAAACACCCGAAGCAACCTTAGAATCACCCTGTATATTTCTAAAAATAACTTAATGCCATGGTTTCTTTTTGGGATTGTGTTGAATCTATGGATCGATTTGGGAAGAACTGACATTTTGGTAATGTTGAGTCTTCTTTTCTGGCAACATGAGAATTTAGATCTTCCGTTTTTCTCGGGAACATATAGTTTTCATGACCATAAATACTTAGCATATTGATGGCATGAGGCTTTATATTTCATTTGCATTTATATTCTGGATGGTTCATTAGTTAGGAAAATAAAAGTGATTTTCTTTTTTTTTTTTAGACAAGGTCTCTCTATGTAGTCCTGGCTGTCCTGGAACTTACTCTGTAGGCCATGTTAGACTTGAATTCACAGAGATCCTCCTGCCTCCGCATTTTGCTGGGATTAAAGACATGCGCCACTACACCTGGCCTTATACCTGACTTTCATGAATTGATGCTGTACTGTGCAATACCCTCACACCTCCTTCTAGTAGCTTTGCGCAGACTCCACCAGATTTCTACAGAGGCAATTATGTAATTTTCAAATGTTTCTTCTTTAACGGTCTAACACCTTTTTCTTTTTCCTCCTCCACCTTATTGCATTATCCAAGCCTCTAGTCTAAGGTTGACTAGAACTGTTTGATTTAGAAATCTACTTTTTCTAGATCTTAAAGAGATACACTGAGTCTTTCATGGCCAGGAATGTCAGCTATAGGTTTCCACTGATGAAAAATCTTGCTGAGAAAACTTCATCTCTACTTTCTGTTTCCTGGGAGTTTGGATCATGAATGAATGCTGAATTTCATTGAACATTTTCTGCCCCTTTTGAGATGATCGGGTGGCTTGTCATTGTTGGAATGAGAGTCTCCTGGTATGGGGTCATTTCACTCCTGCTTGACTGCTAAGACTGGGTCTTGAGCCTGGAACACATCTTTAGCTAACCTAGGGAATCCTCGCAGGCTATCCCAGAGCACGTGTCAAAGTGTGCACTTTTCTGCATAGCAGTGAGCATCACATGGTAACTGGTAGCCTCACTATTATAGACCTGGCCTGAGTGGAAGAGGGCTGACTGCTGCTGCACAAGAGTTGATGGAGGCCAATTGCCCTGCTGGAGAGATCTACTGCCACGGAGACGGTGCCAGCTATCAGAATTGCTCTGTCTTTTCCCTGAGTGAGAAAACCATTGCTTTACCTACTGCCTGATTGTATTGTTTTTCGTGGTGACTCTAATACCAAGATACAAAGGACAGACATGCTCATAATTCTACTCTAATGATAAGCAACATGTCAGTGCTTCCATCAGCAGCAGCAGCACACCACCATCATCACCACCATCATCATCACCATCATCACCATCATCATCACCACCATCATCATCACCATCACCACTCATCATCACCATCATCACATCATCATCACCACCATCATCATCACCATCATCACCACCATCACACCACCATCATCACCATCACCACCATCATCACCATCACCATCATCACCACCATCATCACCACCATCACCATCACCATCACCATCATCACCATCACCATCATCACCACCATCATCACCACCATCATCATCACTACACATCATCATCACCATCATCACCACCATCATCACCACCATCACCATCACCATCACCATCATCACCATCACCATCATCACCACCATCACCATCACCATCATCACCACCATCATCACCATCATCATCACTACCATCATCATCATCACCATCATCACCACCATCACCACCATCATCACCATCACCATCATCACCACCATCACCATCACCATCACCATCATCACCACCATCATCACCACCATCATCATCACTACCATCATCATCATCACCATCATCACCATCACCACCACCACCACCATCACCATCATCACCATCATCACTACCATCACCACCATCATCAACCTCATCATCATCATTTGTTAATATTTGCCTGATTTTCAGAATGTGAAGCTAATCTGGCATTCCTGGCATAAGCCCAGTTGGATAAATTGCCTTGAGGTATTGATGAATTCTAGTTGCTGGAATTATATCAGAATTTTTCTTACAACTGTATTCATGAAGAATATTAATCTATAATATTCTTTTGATTCTTTACATTGGTTGTGATATGAGAGTTACACAGTCCAGAAAAAGATCAGTTATAAACTGTTGGGTCCTTTTAACTTTTCTGGAACAAGATTAGTTAACTGTTGCTATCTCACCTTTGAGTGGCATAATTCATCAGTGGATTCTGGCATCAGATTTTCTTTTAAGGCTTTTCATCACAAATTTACTTTATGGAACGGACAGATGACTCAGGGCACGATCTCACCCTGAGCGTGTTTAGGCAATTACGTCTTTAAATGCGTCTGCCTGTTCACGTGCAAGTTGTCAAATGGCTGCTGTGCAGTTGCTCATGGTCTCCTGTTTCCCTCTGTGCCTGTAATGTCTCCAGTGATGTCACCCTGTCCGTCCGCGGTGTTAGTAATTTGCCCGCTGCCTCTGCCGCCTGAGCAGCCTGCCTCCAGGACTGTCAGTGTTACAGATGCCCTCGCGCCCCAACTTTTATTTTCAGTGATTTCTTCTAAATTGTTTGTTCCATTTATTTCCTCATTTCCTTTCTTCCGCTTCCTTTAAATTAAATTTACATTTTTCCTGGTTTCTTAATGTGGAAACTGAGGGTACCAGTTGAATCTTTTCTCTTTTTCGTGAATATTAAAACTTTCCTCTAAGAGCTGTTTTATGGCCTCCCACAAATATGGACATGTTAGGCCATTCATTTCTCACGACAGGTTAAGATATTATAGTCCACTATTAATATATTCAAACAAACTATAATTTGAAGATTTTTAAATTTAAATTACTGCATATTTGCCTAGGTTGTTACCGTGATTCCCATCTTCTACCTGGTGGTATTTTCTTTCTAGTTAGAGGACTTAACTGAACCTTTTTACAGTGTGGGACTGGCTATTGACAACTTCTATCGGCTTTTGTCTGTCTGGGACAGTCTTCTTTCCAACTGGACGTGGTGAAGCATATCTATGAACCCAGCGTGCTGGAGATGCAAGAAGGAGGATCAGGAGTTCAAGGCCATCCTCAGCTGCATGGTAAGTCTGAAGCCAGACAGGACTACATGAAATCCAATCTCCAAAAAAAAAATCTTTATTTCTCCTTCATGTATGAAAAAATATTTACTGGTTATAGGATCCTAGTTTGAAAGATTTTTATGCACAGTGTTCTATTCTCCTGCCAGCTTTATTTCTAAAGAAACCCATCATTATTCTTACCTTTGTCTTCCTCCTCTAGTCCAGGGGTTCTCAAGCTTCCTAACGCTGCAACCCTTTAACACAGTTCCTCATGCTGTGGTGACCCCCCAAACCATGAAATTATTTTAGTTGTTACTTCATAACTGTGATTTTGCTACTGTTATCAATCATAATGTAAATATCTGATATGCAGGTGGTCTTAGGCGACCCCTGTAAAAGGTTGTTCAATCCCCAAAGGGGTCACGACCCACAGGTTGAGAACTGCTGCTCTAGATCTTTTAGGGCTTTTCTCTCAAACCACTTGTTTTCTGTATCTTATGGTTGATGTGCTAATAATTTTCTTTCTGTCTCTTAGGCTTGGAGTTAGTTGAGCATCTTGGATACATTGTTCCTGTAATTCTCATCTAATTGAGAAGTGTTTCATCCATTCACACTTCACGTGTCCTACACACGCCCCTTTCCACATGCTCCTTTTTCCTTCCAATAAGGACTCCAGTTACATGTTGTCTTAGTTAACATTCCTATTTCTGTGATAAAACACCACGACTAAGAACAACTTGGGGAGGAAAGGGTTAATTTCTGTTTACAGGCGTCACTGAGGGAAGTCAGGGCAGGCACCTGAGGCAGGAGCTGAAGCAGAGGCCGTGGGAGAGTCCTGCCTACTGACTTGCCTGGTCCACTTTCTTATACACCCCAGGACCACCTGCCCAGGGGTGGCCCCGCCCACCGTGAGCCAGGCCCTCCCACATCAAGCATAAATTTAAAGACCGGAACGCACTGCACAGATCTGTCCATAGGCCAATGCGATGGAGGGATTTTCTCGACCGAGGTTCCCTTTTCCCTGGTTGCCACAGCTTGTATCAAGTTGACAAAAACCTCCCAGCACTGGCGCACCCTTTCACCCCAAGTTGCCCCATAGCTCCCTAAGGATCTTTTATTTCCATATCTTTTAAAACTAAATTCTATCACTATTTCTTCAAAATGTGTTTTTGTAATGTATTATCTTACATTAGAGCCATCCAGACCATGCTTTCCCTCAGGGAGTATAATTCTGTTTCTAGATGGTCACTCTGGATCTCTCTCTATTTTGTATGACTCTGTTTACCACAGTCAGTCTTCCCTTTAGCTCCCTGAACATACAGGATGCAATTTCAACTATCTTAATGTCCTTCATTGTGAAATTCAACACCTGTGTAGATTCCGGACTCATCCCGATCAGCTGACTTTTTTTCTTCATTATGCTTCTTCACGTTTTCTTGCTTCTTTGATTTGTGAATTTAAAGTTTAATCAAATCTTTAAGGATAGCCACCTTACTAGAGAAATTTGAAATGACTGCTGTATCAATCAGGAATGGAAACAGAAATACACTGGAAACAGAAATACGAACATGATTAAATAGGCAGACGATGAAGAATTGAGGTTGCTCCGTGTTTCCCTGGAGATTCTGCTTCACTATACATTACTAAACAACTTTCACGACAGTAAGCAATAAAGACGTGAAGGGTTCCAATGCATGTGTGCATATTAGTGCCTATATACTGATAGATGCTTAGATACAAAACTTCTACTCTTAAAGAGTGACAGTGGGCCACTGAGGTGGCTTCACAGAAAAAGGGGCTTGCTGTCAAGGCTGAGGACCAGAGGGCAATCCCAGGAATGCACAAGGTGGAAGAAGAAAACCAGGTTGTCCTCTGACCTGCCCACCATGGCATGCATGTACACACAGAGCAAATGCAATGAAAAAGACTAAACACTGAAGGCATGACAAGGAAGTCCTTCAGGAGAGGGCTGGCTGGGTGCTGTTCGCTGAGTGCTGGGATTTTCCCAGGGCGAGCATGGAGCGCACATCGCTTTAGCTTGGCTTCTGCCTTGTTTTGCTTTGTAAATTTTAATCGTGTCTTTTTAGGAAAGTCGTTATGGGCCATTTCTGCTATTCCTGGCACTTTTTATAACTTTAAATAAATAATAAAGTAATTACCTAACAGAAAGGACAGACCCGACTCCCCGGGAGCTCGAGCCGAAACGACTGGGAGGACTTTCTGCAGATGTGAAAATTCCTTAATTCATCAACTTTGGAAAAAACGAACATGAGCAAAAAACCCACGGCCGTGTGAAAGGCGCGTCCTCGGGCGGGGTAAGGACATTTGCTAGGCTAGCTTCTCGATGAGCAAATGTCTAAAGCGCCCAAGGGGGACAGATACGAACTGAGCTTCCTGATAGACCAAACTTAGAAAGAGGAGGACGGAAAAGGAGGAGGCAGGAGGGGTGGACGTGTACCTGCGGACGCTCTCTGGCAGAGGCTCTGTCCTGGGGGCTTCCTGCTTGCATCCTGCATCTTTGCAACACCCCTGTGTGATGGTGACCGTGGGCCCTGGGCCCCAGACACTGACCCTGAAGCTCAGTCCGTCCTCCTGCCCTGGGCCGTGAGCCGGGGAGTGACGTCATCAACTCTGTCTACCATCCCCGTGTTCCCTGAACCACAGAAGAGGTACAGACCGCCCGGGGTCCGCCGGGGGTGGGCAGAACATACCCTCCTCCACGTCTGGTCCCAGAGCCTTACTCTCGTCACTCCACGAGACACGAAACAAACTGTGCTCGTGCAGAAAACCAGGCTGGAACCACCGTGAGAAGTACCGAGCCCGACATAGAAGAGGTTGTCCAGCGAGGCTGCTCTGAATTCCCGGGACAGCACCTTTCACCAATGCCCTGCAACCCTGTCTGTGAAGACCAGCCTTCTTCACCTGGCAGGGGCCACGTGGACCCTGAGCGTGCCTCTCCCTCGGCAGCCACATCACAGGCCTGTGTCCCAGGAGCACAGCCCCACAGCCGCGCTCCCCTGACCTAACATGTGACTGACAGTATCAGGTGAGCGGACTACTCGGTCACCTGGGAGGCTGAACTCTGACCTCTAGAATCTAAGCAAGTGCGGTGATTGGTAAGCTTGGCTTCAGAGACTTCTTTCTCTCCCTCTTCCTCCTCCATTCTCCAACCCTACCCAAGAAAACCACTTGCCCAGTTTCCACTTCCGGTAAGCTCAGAGAGTGAATGTGTACCCCTTGCCACACACTTGAGAACTAACGGTAAGGCTCTGCAAGAGCGGAGCTGGCCTCGGCTCCCCTGCTGTCTGCTGGCAAGTTCTCCAGCCCTTATTGGCTACTCAGTCTTAGTCACAAGCCTTCGCCGGCAACCAGGAGCTGTGATTAGCTCTATTCACAGGCCTGCAGGATCAGAAATGAGGAGGCAAGGGAAAAGCGAATCAGAGGGGACCGGTCATGGAGAGCATCGTGACTTCTGCAGAGTGACCCATGGTGCGTCCTCCGAGTGACTGCACACTGGGGCGCTCAGTTCTCTGCGGCCAGACTTCCGTCTCTGCTGTGAGCCACTGCTGGCCCTGCTTCCGGAGAGAAGCCTTCACCAGAGGAGTCAAGCGAAGAGTGGCCCTGGCCAGGCAGAAGGGAACCCCCTAGGAACCTGTCAGAGGGCATACACACAAAACTCTACTCCATGTCCCTCAGCAAGACCTGGCCCTCTGGGTGCCAGCTAGGGGCTGGCATGCGATGAGGAGGCGCGAGGGTGAAATCCGTTCAACCAGCACCACCTGGCATGGCCTTGGCTTTGTATCCGTAACTGAGAAAATTAGCCCTGGAAGAATAACCACGTTACAGTATATGACCCTAGCTGCTTCCCATCAAGCTCGACAACACCCTCAAGGACTCTAAGGCTCTGAGTTGTAATAAACTCGGAGAAACTCCCCTTATCCGAAGAGGGTGGACCTCTAAGGTGCTCCAGTGGGTGTGAAAAGCCACAGCTGGTACTGACCCCTGAATACACCGTCTGTGCCTACAATAAAGTTTAATTTGTAAATTCAGAATAATAAAATAGTAACAGCTAATGATAAAATGGAACAACCATAACATTATACTACAACAAATGATATATACATATTAACTTCAAAAAATAAATAAAGGTTAAATGTAAAAGTTCTGGAAACTTCCATCTAATATTTTTGTACCAAATAAGAGAATTCAAACTACAGAATATCAAACAACGAACACAGGAAATAATCGCATAACTTTTAAGTGGATTAGCATGCAAGCTGGAAATTATCCCACAAGGCAAAGTCATGACTTAAGCAGGGTTCCGAAGGGTCATGGGGACCAGGAGCAGTGAACATCTATCTGGAGGGAGTTCAGAAAGCTCGGGGGGAAAATGGTTTCGATGAGCCCAGACAAGCTGGGGACGGCTTAGTGGGTGTGGTACGTGGTGTTCGAGGGCCTGTGCATGTGGATCCCGGGCAATGTGTGTTGCCTGTGACCCGCACTGGAGGAAGAGACAGAAGGGTCCGGGGGCCATGGGCCAGCCAGCCTAGCCTATCAGTGAGCTCTGGGTCCAGGGACAGACCCTGTCTCAAAACAATACAGTAGAAAATGACAGAGGAAAGAATCTGATGTGAACGTCTGGCCTGCACACACACACACACACGCACACACACACACACACACACACAAGCACACGCATGTACACACACTAAAATGGTACTTTAAAAAATTAAGCAGAAAAATGTCAACAAGTTGGGTCATAAATCTACAATGCTCCACTAAACTTCTCAAACATTCCTTCACACCTTCCAGTCTTCCACTAAGACATGTTGGACATAATTAGTTCAATTTCAGCCCCTCATCTGCCTCTGTTTTCCACAGAAGTCACAGTGGGGCGTGGGACCGCAGGATCCCGCGTCCCCCGATGGTTGGTGATGGTGTGTATGCCTGGTTCTCTTGAACAGACAGGCTCGGTCACAAACTCCACTTCTAAGCAGCTGCTTCATATGTATCTCTTTAAGGTCTCTCGTTCAGTGTTTTCATTCGTGTACACTCCAACCCGTGGTCAAGAGGAGCAAAGCTTCAGTGATGGACCCAGTGCTCAGCTCCCTGGAGGAAGGGCGCTGATCTCCAGCCCTGTGCCCTGTGCCCTGTGCCCTGTGCCCTGTTGCCCTGCCGCAGGGTATTCTGACAGTTGGTAATAAATAGGCTGAGGCCGAGCAAGACTGTTGGGACAGCTCACCCTCACACCTAGACTAGAAAGACACTGATTATGCCTGGGGCTCACGGTGCCCAGGCACAGGCCACACGGAGCATCGGGTTTTAGTCTTGCCTGTGTTCAGTTTCCCAGCTGAAGGCCGAAGGGGTGCCTGTCATCGAGCTGTCTGCTCTAACTCTGCCACTGCCTGCAAGCTGTACCTTTCATCTGAATAACCCAGGGAAAGGCAAAGAAGCTGTGTCCCTTGCATGTATGAATTAGCTCTTCAATCAGCGTTGTCCTCTCTAACTGAACAGTGTTAAGGGCTCTTCTTGTTTCATTTGATATCAAGGTAATGCTTACTCAAGCAACATACAACCCTGTCTAGAACAAAACCAGAACATTAAGCAGGGTCCCTCTCACTGTATCCCGAGGACGCCTGAGGGTTTATGAAGGTCTCAGGGACCTGCAAACGCTCTGATTTTATTTTAGTGTGTTTTTCGTGCCATTGCTTGTATAATGTAAAACACACCTCCGGGTGATGTCCTATGGCCCATCACGTCAACAGATGGCATTGCTCCCGCACGCATTCGTCTGTAGGTATGCTGGAGGCAAGAGCTATCCGCTGGTGAGCGAAGAAGGGAGACTAACACACACGTGAAGGAACTATCGCTGACAGAAAACAACGTGGTGCTGAACTGACTCGCTGGGCGAATGCGAGTGTGTCACGGCGTACGCAGAACACCGCGGTGAGAAGAACGGATCACCACACAGCCTGTGCGCGCGGGCGCACAAGCCTTATTATTAAACTCAGGTGGTGAGCCGCAGCTACGTTCCAGCGGCATGACGTCATCCTCCACAGCCAACCGGTGCCAACTCTTCACCGTTCAAGCTTCTGTTTCGTGTCAACTGTATGGCTCTTCTCGGAACCAATCGTTTTGTAAGAGGCTTTCAACATAGGAATGCTATCTCTAGTTTTATGTCTGTGCGCACTGAGGCAAAGTAATAGAAGTTTTAAAAAGAAATATCTTCAAGTAAAAAATATATGAAAAGCGTCTATTGTCCTTTTGCTCAAATTTGACAAATAATGAAGTCTAACCTTTCCCGTTTGTCGAAAGTGGGGTGAGCCACGGCAGTAAGCCAGGGCCTGTGTTTCAAAGCGCTCTGTTTTGTGAATAGCAAATGTGACGGATCCACTTGCAGTTAACGGAACCTGAGGGGCTCTGGGGCCCTTTCCCTTCCCTGGGCCTGGGTCTCATCTATCTGCAAAGTAAGGGGGTCTCAGCGGAGGAGGCCTAGGGATCCCTTCAGCTCAGGGCTGAACCAGTTCTCCTCTGGCGGTCTCCGACTCGCAGAGGCCTGCCCCCTGCTGGCCGTAGCCATAACTGTGCTCACCTGTGAATACGAAGGGACGCCTCCTACACCATCTACCAGACTTGGTCCTAGCTTGCCCGCACCCCTCTCCATCCTCCTCCTCCTCCTGTCTCCCCTCTCAGATTCGGGTAAGCGTAAACGTCTCTTGCCAGAAGCCTCATTCCTACACTGTTCTTCAAAAACAGCCCAGCCTGCACCGCATCACCAATGCTGTTAGGTTTATTCCAGGAGACTCCGCCCTTGCGGAGGCCACCACCTTAACTGTTCGGCATCCGATGAGTGGCCTGGACGGAGAAGAGCCACGTGGGCACCAAGCAGTGTATCTGAATCAGTCACTTGGTACCTAGAGTGGTTTGGTAGCACCCTCCCACGTGACCCCCAGGGACCCCGCTTCCTGGAACTCGCTTCTTCCTGGTATGTTCTCGCACAATAAGTATGGCCGTCCCGCGTTACGAACAACTCTTATGGACTATGCAACACGTGGCTTCCACAGCTAGTTGTTAGAGGGAGCTGCTTCTGCGATGCTTCCTCTCACCCTCCAGAGGCAGGTGCCACCTCCATAGTACCAAGAGAGGCCAGTAGCCCACAGAGCAGTCCACGTCCGGGCGAAGCTAGGTCTCTTTGCCAACGGTCATATGAGATAGCCTTCTTGGGGGGAAAAAAGAATCTCTCTCCCCAGTTAAGCCTTAAGGAAGACAGGTATGGCTGCTTCGTACTGACAGCATGCTAGCTCCCAAGGGTGATGTCTAATCTTCACGAGGGACAGGAGGCAGAAACCCTGCCGCCGTGGAATCTCTGACCACACCAGAAATTATGGGCGATAATACATTGCTTGGTGCAGCTAAGTCACTGGGTGACCAGTTTATAGCACAGCCCATATCCAATACTAGAGAGAAAGTTCCAGTGTCATCATATGGGCAAGTGTAAGGAGATCGGAGAGCCCCTGGAGCATCCCTGACATTACCAGTAACTAACAACTAGTTTCTAGTAACACCAAGAAGGTCTGTGTTTCCAGTTACAGCGACAATACACAGAGGCAAGTATCACAGGAAGTGTGTCCTGCAAACACTCCAGCCAGTCGGGTGGACAGACACAAGGCAGAGGCATGAAACAATCAGCCGGTCAAGGAAACCCCGACGTTGAAATCCACGCGTGGAATAACTTGGCAGTGGTGTCTGAGAGCACGCTAGGATGACAGTGACACACTCGGAACAGGAAGTCAGTCACGAGTCTGTCCAGGGATGACGGGGTGTACGCGCGCGTTGGGAGGCGATCGTGCTTAGAAGGTGGGGCTGGAGACTCTCCCGAAGCTGCAGACGTGTCCTGTACACAGTTACCAAAAGGCCTGGTGACTTGGGACACTGCGACCCTGCCTGTCTAGGGCGGCGCCGCTGCCCAGGTCGCTTACCTGCAATGACCAGCACACCCAGCAGAGCTGGTAAAAAGCATGCCGGCCCTCCTCAGGCCATCCATCCAGGTGATGTTGGGAGCAGCAGCAGGGACCACAGCCTGGGAAAATGTCAAACTCCTGTTCGGATCAACGCTCCTGGCACAAAAGTGAAGCCAAGGCGCTGGAGTGGATCTTCCCGACAGATCTAAAGGGATTCGTACCTAGATGTGTGCCCGTTGCTCAGTCACGCACATTAGGCACAGGGAGGGCTGTAATTCACGGTCTCTGCAGCTCGTGACTGGCTCCCTAACAGGGTGAGGCTGGGAAGGGAGAGGTTGGTAGAAAATTCGAATGTCGCTAATGACAGTTGTTTCCACCAGGACTGTTCTAAATACACCTAACATGCATAGGCATTTACGGATCGTAAACAACAGGGAAGAGTTTCAGTTTCAGCTGAAGGCTTCTGGAAAGTCATTCTCGTAGCCACTGTGTAGAGGCCAGGATGGATGGGTGCCAGTCAACCTTAGGGGCAGGATACACACTCCATACTGGGGACAGGATGCCCACTCAATACTGAAATGATGCCCTGTGTGTGCCAAGAGCGTGTGGGAGGTTTATCATTCAGGATCCAGTGCCTTCTAGGGAGAACAGGACAGCTTAGGAGAGTAAGCAAACAAGGCCATTGTTTTACTATAGTTGGGTGGATCTGGGATGCGGGTTAACCAGCGCTGTTTTTGATCCCATGTCAGTGCCAAAGGAGGAGGCCAGGTTGGACTTTCTAATCATCTTCTTTAAATGTACAGTTATAAAATTATGAGTCAGACTATTGTCAGTCGGTAAATAACACACCCATCTTCCATTGCAGCTTTGACTCATTTGCTGAGGGCTCACCACCACGGCGCGCGTGTGGTGGTCAGAGGACAACTTGCAGGAGGCTGGTTTTCTCCACCCAATTCTTTCTTTAAACATTCACTGGTTTGTTTAATTTTATGAGCATGTGTGTTGCACCACGTGCGTGCAGGCGCAGCAGAGGCCAGAAGCGGACGCTGTGTCCTCGGAAGCGTAATTAAAAGCAGCTGTTGAGCAGCTGGCGCCCCAGCTTCCGAGCCGCCTCTCGGCCCACCTGACAAGCCTTCATTAGCACGGTTGTGTTTGTATACTACACTTCATGATTTTCTAAAGCTATACGGTTTTCAGTAGTGCACTTGGTCTAACGGATTTCAATTTAAGTAAGCAATCTGGGAGACTTGGAAACTTGGTCAATAATTTTTTATTTATTTTTTTGTTTTGTTTTGTTTTCCAAGACAGGGTTTCTGGAACCCACTCTGGAGACCAGGCTGGCCTCAAACAGATCCACCTGCCTCTGCCTCCCGAGCGCTGGTGTTACAGGTGTGCATCGCCACCGCCCGGCTTCTTTTGGTATTTTTTTAAATGTATTTTTATTTAACATTATCTTCTACAGATTTTTGGTCCAGTTTTCTGTGGTAGCCTCCCTGGGATCCACACCCTGTTTGGGAGTCTGATGACATGTTCAATTCCCACCCCTATCAGAAACAGTGACTACTGAATACTAACTAATTCTAAAATGCTAAATGATAAACGGATTATTTTCACCACAACCACCTAGAGCAGATGCTAGCTCGGCTGTGAGGTGGCGGAGCGGTGTTAACCCAAGGGCAAAGCAAGCCTGTGTGAGGGGCGTTGTCTCTAAGCTCCACTAGGAAAACCACAGCCGTCATCGAAGCCATTTGACAAACACAAAAATCATGGTTGAAAGCTGATTTGCACCATCTGTTATCTGCTCTCCACCGAGGAGCGTAAACGTATGGGAACAGACTTCTCTTCCGCCTCCAGCTCACTGTCTCGGGCGCCACACATAAGTAACGGCACACGGCAGGTATAAATGAATGGTTGGATGAATGGTTGGATGGAGTCAGTTGTTGTGAACGTTGATTTTTAGAAGTGTTTAAAGTAATTGTTTTTGCGCACTGCTGGCAAAATGGATGCAGAGGCCTTGGCGTTTGTGCTGCCTGCAGGTGCTGGCTTCCCGAGGGGGACGTTTGATTGCTAATGATCCACACCTGAGAGGTTCAGAATCGATTAAAAACACCTGAGCTCAGACGCTCCGGTTTCCACTGTCTTAGGCCCTGGCCAGGACGGTGGGTCCCTCTGCTGAGGTCTGGCAGGGTTTGCATCTATGAAAATTCCTCCTTGTCTTCCTTGCTGAGCACTGCCCCCCCCCACACACACAAAAAAGTTCAGCTAGAGTCAGTGAGTGAATTAGCAAACAGAAGACGATATGGGAGAGAGTACAGTGAGCTGGGCCTTGACCCCAAATAGCTTTTGGATAGTAACACCCAAGTTCTTTACCGTTACACTCACGAGCACTCGAGGTAAACCTACGGCCAGAAGAGAGCTGCATGCCGTACCCTCATCATGACAAGGCTGGGGTGGGCTCTGTAGAGACCACCCTGAGTGGATTCTCTAGAGGATCAAGGACAAGGGATCTCCCCAATGCTGCATACAGGCAGACATGACGCCTTACCAGGGGCGGCTCCAGGCAAGTCGAGCGTGAACTCAGTAGTCAGACGTCTGTGATAACATTGCCATGTTGGGCAGAGCACAGACAACACTTCTTATCAAAGAGTCGTTCCCGTGCATAAAGTATCCACGGCTTCAAATTCCTCATGAATAAATACGCTTCCTAAGATCTAACTCCAAAAGGACCATGGATCCAGCTGCAAACACAGGAGGTCTCTCGATGGTTGTAAGCATTTCCAGCTGCTGCTGTCAGGCGTGTAGGAGCCAAGGGTGAATTAGGTGTAAACGGAAATGCTTGTTTTTTACTTCTGTGTGATTCCGGAAACGCTTAATTTTTTTTAACAAAAGCACACCGTGTTTCCATAACTTTTAAATTAAACTTTACCCTAACATACCAAGTGCGTGGTATATAGTAGTCACAGATACACTTGCTATGGTCTCACCAAATTTCCCTTAGCCCCACCTTGATATTTATTCATGTATTTATATTTATAAAAGTATTGTTTACAATTGGTTTAGACTGAAATGCATCTATGTAAGTATTTTTACCCATTTTAGAATGTCACATCTCAATAACAGCTCTATCGGTAGGATCTCTGAAACCAAAACAAACTTTTAAACTACCATCTAAAACAAGTAAGACCAGTATTGGAAAGTTTATGGAGAAACGAACCGTTTTGCACTGTGAGTGAGAATGTAAAATTGTCTGACTTCTATGGGAAATAGTATAATTTCTCAAAATACTAAAAAAATTAGTCCTGGGGGCTGAGAAGATATCTTAGTAGGCAAAAGCACTTCCTGCGCATCCCCAGCATCCTGAGTTTGACCCCCGGAACCCACAGCAGGAGGAGAGAACCAATTCCCACAAGTTGTCTCCTGACCTCCCAAGGGCACCATGGTGTGCACACACTCACACACACGCACACACACGCATACACACACTGTCTCTTCATAGAGCTCAAGTAGTGAAGACAAGTGTTTTAGAAACAGCCAAGTGCGCCGGGACATGCTCGCGGACTGGGTGGGCGTGTCCTGCGACTGACAGCTGACCAAGCCAATGGGTGCCCTCGCGGCAAAAGGGAAGGCTGGAGGAGCCAAAGGGTCTGTTCTTTCCTGCTCACTTCCTTCACTGTTGTTCAACTGTGATTCAGTGAAAGTCCAGAAATACCTGGTGCTTTAATGAAGTTGGATACAAAACCAGATTAACAAACCAGCTCCCTGCCTTGCTGAAACGCTGGCAAAATTTCTTGAATCTTTTCTACACATCCTTAATCTCACACCACTGTCATTTGCAGTGTTCTAAACAAGGCAACTTCGTTCACTGTGCACACAAAGCATTTGGAGTTGAGATAATTAATAAGGCCACTTTGTCCACTAAGTAGCATGATGCCTTGCTTCTGGATTTTCAGCTGACGGCTGCTGCATGAAGAGATTAAAACTACGAAGCTGAGAGGTTTGAGCTAGTTAAGAAATATTTGCTTGGGGATCTGAAGAGGCGAGGCTGGAGAGACGACTCAGTGGATCCCAGCACCCACGAGAAAGGCTGGAGGTGGCTGCATGTACCTGCAACCCCGGTGCTGTGGGGTGCAGACAAGACTGTTGGGCTTGCTGGCTGCAGTGAGCAGGAAAAGCACTTCCGTTCCGTAGGTGATCACATGGCCACCTTCAATCAGGCGGCAAAGGAACAATGAGGAGGTGAAGTTTCAGCAAATACCTGGAAGAAGCAAAGGGATCCAGCCAAGCAGCAGCCTGGGAATGGAAACCTAGGTGGGGAAACCACTAGCGTCAACACGCGGGCTGGAGCGAGCCTCGCGTGTTCAAGCAACATGTGTAGTTGGATCAGAGTCAGCTCCAAGGCTGATGGGAAGACAAGATGAGCTAATACGTCAAAACATTTGGTGAGAGAGAGTCGGTAGCTACCCTTGCGGCCTCCGTGGTGGTGTCTTGTGACCGGCCTACCTGGGACACCACGCTACACACCCTGATCTAGCTCTGGGCTCCGTTAGATGTCATCATATAACAAAACCCGACTCAGCCCCAAGCCCACTGTCTTAGCCACTTTCTGTGGCTGGGATTGGCACAGGCAGGAGAGGGTGTGTTTGGCTTACTGGTTACGGTACTCCTTCAGGGCAAGCCAAGGCAGGAGCTACAGGCAGGTGCCTGAGGCGGGACCTGAAGGAGGCAGAGGCTGCTGGGGGATGCTGCTTCCTGGCTCACGCTCCCTGGCTCGCTCAGTTTGGTTCCTTATATACCCCAGAACCAACTACCTGCCCAAGGACAGCACCGACCACAGTGGGCCGAACACGTCCATGTCAATCAGCAATCCATGACGTGCCCTACAGGCCAGTCTAACGAGGACACTTTCTCAACCGAGGGTCCCCTCCTCAGACGACTCTAGCTTGTGAGAAATCGACAAAACCCTAACCAATGCAACCGTGGTTAAGACTCACACCGTTAAAACTCAGATCCACCATCCCCAGCTGGCCTGGCTCCACGTCGAACAACAGTTATGAGTCGTGAGGAAGGAGTCCAGGAAGAGAGCCCTGCTTCAGAAATCTAACTCTTAGGAAAAGAGAAGCAAAATACGTCCCGTGGAGAACCCACATCCCTGCCCTGAAAAAAACAGAAAGAAAGAAAGAAAGAAAGAAAAAGAAAGAAAGAAAGAAAGAAAGAAAGAAAGAAAGGAAGGAAGGAAGGAAGGAAGGAAGGAAGGAAGGAAGGAAGGAAGGAAGGAGGAAGAAAAAAAACAAACTTGATTTTTCAACACTCAAAGCACAACCTGTCCTAACTGGCTGTGCGGGGAGCACTACGACCGAGGCAGGTTTAATGATGAAGTCACATCGTCTGAAGCCATTCATGTTTCACAGAACGTCAGTAAGTCCAGAGACGAGGGGTGCTCCAGCGGCAAGTCAGCCATTTGTGAGCAAATCCGCCTTGGCTCCCTTAAAGGAGGGCTCACAGAGGATTTGGCTCAGAGGCGCTGTTCTGGATGCCTCAGTTTTCAGCAAATTGACCACTTTCTTTGTAAATCTCCCCCTGGGAGTTAGGAGACATTAGACAGCGAGCGGCGAGGCTTGTTAGAGTCCCTGATCCCCGTCAGGAGGCCTCCCTTGGAGGATAATAAGGCAGCTCTACACATATTTTCCCTCTAAAGATAGCAGTAAACACTTTTTTTTCAGCTACTAGCCAGAAGCGTCCTAGAGCCCCACCTGGTGGCCCTGCCGCTCATTCGGCGGGCAAACCCTGCTCCCCCCAGAGCATCATCATAAGGCATGCTATTATTACTTCCAGATTATGACCCTACATCTCCTCTCTTAGGACTGGGGCTTGGCGGTTGGTTCCTCCCGCCTGAACTGTTGGATTCTCCTGCCGGCATCTACCCACATCTACCCGCTTCCTCTGGGAAACAGGCAGCGTTCATCTAGAGTGATTGAGACTGTGCTTAATGCATAGAAAATCATGTTTGAAAAATGTTGCAAAAATGTTAACTAACGTTGCAACCAGATGTGGTGGCGTGGTACGTGGCTGTAAGTCTAGCACCCAGGAGGTAGAGGTGGGAAGAATAGTTCAAGGTCATCCTCGGCTACATAGTGTGTTTAAGACCAGCCAGATACACTCTCGGCCTTACGGCAAAAGGTTAGGGAGTGGCTAGCCGACCTGGTGGCTCAGTGGGTGGGGGCACTTGTCACCAAGCCTCAGAACCTGGGTCTATTTCTGGGGCCCACACAGTGGGATGGAGGACTGACCCCCAAAAGTTTTCCTCTGACCTCTACATGCACACTGAGGAGCCCCTCCACCCCCGACAATAAATTCAATTTTAAAATTGAATTCTAAAAAGAATATGTAACCAAAGTAGACAGATTGGACTAACTACTCACATAACCAAATCTCATTAAATGTGTGTGGATACTGAACTTTAAATTTAAATGTATGGGTACACATAAGATCTTCTAGTCGAGTCTCAGAAATGGAGCGCTGACGGCATCCATTTTCTCCAGCAAAGGCAAGCGGTCAGATGGTCAGGACGGGGGGGCTGCTGAGGGTGTGTCCTAGTCAGGGTTTCTACTGCTGCAACAAAACACCATACTGAAACAGGTCGGGAGGGAAGGGTTTACTTGGCTCACACTGTCACATTGCAGTGTCACCACAGGAAGCCAGGGCAGGAACTCAAGCAGGGCAGGAACCTGGCGGCAGGAGCTGATGCAGGGGCCATGAGGGGTGCTGCTTACTGACTTGTTTCCTAGGGCTTGCTCAGCCTGCCTTCTTATAGAACCAGGTCTACCAGCCCAGGGATGGCACCCCCCACAATGGGCTGGGCCCTCCCTCTCTGATCGCTAATTAAGAAAATGCATCACCGCTGGGTCGTATGAAGGTATTTTCTCTGTGGAGGCTCCTTCCTCTCTGATGACTCGAGCTTGTGTCAAGTTGACATAAAACCAGCCAGTATAGAATGGGAGCAAGAAAACACTGCTGGGTGAAAAGTAAAGCAAGCCTCCACCAATCCGCCCGCGCTCCTGATAATCTGGGGACAGGGTAGGAATTAACTCCGTAACTTTAAATGTGTGAGAATCAACTCAGTAGAGTTGAGATTCGCCAAGTGCCAACATGTTGAGCACCTTACTTCAGACATCACTTCTAGATGCACTCTTAGTGGCACTGGATGGGCCAGACAGATGTGGGGAAAAACAGGCTGCATTGTTGCTGAGGCTGATGCAACTGGAGGCAGTGATGTCATGTGACTGCTCAGACAACTGCCAAGCAAGACTGCGCCAAACCAACGAGGACCAACATAGCTGAGCAGAGGGCTGCTAACTGACCTGGCTTCGTTGCTGTGGCACGTCTGTATCAGAGGACTTGACCTGGCTTCGTTGCCATGGCATGTCTGTATCAGAGGACTTGACCTGGCTCCCATGCACATGGCACATCTGTATCAAAGTATTTGACCTGGCTCCCATGCACATGGCACATCTGTATCAAAGGATTTGACCTGGCTCCCATGCACATGGCACATCTGTATCAAAGGACTTGACCTGGCTCCCGTGCACGTGGCACGTCTGTATCAAAGGACTTGACCTGGCTCCCGTGCACGTGGCACATCTGTATCAGAGGACTTGACCTGGCTCCCGTGCACGTGGCACATCTGTATCAAAGGACTTGACCTGGCTCCTGTGCACGTGGCACATCTATATTGGAGGACTTGACCTGGGATCTGGCTTCATTGCCATGGCATATCTGCATCAGAGGACTTGCACCGTTGTCTGCTCCTGCTCACGAGGCACCATGACACACTAGGACAGCCCTGCCTCCCACTCCACCCATGTCTTGTCATCAATGACCCTACCACATTAAATAACCTTCCCCTAACCCCATCCACGTTCACCCATAAAGGAAATTACCCACGTCCCCAGTGGTGTGGCACTCTCTCGAGGAGCCCATCTCCACTGCTGGGTAGGTATTAACACCCTTTCCTTAACACGTCCTTTCTTTCCTGATTAGCCCTGACTCGGCCTCATGTCGCCTGGTCCTGGGATTCTGACTTGCCTATGACATAATGTGGATAAGCAGACATTTGGCGACACTAACGAGAATTCATGAAAAGGGAGAGTTCGTGGCCTTACTAGCATCTACCCCCGATCCTCATTCCTTCAGTGTGGCCATCTGCCCAGCTCAACCAATGAGATGCGGCTGAAATCCCTAATGCTGGCTTCGGGATGAAAGGGTCGCACTTGACTGGAAGGGCTCTGCCCCTCCTGCATGTCTTACCCTTCTTTCTTCCTGGTATCAAGACACAATGTCTGCAGGGGCTCAGAGCGGCCACCTTTCGGTCACAAAGAGGAGAGGCAGACATAAGTCAGACGAGGCAGAAGGACTCTGGCTTCGTGGTAAGCACTTCAAGGCCGGCTCTGGGAAGCGAACTCCTCACTTAAAGACATTGAGCTTACTAATGGCGAAGGTAATCTAATCAGAACTAATTTAATGTCTATCACTGTAACAAGAGTCAATCCAACTGGCCATTCTGAGAGAAAAACAGCAGCAGGAAAGAAAGACTTTAAAAGACTTGCAGAGAACAGAGGAAGATAGGAAAGTCTCTACGTTGGAATCATTCACAATCTAGTGAAAAAGACAGCCTCGGACATAATTTCAACTCTATGTTTAATATTCAAAAAAAAAGCAAATTGAATGAACACTGCCTTAGTTACTGCTCTGTTGCTGTGAAGAGACCGAGACCAAGGCAACTCATATAGATAGATAGATAGATAGATAGATAGATAGATAGATAGATAGATAGATGATAGATGATAGATGATAGAGATAGATAGATAGATAGATAGATAGATAGATGATAGATAGATAGATGATGATAGATAGATGATAGATGATAGATAGATGATAGATAGATAGATGATAGATGATAGATAGATGGATAGATGATAGATAGATAGATGATAGATAGATAGATGATAGATGATAGATAGATAGATGATAGATAGATAGATAGATAGATGATAGATGATAGATAGATAGATAGATAGAGATAGATAGATAGATAGATATATGATAGATAGATAGATGATAGATAGATAGATAGATGATAGATAGATAGATGATAGATGATAGATAGATAGATAGATAGATGATAGATAGATAGATGATAGATAGATAGATATATGATAGATAGAGATATAGATAGATAGATAGATATATATAGATAGATAGATAGATGATAGATAGATAGATAGATGATAGATTAGATAGATAGATATATGATAGATAGATAGATAGATGATGATAGATAGATAGATAGATGATAGATAGATAGATAGATAGATGATAGATAGATAGATAGAGATAGATAGATAGATAGATAGATAGATGATAGATAGATAGATAGATGATAGATAGATAGATAGATAGATAGATAGATGATATAGATAGATAGATGATAGATAGATAGATGATAGATAGATAGATAGATAGATAGATAGAGATGATAGATAGATAGATAGATGATAGATAGATAGATAGATGATAGATAGATAGATAGATAGATGATAGATATATAGATAGATAGATAGATAGATAGATAGATGATAGATAGATAGATAGATGATAGATAGATAGATAGATAGAGATAGATAGATAGATAGATATGCATTAAGCATTTAACTGGGGCTTGCTTATAGCTTTTTAGGGTTACTCCACAATCCTCAGGGCAGAAATCAGACAGGCATGGATCTGGAGAAGTAGCTGAGAGCTTTGCATCCTAATCTTCAGGCAGCAGGAAGACAGACACTGGGCCTGGCATGGGCTTTTGAACCCTCAAAGCCCACCCCAGAGGCACACCTCCTCCAACAAGGCCACACCTCCTCCAACAAAGCCACACCTCCTCCAACAAAGCCACACCTCCTCCAACAAGGCCACACCTCCCAATCCTCCCAAGGAGTTTCTCTCCCTGGTGACTAAGCATTCAAATATATGAGCCTGGGGGGGCACTCTCATTCGAACCCCCAAACACCCAGAGGGAATCATCAGAAATAATGAATAAAAGAAAGAATAATATCTAAAGACATGCACTTGCCAAATGTGACAGAGCCTGTCTGAGAGACAGCCGACTGGCTATTTGGTAGCCTTCCCGAAAGCCACGTAGTAGCCGGGATCGAGGCTGCTGTCAAGCTGCAGTAGGTCTACGCAGGGCTGGAGTTCAGTGGTACAGCCTTGGCCAACATGAGCAAGGACAAGGGTTCAATCCTCGGGGTGGTGGTTGGGGGTGGAAACCTGCCTTGTGAGTAGCTCAAGGGATAATCCAAAATTGACAAAGGTCTCCAAGAAATTAAAAAGCTGCTTTACAACAAAGGAAATAGTCACCAGGGTAAGGAGAGCCTGCAGCGTGGGAAGGGGTCTTTGCCAACTACACATCAGTCAGGGGGACAGGCGGTTACATAAAGAACTGCAAACACTAAACCAAAACCCCACATTTTGCAATCAATAAATAGGAGACAGGTCTAAAAAGAAGGAATACGAGTGGCCGATAAATACTTGGAAAAGCATCCAACGTTTTTACCCATCAGGGAAATGAAAATTAAAGCTGCTTCAAGGTTCCATCTCACCCGATCTGAATGGCGATCGCCAAGAAAACAGAGGACAACAAATGCTGGCCAGGATGTGGGGAGAGAAAAGCTCGCTGCGCAGAGTGTGACGTGTGCGGCCACTGTCCACATCACAGCGGGCTTTCGCACCCGGCTCTACCACTCTGCACCCGAAGGACTCAGAGTTAGCACACCACAGAGATGCTTTGACACCCACATCTGTCGCTGCTCTACGCAAAACAGCCCGGAAATGCAGCCAGCTTAGATGTCA
>JAMJFZ010003324.1:0-35000 GCA_026225945.1 Cricetomys ansorgei | reverse complement strand
TTCAGCAGGCTCATCCCCACCACTGTGCCGCCTCCTCGGCCCCCACCTCCCGTGTCTCCCAATTCCTCCCCACAGGTTAACTCCTGGAGCCCCTAAGCGTCAAGATAATTCTCCTCCTCACAGTCCCTCGGTCAGTGATGAGTAGGTGCCCTGGGCAGCTGCCGTGTCTATAGTCCCTGGAGTCTTATGTTGTTCCTACCAACAGCTATCCTAGTCACTGTTCTGCTGTTATAAAGAGACACCATGACCCAGGCCGCTCTTATTTTTTTAAAAAGCATTTAAGTGAGGGCTTGCTGACAGTTTTAGAGGCTTAGTTAATAATCATCACGGCAGAGAGCACGGTGGCAGGCAGGCATGGTGCTGGAGCAACTGAGAGCTACATCCTGATCTGCAGGCAGTAGACCAGACTGGTCTGGCATGGGCTTTTGAAAACTCAAAGCCCCCGAGTGGCACACTTCCTCCAACAAGGCCACATCTCCTAATCCTTCTAATCCTACAGAAGTTTCCACTCCTGGTGACTAAGACCAGGTCTCTGCAGGATGTCTGGGTGTCTGTGGGAGGCCCTGGTGCCTGTGGGATGTCCAGGCGCCTGCACAATGCCCAGGTACTGATGAAAAGACTGGGTGTCTGCAGGACGGCCAAGTGCCTATGGGAGGTCCTGGTGCCTGCAGGATGTCCTGATGTCTGTGTGATGTCTGGAAGCCTGAGGGATGATGACCTAAGGAAAGATCAGGTGCCTGAGTGATGCCCAGGTGTTGGTCGTTTTGGCTGAGTACCTGCATGATTCCTGGGTGTCTATAAGACATAGATATATGTCTTATAGACATACCTGCATAATGTCTGGGTGCCTGTGGAATGCCCTGGTGCCTGTGGGATGCCCTGGTGCCTGGGAGATGTCCTGGTGCCTGTGGGGTGCCCTGGTGCCTGGGAGATGTCCTGGTGTCCGTGGGGTGCCCAGATGCCTGTATAATGTCTGGATGCCTGCAGGTTTGGTCAGTGAAGCCCAACTTCAGGTCAAACTTGATTATACTTAATCTCTTATTAATATAGCTCAAATGAACGTCCATGATCAGAGCAGCCCGCTGCCTCCAAACACCATGGTAACGCCTGTGATCCCTGCTCCTGCCACACAAGCTGGACTTAATTTTCTTTTATTTTTTTATCTTTTATTTTATTTTATCTATTTATTTATTTTGAGGGCACAAGGATAGGAGGGTGGAACAGAGAGGAATGGGAAGAGGGTATTATCCAGAGATGTTGTATGAAATTCAAGTTATTAATGAAAGCATTATATAAAAAACCAATCAGGACCTACAGATTGTTTTCATATTACATTTACGCTGGAAAATGTGCTTTTACATTTTTTAAGTGTTTGTGAATTCACAGTAATGAACTGAACAGACATATTGCTATTAGTTTAGGAGCACTTAAACGTCTTAATATCCCCAGCATTCAGCTGAAGAAGCTCCATATATAACACATGTCTTGAATGAATGTCAAAAAGCTAGCAGCTACTTAACAACCTTCACTTGCAGAAAGGCTAACAAGGTTAGACTCCCCCACCCGGGAGGACGCAGATACAGTGCAAAGCTACAGTGATTAAAGCAAGGTGGTATTGGCTTGATTTAATTAAACCGAATAGATCAAAGAGCTCAGAAATCTTCAGATTATAACTGGATTTTCTTACATATAAAGGTGGCAGACGAGGAAGTCAAGGACCTTCACCTGCAACGGTGAAGACGATGGGGAACTGAGATACCTTCAGAATGCAGCGGTGAAGACCGTGGCCGTCCGTTTAGGGGAAATTAGGTTCTTACATCCTCACGCCAAACCACAGAGTTAACAGCCAGAGTGTGGTTCTGATGGCCTTAAATTCTCATCTTCTGGTGATGACACTCACATCCTTGTGCAGAAACAGCTGGAAATGGGAGGCAAAGCGTGTCTAAGCATCTGAGCCACATCACCAAAGGAGCCGCAAACCCGAGCGCTCCCCTAGGGCAGGAGCCAGTCTGGCCCTCAAGTGTTCTCCGGGACAGGGTACTTGTTTCAGTGAGCCTGGACCTCAGCTAGGAGACCAGGAAGAAAATAAATATTTAAAGAAATAAAGCCTGAGGAGGTTCTAGAGCTGACTTAAGACTGCCAGTCATCACTTCCAGAAGCTTTCAGAATCCCAAGTTGAGCAAATTAAAAGAAAACCAAGACTAGGAATTTTGTATAGAAACTGCAGAAAACGAAGCCACAGGGGCGTCTTCAGTTGGCTGGCAGCAGGGCACAAAGGCAGACTGCTTGCAAGGAGAACGTGGGAGGCAGAAAACCAATTCATCCCCAGCAGCAGCATGTCTGTTCACAGACAAGATACATCTGTGTGGTATATCTTATCAGAACACCGTTCTGGTTTATCTGTCTCCCCAAACCTCGAATACTGGAGACGTGAACTGCGCACCGCTAACCTTGGCCAAGTGCATCTGAACTCTAACATCTCTGTTTATGCATACAGCATAGAACGTACTCATGCTGATTTGGCAACACAACGCCTCTAAGGTATTTTGAATAAGGGTGGATTTTTGTACGCTAGCTTTGTCCTAAGAATGAAAAGAAACAGATAAGGACAAAACCAAGAACAAGATTTATGGAAAACAGGATTAGGAACAACATACGTTTGTGATTGAGGTTTATAAATTTCTAGGGTTATAATGGTCTATTCAGGCTAGCAGAAACTGACTTAAAGATGCGTCTGATCACTTACACTTTTGCTAACTTTATTAACCTTTGGCTATCTGGAGAAGTTGAATAATATAAAAAACTGTGATTTTTTATAAAAGTACACTATAAAGGTTCATGAAAACGAGGTCCCTAGTCTCTGCAGACTAGAAGGTCTTCAATTCAAAAATTATAAATTCTTAGGGCTCAAACTTAACAGAGATAAAATTAAATCCTAATCTTATACAAATTGTTAAAGATAATTAAGACATATGAGTTAATGTCAGCCACCCTATGGTCACCTAAATGATCAAATTCTTTAATGTGCTCAAAACCATGTTTGTAGTCAAGCTAAATACAAAGGTGATTCATTTACACAGACAAGCTTGGAGAGAGACCAATTTATATCTCCCATTATATAGTCTTTATATATGTTTTATGTTGTCTAAGTTATACCTGAAGCAAGTAACTAGAAACAAGTTTAAAGTTTTAACTACATCAGCAGGATCTCTGTTTTAATCTGCACTGAAATCCTCATTGTAGAGAAAGCAGTTAACAAGCGTCTGCACGCAGCTCTAGCAGGCTAGTGCTTTGAGCCAGAGCAAAAATGAAACCTGAAGAGATATCAAGGTGAACATTCATCTGTAAAAAGATAGACAGAGAACAAAGGGGAAGAAGGGTTTGAGGACCCGAAGGATGGTTCTTGTAGGGGAAAACTGGACTTGCCACTGAGCAGTACAGTGCCTGAGACCTGAATGGACATACCCAGAGACGTACCTGCCTGGACACGCCCAGAGAGCAGCAGCTGCAGTCTGAGAGCCAATGGGCCGCTGAGCTGGGTGGAGGGTATAAGAGGCTCCCCCGCCCCTGTAATAAAGTGAGTCTGCTTTTTGCCACTTACCTGACTCCCAGAGCCTGTGTCTTGGTTCTGCACCAGCTCTTAACCACCTACCACCACCCACCCCGGCCAGGGTCCAGTGAAGGGCAACAAGCAACAGGTTCTGGAATAAAAGCACAAGCACTGCCCTGTGTTGTAGTTAGCCACTGTGTGGGCTCAGCAAGTTACAGGTGGAGGCATTTCATAGGTGCAAACCCTGCCAGACCTCAGCAGAGGGAACCACTATCACAGCAAGCACAGTCCTGGACAGTGGAACCCTGAGCTGAGCTCAGGTGTTTTTATTGATGCAGAGCTCCTCAGGTATGCTACTGATAGCACGTGCAGATCATGAGCAATCAAACATCACCCACATAAATCCAATACCTGCAGACAATACAAAATGCCAAGATCTAAGTAGCACCCAACAGTGCACAAAACAATATTTTATACATAACTAAAAATTAACTTCCACAACCTTTCCCTTTCCTGTATAAGACAAAAAAAAAGCTTTATCGCTACAACACAATTTAACACTACACCAGCAAAACTATTTACAAGAGGAGCAATCATGACAGTTGTTAATGCACAGGACCAAATGAAACCAAACATCTATCAAGCTTTTCACAATGTCTTTGGACAGAAGAAAAACATTATCATTGTCCAATTACCTGGAATTCATTCACAATCTTCTGGGCTCCTCCAAAGGGCTTGAGTCACTCCTCTGGCTCTGCCCTCTGCAGCACACACAGCTTGTCCTCCGGGGTCTGGCTGGCTCTATTCCACTGCTGCTGCTGTTCTCAGTGGTCATCCCATGGCACTGGCATCTCCAAAACTCCTGGAGTCCTTTGCTGCAACTGGGCTGCACTTTCACCAATAGTCTCTCCTGGGCTCTTTTCATGGTGCCAAGCCTCACATTCTCTGCATGACCCCTTCCATCTGGGCCTTTAACTGCCACTGATGCTGCACATTTACCAATGGCCTCTCCTGAGCCTCTCACAGTGCCAAGCCTCTACTGCTCAAAGACACCTTCATGCCTTCAAAACCAGCACCAGCTGGGTGACTCGTGTAGTACCAAGTTGGATACCAGCACGATATACAACCTCAGCCAGTTCTGGAAGACAGGTTCTGTGTGCTGACCTCGAGGAAACACTTTGCAGATTTTAAGATAGAGTCTGGTTTGCAGGGGAAACAACTGGTCACCTTGTCTACAGGAAGAGTACCTTTGTGGGGTGGAGTTCTCATCGCCAGAGCAGATGTGTCTCGCCAGGACCGCCTCACCTCATCAGTATCTGGACAGGTTTGCAGAAAACAAAACAAACTAGACTCTGTGAGATCTGGAGTTCCTTTCTCATTCTTCCTAGTCTCCACGTTGGATGAATTGGTGTGATGTCAGGGCACCATGCTGTACGCCCCTCGTAGTACATACACTACAATCTTTTACCTTCAATTTAGGGAAAGAGAAAGGAAGGATAGGAAGAAATTTTCACTGCTTTTGCAGACGGCCTTAATAGAGAAAGAGAGAAAGGTAGAAATTTTAAGCCTTTCTAGGCTGTCCTAAGCTTGGAGAGGACTAGCCAACAGTGAGTCAGACTAGCGTCTCAACTCACTATCTGCAAACCCAATCTCCCACTCATGTTCTTCTTTGGAAGAATCCGCACACCAACGATGGATGAAACAATCAATGAACCACCAACCAACACGCACACTGGCTCTTGGGGCTTCGAACCTTTTATACCCTGAGCAAAAGTTCTCATAAACCCAATCAGCACACAATCCCAAGAACAAGCTACACATGCCAAAACAACTACACCTAACCAAATTATAGCCACCTGCACCAAGCATTCCAAACCCAGCTCATAATCATCCACCATACCCAGTGAAGGGACAAGACCAAAGCAGCCAAACTTTAGTCAGGCTTCTATAGGCACCAGAACTGTGTAGGCCCAAGTCAGGGGCCAGGTGACTCAGAACAGTCCCCAGAACCAGAGTAAGAAAAACAATTTCTAAGACAAACAAGATATGGACTGCTGACTAACGGCCTTGGGCTGAGGATCTCCCCCAACCGACTTTGACTAAGACCCTAAGTTTACATTTTTAGTGCCCCCAACCTTGCTATATGCCAGCACCAATCAGTTTAAAGGTTAGTACTCACATCACCATGTAACCAACAGAAGCATGCCTGATACTCTGCTGCTAAGTTCTGCCTTTGAAATTCCTATATAAGCTATACTTAGAGTGTGCTAGGGGTCGCCCTGTGAGGGTGGACCCCAACACGGGAGGTCACCCTGTGAGGGTGGACCCCAATGTGTCGGAAAGTCTGCCCTAACACCAGGATGGGAACATAAACCTAGTCCAACTGCCATTTTGCATTTTTAAAGAAACCAAAATAACAAAGATGTCTTCCAAGTGTCCGCCCACAGCCCTACAGCCTCACGCTACCTCCTTAGGAGGACTGGGTAGATACAGATTGGACTTCTTTCTCTTTTTGACAACTTTTTAAAAATTCATCTAAGTTTTAGGGTGTTCGAGCTCTGATCCACCTGTCACAGCTCCAATGAGCTCCCAACCCCTTGCCTGAGCTCCTGTCATTCAACGAGATGCTGAAGCTCAAGCACTCCTTCCTACCACCTACCCCTGAGAATGGGCTCTCTCCCTTCCCCCTCCTGTTGGCTGTTCTGTCTTCCCAACCTCCCAGGACCGCACAACAGGTCTAGAAGTTTCAAACATAATAAAGGGCCCCGTAGGCTCCTTAACTTTCCCTTCCGCCCATGGACTGTCTCTGTCTCGGCAGCTTTCCGTTCAGCTGGCAGACGCCATCCAGAAACCAGCCTCAGCCTTCTAACTACTCCAAACACAGTTCCCCCTTAGCCTCTGTCGTCCTAAACAACCAGCAGGCCCTGAACTTGCTGACAGCTGAGAAGGGGCCTCTGTCTCAGTGAACACTGTTGCTGTTCACCAGTCCGGCTGAGTGGAAGGGAGGGTTAAAGGTTTGCATGAGCTGGCTCATGAACCACAGCCTCCAGGCCCAACCGTGCAAGGCTCTCCTGGTCTCCCTGGGGCCTTGGCTCCTCCATCTCCTTAGCCCACCGACAGCCGTTTCTTCAAATAATGATTCTTCCGGTCTCTTCAGATTCTATCAGGAAAGGACTGGTGAAATCACCCGGTAGTCAGTAAGCCAGATGCTTCTGACGGGACTTCCCTGAGTCTCTTACCGGCACCCGCCTGCCTGACTCCCCACCTCTGACCCCCATCCCAGCTCTCCTAAAATGCCCCCTGGAGATCCCCACTCCGCTGGAAGCAGCCAGATGACTACCCTAACCCTCTATCGTCAACAAAGGATTGGAACATTAGGTCCAAAGTGGGCCCCAGAAATGTCAGTGCTGCTGACAGCGTGGTACATCACAGTCCCTGAAACCCCAAGACCCAGGCTGTTCTGGCTCACAGGCTTCCTCCCTCTCCCGTAGCAACCTGTCTCTTTAAAACTGGCAAGGCTTTCCCTGCCTTTCGCTGTTCTCTTTGCCTGACCCCCAGACAGCCTTGGTAGTTTGGATTGTAAGGACCAAGCTAGACTTGACCAAACTTTAGTAAGGCTTGAGAATGTACGAGTGGGCCTGAACTTTGCCTGAACTTTCCCAGAGACCTTGGCACCCACATAAGGAAAAGTTCCAGTTATATTCACATAATAAGTTTCTATTTACAAAGAATAGTTCCAGCTCAGCACTCCCTAACTCCAAAACACTGCACCTGGAATGTACCATTACCTTTCGCCCTGCTGATTCGTGTCATTGCATCCAACCAATCAGCTTAAAGGTTATGCTGTTAGAATAACTATAGACCAATCAGCTTAAAGGTTATGTGCTTGCAAAGAAAAGGGTATATAAGCAAGTTTGAAAATCCCCTCGGGGTGGCCTCCTGCCCCCTGCGTGGGGACTCTGTGGAGGCCCACCCCGACGAGTAGGAAGGACGCGTTGGTACAATAAACCTCATGCTCTTGCAACGATTCGTGCCTCAGTGTCTCTCTCGGGGTCTCATTTTTAAGAAGACCCGACTACTGGTCTTCTCAGGATTTTCTCAAATAATCCTTTCTTTCTACTCAGGGAGTGTTTCAGTTTGGTGGTCTCACTACACCCCCGCTCACACAAGCAACCACTCCTTCCTCTCCCAAGACTCATAAGAGGAGACCCCAAGAAGTAACCTGGGGAGGGGCTGGAGAGATGGCTCTGCAGTCAAGAGCACCAGCTGCTCTTCTGGAGGACCCAGGTTCAAATCTCAGCACCCACATGACAGCTCACAACTGTCTGGAACTCCAGTGGGTGCAACACCCTCACACAGACATACATGCAGACAAAACATCAGAGCGTATAAAATAAATATAAGTAAATCATAAAGGGGGGAGTGGGGGTAGCCTGGGCCCCTTGAGCAACCTCCAGCGAGCCTGCCGAGCCCTTGCAACAAAACTGCCTTGGACTCTCGCTTCTGAATAAAATCCCTTTCCATTTTGCAATCTGCGTGTGTGTCTTCAGATCTCTGAACAAGATGCCTAGAACCCAGGACTCAGCCCATCTGAGCAGCACCCACGGGCAACAAGATGGCTTTCTCCTTTTTCTGTTTGTATTTGCTCTGGCGCCAGGCCCAAGGGATGAGTCTGCCGGGACACAGGCTGGGGCTCTCCTCCTCAGTTGAATCTCTCCGGTAACGACCTAAGGAGCTGCTCTTCATTGCTGCCCTGGGTGGGGTTGTTTGTTTTGTTTCTCCCGTACGGGTGTTTCTGAATTCAATCAAATTGACAATCAAAACCACCAGCCGCCACAGACCCCTTGTCACTTTCCCCTGCCTGAAAAAAAAAAAAAAAAACCGAGATTTCTATGGAGGGAAAGCTCTGAACGTCGAGCCAGATCCGAATCTCCATAGCACGGGAAATGAAGTACAAGAGGATATTAACACTTAAGTGACTAACGTGTGCTTTAGAGAGGATAAGGCAATTTTCCTAATCCACTTCGGTCACTGTAGAAAACAAATTCTGGCAGCCAGAACCCAGAGCCAAGCAGTCTGCCTTGGCCCATTCCAATTTCACTCTCCAGAGGACAAGATGATTGAAGGTCATATTAAAAGAACATAAAAATAGGACGCCCCCAGCTGTCGGTGACCCAGAGCAGCTTTTCCTCATCAGAACACAGAGCAAAGCAGCGGCTACAGGAGGGTGACAGCAGGGTAGAAACATTCTGTTGGAAGCTGTACCGCACCAGGCGCTTCCTTCCAGAGCTAACAGACCTTGCCATACCCTCCGGCAACCGTACCCCTCAATATTTACTCAGAGGGATGGAAAGCCTTGTCCACACAAAACATCGCACACCTTCGCCGATGGCAGTATTGTTTATGACTGCCCCAACTGAGAAAGAATCGAGATGTCAGCAGGAAGCCAGACGTGGTGTCACAGGTCTTTAATCCCAGAATTGGGAAGGCAGAGGCAGGAGGATCTCTGAGTCCCAAGGTCAGCCTGATCATCTACAGAGAGAGTTCCAGACAGGACAGCCAGAGCCACAGAGTGAGACTTTGTCTCAGAAAAAATAAATATATCAGCAGGTAAGTGAATGAATAAACTGGGCACATCTACACAGGCTGGGCACATCTGCACAGTCTGGGCACATCTGCACAGTCTGGGCACATCTGCACAGGCTGGGCACATCTGCACAGTCTGGGTATATCTACACAATGAAATGGTCTCCTAAAGAATCTCTTTCTGTCAATTAAACTGTAAGGTGGTTGTATTGGGTGCATGGTGCAGATTGAGCCTGTGAGAGCTTGGTCACGAATATCCCACCCTAAGTGGCATGCCCGTTGTCTGTCGCACCCTTGTCTGCCTTGTCTCAGGAAAACCCTCTCTGTAAGGGCTCCATCTTGCTTCTCTGTTGCTGCAACAGACACCACGACCAAAAGTGAATGTGAGGAAAGGGTTTAGCTCCCCTTACAGGTCACTGTCCTGCATCCGGGAGCCAGGGCAGGAGCCAGAAGCCGGGACTGAAGCAGAACCACAGAAGGGCGGTGCCCACTGGTGGCCCCCCTGACTTCCTCAGCTACCCTTCTTACAGCCCAGTCCCACCTGCCCAAGTGTGGCTCTGGCCACAGTGCGCTGGGCCCTCCCATGTTGATTAGCAATAAAGAAAATGCCCACAGACACGGTCATGGGCCAATCCAACTGCAGCAATCCCTCAGGCAAGGTTCTCTCCTTCCAAATGCGTCAAGCTGACAAAAGAGGCAGATTATGACATCAGACAATCTCCTCCTCCCCCTCCTCCTCCTCCCCCTCCACTTCCCCCTCCCCCTCCCCCTTCCTCTTCCCCCTTCCCCCTTCCTCCTCCTCCTCCCCCTCCTCCTCTCCCTCCCCCTTCTCCTCCCCCTCCTCCTCCCCCTCCACCTTCCCCTTCCTCCTCCTCCTCCTCTTCCTCTTCCTCTTCCACCTCTCCCTTCCTCCTCCTCCTCCTCCTCTTCCTCTTCCTCTTCCTCCTCTTATCAGTTTTGTTGATGTTTTTGACTCTCACTCGGTGAGAAGAGGATAGGGGTTTCTTTTTCTTCCCATGTTCCCTGATTTTCTCTCCTTTTTTTTCCTGCCTTAACATCACTGCCTTGAGGCCAGAGAGACTTCTCAGTGGTTAAGAGCATTTGCTGCTCTTGCAGAGGATGCAGGCTCAGTTCTCAGCACCCACGTGGCAGCTCTCAACCCACCCTAACTCCAGTTCCAAGAGATCCATTGCCTCTTCCTGGCCTCTGGGGAGCCAGGCATGCGCATGGTGCACATACATACATGCAGGAGGCATGCACATGGTGCACATACATACATGCAGGAGGCATGCACATGGTGCACATACATACATGCAGGAGGCATGTACATGGTGCACATACATACATGCAGGAGGCATGCACGTGGTACACATACATACATGCAGGAGGCATGCACATGGTGCACATACATACACGCAGGAGGCATGCACATGGTGCACATACATACATGCAGGCACACACTCATACACATAAAAATGAAATTTTAGACACCATTTGGGGCTGGAGAGATGGCTCAGTGGTTAAGAACACCTGTTGCTCATCCAGAGGATCCGGGTTTGATTCCACACACCACATGGCATCAGTCATCTGTCACTCCAGTTCCAGGAGGTCCAGCAAACTCTTCTGGCCAGGTATGCACGAAGGCAAAACACTCATACACATAAAATAAAACAATAATAAAATAAAGTCACCACCTGACTCAAAATCACACACAACCCAAAGGCCCCAGGACGACCTTCCTGCAAATGGCCTGCTGGGCTGTCAACGCATGTTTCTGCCTGTCTCCTCCTCAAGTTGACGACTAAACTAAAGGAAAGGGGGGGGGGGCGTATATGACCACAGCGTTCCCTTCCAGAGAGCCTTGAGAGCAAGAGTTTGTACAGCCCATCCCACAACTGACCCTGTGCCCAGTCAGAGCCTCACACCCCATGCCTGGATCAGTCACAGATGGTCAGGAGACAAACACAGCAGCCGGCAGGTTTTGAAAATCACCATTTGGCCTTGTGGGATTCACACGACCCTTCGGAGCTTAAAAATAAGCAGGAACTAATGTAGTCTATCCAGGATATGGCTTGGGGAAGACATGATGGTACCTTTGCCCTGCAAGACTCTCTATGGAAGGACTGGGGTGCGGCTCAGTTGGTAGGGTGCTCTCCAGCCCGGCGTGAACCCCGCACTCCATGCCCGGAACCACATCAACCAGATATGACGGTGTGCACATGTGCAATCCCAGCACTTGAAAGATCAAGCCAAGAGGACTGGAAGTTCCAGGTCATCCTTGGTCAGGTCGGTCATAGGACGTTAGCTCAAGGCCAGCCTGGGCTACTTAGCTTCATGAGTCAAAATAAAGCAAAATAATAAGCTCATATGGGTCAGCAAACTAAAAGTTCTTTAACTAAAGAAACGGAGTAGTGTTATTATAAGTCACCAAGTCGAGATTTGGTATAAATTCTACATCAAGGTATTCAGTTGTCTAAGGTGAGAGGGGACGTTTTTTATCCCCATCCACGTTCAAGCGAAGTTCGTTATGAGTCTCCAGCTCTGCATAAGGACTCAGGCAATGAATTTGAACTGCTTTCTTGGTATGCTTCAAAACATAGGGCGAATTGCTAGTCATTGACACAGACGTTTTAGAGACCAAATTCAGCTCCTCGATGAACCAAAATGCCAGCTGTAAAATACCCCAAATGCCTGTTCCAGCGCCTCTCTTTGATCACACACGTCTGTTAGACTAAAGCCATGGTGAACGTGTGGGTGTCCTTAGCGTCAACAGGGCCTGTGGTGGCTAAGACTCCCCCTTGTACAAGGCTCACTTTGTCCTGGCATTTGCTCAAAGCACGTGCATCAGTGGGGGAGGGTCCAGCTGTGCCTGGGAGGGCGAGGACTTCAAGTGAGGGGGGTGGGTCTGGGTGGAAACAAAGGTTGAAATCCCACACCTTACTCCACCAAAGTAAGTCTGCTTTTACGTTCCCTTAGACACCAGGCTTCTGGGTAATGTTGCATCAAAGAGCACATTCCTCTTAAACAAAAGTCTGCAAATCACCATAAACAAGGTATCCCGCAAATACAGAGTTTTCTATTTCATCCAATCCGAGGGAATAATGCTTACCTATGAGACTGGTCTTTGTCAAAAACCCATCCTAGCGATGATAAAACAGATAAATTGATGGGCTCGGCAGTGGGTAATCAGTGGGGAAGGTCTAGCCCAGAGCTTTGCTCTTTGCTATGCAGGTTCTCTGCCTGCCAACCTGTGCTTGTCTGACTACTCAGAGAACTAAGCTCCAGGACCCTGCTGAAAACACCCTCAGGGCTGCAGCAGAAGGCCAAGTTCCAAACTCAACATCAACTACAAATACATGGTGTGATTGTGTGTGTGTGCGTGTGTGCATGTGGGTGGTTGTGTGTACACGTATGTACACACACGTGTGGAGTCAGAGTTGACACTGGGCATCTCCCTCAGTAGCTTTCAGCTCATTATTTTGAGACAGCGTCTCTCGCTGCCCCTGGAGCTCTCCAGTCTGTCTCGACTGGCGGCTAGCCAGCCCCAGGATGCCGCTGTCCCCGCCTCCCCGGGCTGGGATCACAGGCATTTGCTGCTACACTGGCTTCTCTATACGAATGCTGAGAACCAAACGCCCACCCTTGTGTTCGAGTGGAGAGCACTTCACCACTGAGCCGTCTTCCTGGACAAATGGAGATATGACTCGGCAGTTAAGAATACTTGTTGCTCTTCCGGAGGACCCAGGTTTGATTCCCAGCACCTACACGGGGCTCACCACCATCTGTATGTAACTCCAGCTCCAGGGGATCCACAGGAACGGGCATGTGGTACACAGACATACACCACCCAGAACACACATACACATAAAAACAAGTAAAATCTAAAATGAAAATAAAAACCACTTGCTGGGAACCAGGGAGAAGGCTCCTGGCCAAGCCTGACAACCCGAACTTAAACCCTGGGGACCACATTCACATCCACACATGCAAACACAAACAGCAACCTCAGTCTCCTGGACATAATTTTTTTTTTTTAATTTATGGGCTGAAGGGATGACTCAGTGGTTAAGAGCACTCCCTACTCTTGCAGAGGACCTGGATTCCGATCTCAGCACAGGTAGTAGGCAGGTCACAACTGCCTGGAACTCCAGTTTCAGAGGAATCTGATGCCCTCTTCTGACCTCCACAAACTCCTGACCCATGACATGAATCTACACACATACACACACACACATACACACACACCCACATATACACACACACATACTCACACACATATACACACACACATACAGACACACATACATACACACACACATATACACATACATACACACATACACATATACACACACATACACACATACACACATACATACACATACACACAACACATATACACACATACACACACACACACATACACACATACATACACACACACATATACACATACATATACACACACACATGCATACACACACACATACACATACACACACACACACCCCAAATGCATGAACACCCATAAAAAATAATAAATTTTTCAAACTAAATGAAAAATTGCCCATTTGCTGTTTCTTCTCTGAAATAACATGTGACTACTTTCTAAAACTAGATTCTCCTTTTTTCAGAGGGCAAATGGGTCACAGGCTGCTTAGGTGTCATAAGGGCCAATAGCTGAGATGCAGGGCGGCCCCTGATTCCAGCTAGCTTGGCCTGCACCGGGGCCTCCTCTCTGCAAAAGCAGGAGCCGTAAGGATGCACTGTCGCTGGAGAAATGATCGTCCTTCTCAGGCACTGATGGGAAGCCCTATTTTTAACTCAATCTAAGACACTTAGGGGAGCCATCCAGTGTCTTGGAGTTGGCAGTAGGAGTTGTGGAGGAGTCTCCTGCTCCCTAAATCTGATTCACCATCTGTGTTCATTTTCTGTGTTCTGAAGCACCCACAGGGTATGTGTTTCATGGGGGAAGAAATAGGTTTTCAAAAATCAGAGCTCAGCAAGCCGCCGGTTCCCTGGCATTTGGAGCAAGGGACACGGTTACAGCAACTTCCTCTTTGGATACTGGTTGCAGCAAGACAACAGCCTGTACACAGTTGGTGCCCTCGGAGTAAACGCGCTGTTCTGCAACCTCCTGAGCGAGAGTCCTTTGTTACAAGGCGCTATTTTCCTGACACCGAAATCTGGCTATTAACAGCACAAATGACAGTTGGCTTAAATTTTCAGGAGCTTTCTGAAGGGCCCCAGAACATACTCGCCAACCTCTGGCTTATGTTCTCTGATTCCCCCAGAGCGCTGCTGAGGAGCAATTGACATAGCTGGACTGATATAAAATACGCAATGCACTGGGATTCCACTATGATCTGGCTTTTGCGGGCACTGAGCGCCATGCCCACGATGGAGACGGTGAGCTCTGGGCTGGGGAGGTGGCGCCACAGGTAACGTGAGGGGCTGAGTTTGGGTCTCCAGGACCCGCATAAAGCTGGTGCTGTCTCGGGAAGTGTGTGCGGCAGACACAGTGCCGAGCAAGTGGAGAGCCTTTCTCAGTCGAGGTGGATGGTGACCTCCCGTGCACACGCACTGTGGCACACGTGTCTACACTCACAAATACAGCTGTGCACGTCCCTCCCTCTCTCTCTCTCTCTCTTTATTGTGCTAGTCGGAACATGCCACACAATGTCCGCCCAAGGCTGTGGATGAAGAAACATTCTTGCCCTGCTCTTGGTTTCCAGGTGAAGCACTCGATTTTTTGTTTTGTCTTGTTTTAAGATAAGGTCTGTGATGTGTAACTCAGGCTGGCCTCGAACTCACAACGTTCCTGCCTCAGCCGCAATCACTCTTCACTCATGACGACGCTCAGTGTAGATTCAGGAGTGCCCTTCGTTTAGAAGACAAGAGTTTTATTGTGATATATATATTCTCCACCTACTGAAACAACCATATGATTTTTCTTAAATTTTTTAAATAAGCTTTGTTTGTTTTTGCTTGTTTGAGACAGGGCCTCACTACATAGCCCTGGCTGTTCTGGAACTCTCTGTGTAGACCAGGTTAGCCTCAAACCTATAGCGACCTAGGGGAGTAGAAAATACAGAGTTCACCGTCATTAGCCTTATGTTGGTGGTGTGGTGAATTGGTTTTCAAGTGTTAAACAACCTTGAACTCTGAGGTAAACCCCTTGTCGCTGGGTTTGAGTCGCTAACACTGTTGCTTGGTTTCTGGAATTTTGTGTGAAATCACGGGAAGCACTGCTCTGCAGTTTCCTTGTAACGACTTGGGGTTCTTCTGTACTAGAAGACTGCACCTGGACACTGGGTCCTCACACGGCCTACTGGGGAAATCCGTTTACAGTACGCATTGTCCGTCCCTTCCATTCCAGACAGAATCAACCACAAAACTGGAGGTCAGACGGGTTGAGCTGCGTGCGGGTGCTGGGGACCCAGCTCAGTTCAGCCGAAGAGCAGCCTGGGCTCTTCTCCAGCCCCTGAGACCATCAGACCATGGCGTGACCCTGCTGATTGCCATGGCCAATGACACGGCTGGATTCGAGGTGAAATGGCTCAGCCGGCAAAGGCTCCTTTTCCTGCTTTAAAATGTGAGGATGGTAGAGCCGGACCAGCTGACCGAGGCTTCTCCACAGACTCCCAGAGACAAAATACCGAGCACTTCAAACCAAGGAGACGGAAGGTTCTGGCTTCATTGTGGATGTAACTGGTCGGTTTGGAACAGCTGATTCCAAAGAGCAGTGCAGCCACTGAATGGACTGCTGGTCACTCTGCTCAGACACAGTTAACGTCACACAGGCCTGCTGTTTTCCGTGGAGACCGTCTCAAATCTGTAGTGACAATGCAACAAAGACAAAAGAAAAGCTAACACCCCACCGACTGTTCATTCATTGGGAAATTTTTAAAAAAAAAAAAATGTCAATGAAACAGAAATTTGCAGAGAGTAGACAAACAGGAAGCTTCTCTCTGTCTTACACACTTCATACCCCTCCCGCCCGTCCGTCGGCCTGGACGCCACGCAGGACGGAAGAGAACTGGGAACCTGTCAACCAACGTTCCGGCTTTGGCAAGACTCCAGCAGCCATGGGATCCAGGCTGAAGGACCGTGCCCCTGCCTCCTGCTGACATCAAGACACATCACGAAGAGCTTGGGCCACAAAGGAGTCTGTGTAAATACCGAGTCTCGGCCATAGTTCTGGGTAGGACGACTGTCATCTGGGAGATTTCTGTGGCCGCCTCTCCGGAGCTCGCCACTGAGCATCGGACTCCTTCTCCATCTCCTGTTGGGTCTCTGTCTTCCTCCTCCTCCTCCCCTGTGAAGATAATAGCAGGTGGGTGCCCTCTGGATCCCACTCTGAGTCCTGACTCTGTCGGGTAGGGTTAGGGCCCATACCGTATTTCCAGCACCGCGTTGGTCTGAGCAGCCTTGTCTGATTATGAGCAACTCACCTGCAGCGTGGTGGTGATGATTATCTCTACCGCGTCCGCGAACCTGAATGAGTGCCAGGCGTAGAGATGCATGACTTTAATCCCAGCACTTGGGAGGCAGAAGACAGAAGCAAGTGGATCTCTGAGAGTTCAAGACCAGCCAGGGCTACACAGTGAGACCTTATCTCAATAAAAAGAAGAATATTAATAAAATGCGATAGTGTGTATCAGAATATACAGCTGTCCCAGTCTTAAAATCTGTATACAGGTCAAGAAGGTGACAAATACAAACTCATAACTATACATATAAACATCTTTGCACACGCCACAGAGCGGAGTTCTCAACCTGTGGGTCGCAACTCCTGTGTCAGTCAAGGGACCCTCTCCCAGGGTCACCTAAGACCATCTGCGTATCAGACATTTACCTTACGGTTCGTAACAGTGGCAAAACTACAGCTATGAAGTAGCAACGAAAACAATCTAACGGTTGGCAGTCACCGCAACACGAGGAACTGTATCGAAAGGTATGCAGCATCAGGGAGGTTGAGAACCACTGAGAGAGAGAGAGAGGGAGAGGGAGAGGGAGAGAGGGAGGGCAAGAAATGGCAGTCTTACGCAGTAGACGTGTTTGCTGACCCGGGCATAGCGTTTACCTGTGGATGTCTCCAGATCTTGCAGGTTGTTTCACCGGGTCTGGGAGTGGCTCAGCGGGTAAAGCGTGCTCAGTGTTGATCTCCACATACACCCCTCCCTTGCACACGCGGAAACGAGCCCGTGGAACCTTACATGCTAATGAGCATGCCGCTGATATCTGTGATAAAAATAAGCTGTGGCCGTGAATGGTTCCACGGTTCAGTAAGATTTGCAGGTGGATTTGCACTTTGCTAGTCAGTGAAACCTACAACCAAACACATGAGGCAGTAGGGACATGAATACAAACGTATGCTCAAATATCTACGGCATGTGTGTGCATGCGTGCCTGCGTGTGTATGCATGTGTATGAGCGTGCGGTGTGTGTATGTATGTGTATGTGTGTGTGCATGTGTGTGTGCGTGTGTGTATGTGTGTATGACTGTGAGTGTGTGTTGTGCACATGTGCGTGCGTGCGTCTGTGTGTCTGTGTGTGTACGTGTGTGTGTGTGCACGTGTGTGTGTGTGTGTGTGTGTGTGTGTGTCAGGACTGGTGCTCACCCCTGGCTTTCAGAGCAAAACTTCCCTAGGCTGGCCTTGCTCACAGACAAGCTTCACTCCGTTGCATATTCGAAATTGCTAAGAGAGTAAGTGTTCTCCTGGCCCGGGTGGGGCAGGCCGCGGGCCAGCGCGCGGCGTGTGAGGCGGTATCTGTCGTGCTAACATTGGACACACTCGTTTAGATAGAACAGGCCTCAGCAGTGTGTGTGCCTCACACCAATCCAACCCAGCCTGCGCCTGCCCCTTCCATTGTGCTGTAAATGATTGCATTCTCGCGTGCTGCGTGTCCTGGACGTATCGCTCCTGCATTTCTCTTCGTAAAAAAAATGCACTGCAATAAACGTCTAAGATACAAACAAAACAGAGTTCTTCCGAGACACTCCCCGACCTCTCGGCGCCCTGACTTTGTTTGGAGTTTGCGCGTCCTAGGCTGTGCCCGCGGATGGCCGCGAGGGGGCGATATGGCCTCGCTAGCGAGCTTCCTGCGCTGCGCAGGCGCAGCAGGCGCGCTCGGGAGCTACAGGAAACCGTGACCGGTTCCTCTGGACGGAGGAGGAGTCGGGGACCCTCCCGTCGCTTGGCCAAGCGGGCCCGGCAGTGTCCGGAGTCCGATCGGAGTTAACGGCTTGTTGGCTCTGCCGCCGGGCTCTGCCTTCCCTGGGCCGGGAACGCTTGCTGAACATTCGTCTTGCTGCTCGAGTGCCGACCGGGGAGAGGCGTCCCCGATCGCGGGGAGCCTGCGTGGACGCGGCGGCTCCGGGCGTGCTGACGTCAAGCCTGGCCCTGGCTGCTTAGCTCCGTGGGGAGAAAGCTGCAACGCGCTGAGACAGGACCAACGCAGCAAACCCCCGCCTCCAGGCTGCAGCAGCCCCAGCCCCGGCCCCAGGCTAGCCCCGTCTTCTCAGCGTGGGTTTGCAAATGCCCAAGCCACCAGCGAGGCCAGCCGAGCGCTAGGGACCTGGGCTGCTGCTCAGAGATGAGTCCGCCCCCAGAATTCCATACGCAAACGCAGCAGCCATCCCCAGCCGCCTGGGTGCGTTCCCGAAAGGCCCGAACGCTTGGCAGCTGCGGCTGAAGCTCTAAAGCCGCCAGCTTACTTCACGTGCAATCTGTCGCCGAGCATCGTTTGCACGCTGGAGACAAGGAAAGGCCACAGTGCAGTGCGCTATGCGCGCGTACCAGCGTGTCTCTGGGGAAATCTTACCTGTCTAGTTTCGTGGTTTTTTGCTCCGTGATAGAAGCCCCGTCTGTCTGTTTCAGAAGGGTAAGTCCTTAGTGAGATAAGAAAAGGGCAGGTCTCACTGCAGGTACTCCGGCCCTTAGGAGAAGGGATTTTATCTTAGCTAAGGGGCAGAACTCAGACCCTGAAGCATGTTCAGAGCCCGAAGCGTGTGGTTCTCAGGGAGGAGAGACCACAGCCGGGGCCCAGGAGCCAAGCGCCTCGGTGCTTCATGGTCAACTTGATACAGACTAAAGGCATCTAGAGGAGGGAACCTCACTGCAGGAAACCCCTCCTAAGAGCAGGCTGCAGGCGAGCCTGTAGGGCATTGAATTAATCAGTGATTGATGGGGAGGGCCAGACCACTGTGGGTGGCGCCATCCCTGGGCTGGTGGTCCCGGTCCTGTAAGGAAGCAGGCTGAGCAAGCCAGTGAGCAGCAGCCTTCCTGGCCTCTGCATCAGCTCCTGCCTCCAGGTCCCTGCTGTTTGAGTTCCTGTCCTGCCTTCCTTGATGATAAACTGTGATGATGCGGAAGTGAGTCGATTTAACCCTTTCCTCCCCACTTACTCTTTGTCATGGTGTTTCATCACAGCAATAGAAATCCTGACTAAGACATCCACCGAGGGCTGAAAGGGCTGAGCTGTAAAATGTTTGAACCTGGGAGTCTGGAGAAAACAGGGGACCCCATGCTCCCTCAGGGATCACAGTCCCAGAGGACCTGAGTTCAGTTCCTACCACCCACGGCAGACTGCTCACAACCACATATAAACTGAGCTCCAAGGGGCTCTGACTCTATACACACACATGTACACACACACACACACACACATGCATGCAGACATTCACACATGCACACACATGCACACATACATACACACATGCACACACACATGCATGCAGACATTCACATATGCACACACATGCACACATACATACACACATGCACACACACATGCATACATATGCATTCACACATACATACACACACAAGCACACATACATATACACACACATGCATGCAGACATTCACACATGCACATACATACACACATGCACACATAAATTCACACATACATACACTCACAAGCCACACGTGCACACACATGTACACGCATGCAGACATACACACATACACACACTTGCACACATACATACACGCACATGCAGACATTCACACGTATATGAGTAATAATAACAACAAAGGGCTGGAGAGAGCTCAGCAGAGCGCATGCTGCTCCTGTAAAGAATCCAAGTTCAGGCCCCAGCACCCACGTCAGACGGCTGACAACCACTGTAACTCCAGGTCTGGGGATCCAGGACCTTCTACTGGCTCCACAACCTCACCCTAGACACACACACACACACACACACACACACATTAATTAAATGAAAATCTTCTTTAAAAATAAAATAAAAATAAATCTTTAAGAAGATTCACTCCTGCTGCAGCATGATTGAGCTGGGAGAGCGTGGACAATCTGTCGTAAAATGTACCCTAACCAGCTCGTTCCCAGCTGAGCAAAGCGGAGACCTCAAATCTTTTGAACCAAAATTTGCTCCTGTCTACAAAAACTGACCCAGGGAGAGGCTTGGCCCTGCAGAAAGTCCAAGGGCTCTTTGCAGCTGAGGAATTCCTGTAATCTGACCGTAAACATGCGTCAAGTATGTGACAAAACTGAAATAGAATTAAGCGGAGCTGGGGGCCTGGTTTAGCGGTGGAACTCATGTCTGGCACAAAGCCCTAGGCTGCTGTACCGCACTGCAAAGCGCCGCCCTGGGTGCTCTGCCAAACTTGCGCTGTGACGGGCCCACTCGCTTGAGGAAGAACTACCCGTTGTCCGTTTGTCCCTCGGGGTGTTTTCGGAGAGAACGGACAACACGGAGGATTTGGGAAGCGAGACAGTTTACTGACAGGTCTAAAGGAACAGTGGGAGCTTCCTCAGAGGAGAGTTCAAGCACCTGGAAGGTTCTAGAAGCTAACTCAAAGTGGAGATGGCAAGCCCTTGGCCTCGAGGCCATATGTGGCCCATAACCATGTCTGTGATTAGCACAGGTCATTCTTAATCGAAGGCTTGGCAAAATTTGTGATGTTTTCTCTTTAAAATTTTAAAATTTCAACCCTGTATAAATGTTTCAAGAGACACAAAATTTTGAATGAAAACTAAATCCATGTTTCTCAACCACTAACAGAAAGAAAAGGCTTCTAAGCTGTGGCAGGCAGGACAGCCCTGCCAGAGTTCCACATCCTTGTCTCCCTGAGCTATGATGACATTTTGTGGTAAAGCGGTGTGCTGGGATTGCCTAGAATGAAGGTTGCTGATCTCCTAACCAGCACATAGGTGTGCTTACCCTGGATTATCCGGGGAGACCTAGAGCACTCATGGGGTCCTGGAAAAGTGGGAAGGCTGAAGGCAAATGATATAACACTGTTGGTCTTACAGAAAAGGGGGGACACAAACCAAGGGGGGTATGTGGCCTTCAGAAGCCAGAGAAGGCGAAGAACTATATCTTCCCCAAAGCCTGGAGAAACACAGCCCTGAGACTCTCACGTCAGGCTTCTAATATGCAGAATTATAATAACAGAGCAATATTATGGAGAGTCCCACCAGAGATGACCACTCAGACATAGTCGATAGCCAATTGGAAGTCTTATATTCTGGCTGGCTGGGACTGCATTCGGGCATTCAGGACCCAACTATAGCCCTGAGTGTTTAGGGCCAAGGGCTTTTAAAAGGCAAAATCACATCCTGATCTCTTACTTGGCAGCTGTAATGGGAGGTTACGCAAGCAAGCAGTTAACAGAAGCTAAGATAGTCAGCTGGGGCATCTTGACCCTCAGCTTCCTAGAATACAGTTAGGTAATTTTCCATGGAATTCTCCATCAAAGAGATCAAATTCTAGTTAAAAACTGAAATGGCCTCGGCAAGAACACAAGATAGAGGATGGTGGTGGTGCACGCCTTTAATCCCAGCACTTGAGAGGCAGAAGCAGGAAGATCTCTGTAAATTCAAGGGCAGTCTGGTCTACAGAGTAAGTTCCAGGACAGCCAGAGTTACAGTAGAGAAACCCTGACTCAAAAAACAAAAACAAAAAATAGAATACAAGATGGAGAAACCTCTGCTCTGTCTTACCCTGTCACACTGCCCACCGTTTCTATGAGCATGAGTCAAATCATTGACTTGTCCTGTTCAAGGGGGACATAGGTAGCTTAACTGACCTTATTCTCTGGTTGATGTAGTTGGTCATGCAGTTGAGGGTGCAGGGTCCCAAGGTCCCATCATTACCCCAATTAAAATAAGAATCAATGGTCCCGCTAATGCTGGCAGTGAGGTGGTCAGCCAGGGGACCAGGTAACCAGAGACTGCATCTGTTAATCTGATCTGTGTCTCGTTTCTTTCCTTTCTTTGAGGTTTTTCTGACCATGGCAAGGTTTTCCTTAATTACCACAAAATGGTTGGCATAGAAACAGTAAAATTTCTCCTAGGTCCATCCCCCTTTGGTTCTGCAGGACTGCCCTCTGCAAGGGAGTCAACTTGGCTCTCCAGCCTGGAGATGGAATGCTTCAAATGGCCTAAGTCTAAGTTTACCAGGGAACTGAGTTCTCTAAAGGTTTGGTTACCTACAATCAAGGCTGGGGTGCCTACGGCAGCTGCACCAATTTCTGCCCCCACTAGAATCAGGACCAGAATTGGGGCCCGTTTGACTTTGGCTAACAATGAGTCAAGGTCAGTATGAGCTCTCCTCTCTTTCCCATTCTAGGCCTGTACCCGGTGGATAATGCAGAGTGGCGTGTGGCTTTACAGTGAGCTGAAGGAGGCACATTTCAGAACATCAGTGCAAGCAAGCCAGAAAATTGGAGGATATGATGCAGGTACCTGGTCCTTGGAAGAACAAGTCACCACTGGCAGGGCGTGCATAAGATTGTAATCCCTGAAGGCCTTTCTCTACCCATTCTTCTCCGCAACTGGTTTACTGAGGCCCTGTCCCTCCTCTAGACCCATATAGCTCCACGCCCGGGAGAAGCTTAAGAGATCAGAGGTTCACCTCCCATGCCTCCCACTCCTGCTTTTCCTGAATTCTCACCTCTAGGTTTGGGCTGATGACGATTGTGCACCCTGAGTTAGGAAACTCTCGTCAGTCTTATCCTTAAGGGGTCCAGGGTCCAAGTGAGGGCCCAGCTGTCATTGTCCTCGGTGGCCATTGTTTTCTGAGAAATGATGGCAGCTGCTTTGACAGGCGTTGGGGTGGTGAGGGTGACTGGGTGGGTCCCTTCCACACAGGTTCTCTGACTGAACTGCTCTGCTGGGCTTCAAACTGTTAGCTTCAGCTGGTAGCTGACACTCTCTCTCCCAAACTCGCTCTCCTTCTGCTGAACTGCCTCTGTGTCCTATCTGACTGATTCTCTGACTGACTGCCTCCTTTTACATCCTGAGAGCTGGGACTACAGGTCTGTGTCACTGCCTTCCGAGTTGGGTTTAAAGGTGTGTGCTACATTGGGATTAAAGGCGTGAGCATCCTTTCTGCCCTCAAGCGGCCAAGCTGCTGGATTAAAGGGATAAATGTTCTACACAGACTCAATCCATTCCAAGGGCTGTGTACCCCCCAGTGCTGGCATAGAGTCTCTTGGCTACGTCAGCAATCCCATCAGCCATAGCCGGCAGGGTCTAGCCACCCCAAGAAATTCCCAAATTTGTTTTCTTAATGTGGGAGCAGGGATTTACAGGATGGATGAAATACAGTCATAGGAAAGTGTCTGCTCCCCTTCCTAGGTATGTGACCTGAGGGATTCACAGCCCAGCCTTCTTGACTGAGAATGTACCCCAGGGCTTGAAGGGTCTCTAGAAGGCCTTCTATTCCTTCTGTCCCTGTCTTCAGCTGAATCTTTGGCTCTTGCAAACTTTCTGAGCGATTTCCAAAAGCCGAGACCTATTCATCCCTTGGAGCCATTCTAACTTCTGGAGCTTTCTCCCTATGTCTGGGGCAGGCTGCACAAGAAAGGCAGTATCGGCGGCTCCCTAGTCTTTGAGGGTGTCTGGGTCTGTAGGAGTAAATAGCCAACATGCCTCACAGGAAGCCATCAGGTCCTGGGGTGGCCTGACTTACCTGGATAAGTTGGTAGGTTTTCTGGCTGACAGTTTTAATCGTCCCAATAATGTCTAGTGAAAGTGTCCTAATGCCCTCTCACCTTAAAATAGTTTCCAATAGGCTGATAAGGGCCTGCAGCTTCTCTACAAACGGAGGGTTTGGGGTCTTTCGGTTATACAAGTTACTGGTGGAAAACATAAACCATGAGCTGGGAAGGATTGGACTTCCTGTCTCCCTCTCCAGGCCATGATTTGGGGAACTACTTCCCCTTTTCCTTCCCTGAGCACAACCAGCTGCTTAGAGCGGGCAGGGAGGAGGGAACAGAGAGAGAGAGAATGCAGCTCAGGGAACTATTGCCTCCTGACTGTGGTGGGGCTGAGAGAACAGGCAGAGGTTCTGTGTTTCTTGGGTGACATGGCCATGCCAAAAAGAATTCGGGGTCCCCAATATTCCCCCAAGTGTCAGGGTTCAGTCTCTGGGGATCTCTCTGGGGCCTCCAAAATATTACAGGATAACCATTCAGGCGGGGTTTATACTCAATTTAAAGTATTTATTCCAGCTGGCTAGAACTATATTCAGGTATTTGGGACCAAAGTGTAGCTCTGAGTGTTTAGGGATACGAGGCTTTTAAAGACAAAAACCACATCCTGGTATCTGGTATCTCGCTCAGCAGCTTGGGGTGGAGGTTGCTCAAGCAAGCAGTTTAACAGAAGCTCAGATAAGCAGTTAGCTGGATGTGGGTTCTGCACACACAGGCAGTTTAACGGAACAGGAGCAAGGATAAGTTAAATTAGCAGGGGTATCTTGACCACAGGGTCCTAGAATTAGAGCTGGATAATTTTGGAATTATCCATCACGGAATTCTACATCAAAGAGACCAAATTCTAGTTAAAACTGAGATGGCCTCGGCAAGGATACAAGACGGAGGAGCCTCTGCACTGTCTTGTCCTGTCATGGCATGCTGATCTAATCTACTATTCAGGTGTTACTTTGTTAAGCTAATACTAAGAAACCAACACAAGTATATTAATATTAATATACATGTTGAGAACCCCTTATCTGGAATACCAGAGACAGCAGGTGCTTCCACTGTAGGGAGGGTTTTGGAATGTTTACAGTTACATAATGAAACATCTTAGCAATGGGACCAAGTCAGATTCATTTACCTTTCATATACACCACAGCCTGAAGACAATTTTGTGTGGCGCTTTTAATAATTTTCTACACAGAACAAGGTGTCATGGGAATTTTGTGAAATAAAGGTATTCTGTGGCATTATATGAAGGCTGAAAAAAATTCAGATTTTGGAACTCATACGAGGACTGTTAAACTATATAATGAATATATATTAATGTAAAGTGGAATAAACTTTGATCAACTGAATCATCAAAGATAAACTGGTTAGTACTGATCAAAAACCTTGAAACTGTAAGAATTTGGAGCCTGCACATCCCCAGTTCATGAAAACTTCTAAAGCATGGGCCCAAGAGACAGACGGCTCACTGGGTAAACCGGGCTGTCAAGCCCGACCGTCTGAGTTCAGTCCCTGGGACCCACGTGGTGGAGGAGGAGAGAACCAACTGCTGCTTGTGCTCGACCTCCACACATATCTGCACCCACAGATAGAAAAATCTGTGCCGTAGATTAACCAGACGTAGACACTGATTCAGGGCAGAGGACAGTTTATTCTTTTGCTAATTCAATAACCAGCTCTTATCCTGGAGCCCTGGAGCTTTTCAGCCTCCACACAACCTAGTCTTCAATCTAGACCTGGAAGGTTTCATCCTTTATACAGTCTAAAGCATTTAAGCCTCCACTGCTGACCGAGCTGCCCCCCAACTCCTCCTGAACTCAGAGCTGGTTGAACTCAGCTGACTCTTCTGGTTGGCTGTTCTGGCTCAAACTCTTCTCCAAGCTGCTTGGTTTAAACTGACCTTCTGAGCCGGCCGGCTTACGTTTTCTGACCCCCACAGCTTTCTCTGACTGAACTATTCTGGTCAGTCTCAAACTGACTGACTCTTACTTCTTCTGCCAAGCTGCCTCTGTCTCTGTCCATCTCCCCGAGCTCTCACTGCTCCATACTGACTCGGTCAGCCTCTCTCCTCAGTCAGTCCGCTTGCCCTCATACTGTCTGCTGCAACTGATTGCTTTTGTAACTGACTGGCCATATTGCCTCTGCAGCTGACTCTTCTGTAACTGACCTGCTCTGAGCTGAGAGTCCTCCTTTCTCTGGTGAGAGTTGGGTGGTTGTCCTCACTTTGACTCCCTCTGCTAACTTTTCCTCTGATTAGTCACTTCGCCTGTCCTTCACCAACTCATCTCAGATGTCACTTCTGATCTGATACTGACTCCTTCTGAGCTCTGCCTCCTGTGTCTGCTTCCACACTCTGTTTCTGTCTTAGAGATTAAAAGCATGGACCACCATTACCTTCTGAATACTGGAATTAAAGAAAGTTTGCTACCACTGCTTTACTGGGATTAAAGGTGTGTACCAACATATTCTTAACATTTCTTTCTACATTCCATCCAGACCACACAGGCCTCTAAATGTAACTCCTTCATGAAGACCCCTGGAATATAGACCCTTCCTAGCTTTCACACAGGCCTATTCATCTACACAAATTTAAACAAAATATATAAAAACGAACCTGGCGTAGTGGCCTACACATACAGTCCCAGGACTTGGGCTGGTAGGGAGAGGAGAGTCAGAATTTCAAGGTTTAGCCACAGCTACATCGTGAGTTCGAGAACAGCCAGTCTTAGAAAACAACAAAGATAAATAAATAAGATACGCAAGACAAAGCTAACACTGTCGCCAGGAAAAGAACTGGACGCTCAGCCAGCATGGTGGGAGGCTTTAATAATCCTTCCAGTAATGAGTATTTTGAGGGGCAAAATAATAATGATGATGATGATGATGATGATGATAATAACGATAATATAGAAAATCTAAACATACCATTGCAATCAGGAACCCACTGAACTTTAGTCTTAAACAGAGAAAACCACGAAATTATGGCTGAAATAATCCACGGAGCGTCCTAATACGAAAGTAACATTTTTTTGATGGAAAGATGTCATCTAGTATTTAAGAAAAGTGAAGCACTACGGTTTCTGTGTATTTACACTTCTCAATGTTGTGTGTATGCGTGTGATGGGTGGGGCGGGACGCCTTATGCCTCAGTGCACACGCAGAGGTCAGAGGGCAGCTGTCTGGAGTCACTCCTCTGTCAACCTTTACAGGAATTCTAGGGCTCAGGTCATCAGGCCCATGCGACGAGCACCCTGTCCACTGACATCTCAGCCATCTCGGAAAGACGAAGAACCGATGAGCCCAGCCCTCGGGCCCCCGGTGAGCACCGTGTCTGTGAGTGTGATGAGCTTTTCATCACAACATACTCTCCCGACAAGATGACTAAAAAGTCTGACATGGTGTCACACGCCTTCAATTCCAGCACCAGGAGACAGAGGTGGGAAGACCTGTGTGAACTCTAGGCCAGCCATGCCTACACAGTGAGCCTCAGGCCAAACTGTGACCGTACCACGAGACCCCTGCCTCAAAAAAGAAAAGAAAGACGTTAGGGAGAGAGAGGTAGCTGTGTTTGGTGATGCAAGCAAGCCTGTAATCCCAGAAACCCAGGAGGCTGAGGCAGGAGAATCACAAGTTTGAAGCTTGCCTGGGTGTACAGAGAGTTCAAGGAGAGCCTAGGAGAAAGAACCTGTCTCAAAATAAAATGTGTAAGGGCTGAAGGGTGTACAAGACTACAGGTTCGATCCCAGAATGTATTCATGAGAAAGAGAGAGGGGGAGAGAGAGAGAGGAGATTCAGCTTTAGCTCATGGTTTTGGGGTACAAAATCCAGAAAGAAGAGGGAGCCAAGGCGGATGGTTCTGAGTAGAGGCGGGGGTCGCCATCACAAAACGGCGCCCGATGGTGTTTTTGTGGGCTTCTTGTTATGTTTGGACATTTTCTGTCTTATTGGACCTTTGCTTGTTTTGTGTTTTATTCTCATTTTTGTGGGATGGTCTTTTGTTTGTTTTTGTTTTTGGGAGAAAGAGGTTGCAAGTGTGTCTGGCCATGCACGTGGAGATCAGTTCTCTCCACTGTGGGTTGTGGGGTTGATTCAGGGTGTGGGGCTTTCCCAGCAAATCCTTTCACTACCGGAGGGAATGAGTTTACCATGAGACTGAAGCATGGGGAAGGACATCGTCCTTAGAAATTCATCCTGTGGAGCACTCCGCAGGTGACAGACCTGTTCAGTTTGTTTGTTTCTTGATCTCTGAATTGCAGCTGGGAGACACACTCACAGGGTGCCCATTGCTCCCTACAGAACATACACTGAGAGTCAAGGGCATTTACATTGAAGTGGTTTGCTGAGGACTGCTCCGATCCAGGTGATTTGAGCTGACAGGTTGGAAGGAGGTCCCTGGTGGCACAGTCCTATCAGAGAGCCCCAGGCCAACAGCAGGCTGCTGGCAGAGACCCCGCCAGCCACCCAGTGACAGAGGACAGCCAACCTCATCCACAGCACCAACTGACGCCATTTTCACTTGAAAAACCTCAAGCGAGGAAACCGAGCCACTGTTCTGGTGGACGGGAGACAAAGAGGGGGTCAGGGTGACCCCTCGTTGCCTGGGATACCAAGGCTGCCAAGTGTACTAAGTGCTCCCGGAGGAAAGTGCACAGAATCCGCCTCTAAGAGCCCCATCAACCCTGAGTGAGTAAACAGGTTTTCTTTTTTAAAGGCAGAACGGCAGTAAGCCCAGAGAGGCAAAGCGGGAGGGCAAGCGAGGCATGGCGTCAGTCTGTCACTGGTGGACGAGGCAGTAGGGAAACGCAGGAAGCTGGTTGAGCAGATCCGGGAGGTGATCACCTGTGGCAAAGGGTTGCCCGAGGCGCTTAGAGTTTTCAGAGCCTCTGCTTCCTGTGGTCTGTGACATAACTGTTAGGCCTTGAGTTATGGCTACGCACATACCTTTACCTCAGGACGAAGCTTGCTTGCCTGTAATTTCCAGCTAAACAAAGGAGACCGAGACTCTCACATGACCACTTATAACCTGCTTCGGAGGGAGGTGGCTCTGAGCTCTAGGTTGCAGGCATCTTGGCCACTAATATCCCCAAGCCATAGCAAGAGTACCTGGAAGGATCTCATCCACACCTTGATTGACGGTGTGTTCTCTAAAAAGAGACTCTCTTGCGACTGGGGCCTCTTGGGCTCAGCAGTTCAGAGCGTGGGCTGCTCTTGCAGAGGACCTGGGTTTTATTTCCAGCACCCACAGAGAGCTCACAGCCATCTGTAACTCTGTGCCGGGGAATCTGACCTCTTCTGACCTCTGAGGGCCTTCACGCACGTGGTGCACACACATGCATAGATACAGGCAAGATACCCACACACATAAAATAAAAATAAATCTTTTTAAGAGAGAGAGATCCTAGGGGGGTTGGGAAAGAAATCGTGTTAGGGAGGCAGGAAGAATACAGTGCACAAGTCACCAGAGACCCAAGACAGCTCCCTGAGCTGTGTGGTGTCCCAGGCAGGAAGCCCCTGGGTCTTCACGGGCTGGCATTCCTTCCATCCCGGCTGAGAAGTGACCTGAGAGGGAGGGTGGCTCAAAGCCCGAGAGCTCTTGGCTCTGCTCTCCTCAACAGCTGCACTTGCGCTTCGGATCTGCAGACTCATCCCCGGTTCACAGCTGACCCCGACCGACACCAGGAATTCCTGGAAGAGGCTCAAGCCTGTCCCCTCAACTCCAGATCTCCAGCGAGATGACCTGGGCGGCTCCTTATCTAGAGGAGGAACCAGGTAAAGAGCGGGGAACCGCGAGAGGAAGGCACAGACTCCTACGCGGCCCTCGTGACCCCAGGCGAGTCCTCCTAGCTCGCTGGACACCGCTCTTGTGCTCTCACGACGGGGCGCAGGGCGTGGAGTGTCTGCTGCTCCCCGGCCTCCATCTCTGCATTCTCTGTCCTGGGAGCCGACGCTGCCTTGTGGTTCCCAGATGAGACCTTACTGCAGTCTCGAGAGGTCAGAGGCCGAGCGGAGTAAGGAAGCGTTTGTCCTTCCTCCGCCCTCTTCCGGGAAGTAGAGGCCCCTCTCCTGTGCTCTCCGCTCCCTCCAGCCTCCAGGCAGCCAGGTTCGAGGTCATCCTCTGGCTTCTGGCAACGCTCCCTCACCTGGCCCGTGGCCTGGAGGTGTTAACAGACCCTGCTGAACTAGCCCTGGGCAGTTCCACACACCCCACCACCCCGCCCCATTCTGGTTTCCTCCTCTGCCTGTGATTTTACAAATGGCTTAGGCTTTTACCTGGAAGTAACTTAACTGGAGAGTGCTGAGACCAAAGCAAGGAGCAGCACCGAAGGAGATGCGCACCAGGGGACTTCCGGGATTCCATTTGCACTTCAACTTGGATTTTACAGATGCCAGAGCCGACAGGAACACTGAAAACAGCTTCACAGCCTCAGTTAGGACTTGGAGGATTTTCTTTTTTTTCCCAAAAAGCTTTACTGGTCTCAGTGACAGACCGTAACAGGGGTCTGTAGACAAATTTCTATTTAATAATATTAATATTTAACATTTAATCCATATTGATATTTAATGTTTTATTGGAGTGGCATAAACACTGTGGGAGTAACCAACCCCTAACCGATTGGATTTAAGGCTCACTCCATGACACGGGGTCTCTGTCTGACACTGCTCAGCTGGCCAAGAATCTGAGACTAGTCAGACTATGGACCAAATACTGCTTCAAGGAGTATTGTATGCAGCGATAAGGTTAGCAACAGAATTACTCCGAGTGACATTCTGCTAAACCGTTAGGTCAGTGTCTCACCCGGCACCCATCAGAGACGCTTTCTCCCGCAGGAGATGGGCACTAACACGGGCCTGCAACTGGACAGTGGGAGGGGCCTTGGAACACTCAGCCCTACGTGGAATGCCGTCATCAAAGCCCTCCCCAGGGTTCAGGGGAACTGTGCGCGCGGAAGAGGGGGTGGCGAGACTGTAAGATCCGCGGGGGTGAAAGGCAGCAGGGGAACGAGGGTTCCAGACACCACGGGATGGAGCACTCATGGACTCTCCGAGGCCGGCAGCACGCACAGGGCCTGCACAGGGCCCAGCAGACAGGGTGCCAGCGCTGAGGGGGGCAAGTGGACTCGTGGACTCGAGCTCCTGTCTCCAGTTGACAACTGCTCACAAAGGAAAGATTAGCTTCTCCAAAGGAGTCTCACTGGGTATCCAAGCCACTCGCAAGGGCAGGACCCAGCAGCCCATGGCCAACACAGAGCGGACTCAGAGGTATTTTTGGAGATACTTTTGTCTCATAATGTTTTTTTGGATGTTTTTTACCTTCCTGGTTTCTGCTGTACATTATGGTTTCTGATTCAGTATTTTTATTATGTGCGTGTGTGGTGTGTGCGCGTGTGCGCACGTGTGCGTGAGCGTGCATTTCTTGTGCTCTCTCTTTAATATTTTGTTTGTTATTTTGTCTTATTCTTGTTTGTCTTTTTTATTTTTGGTCTGTTTTCTTGAGGTAGAGAAAGAAGGTGTGGAGTTGTAAGGGTGGGGCGGAGAGGAGAACATGGGAGGTGTGAGGGAAGGGAAATGGATCAGACTTTACTGCATGAAACACTCTATTTTCAATTACTAACAATACCAACATGTCATCTGTAATGTGTCCCTGTGTTTGGTTTACGTACGTATCAGGCGGGCAAGATGGAACATGCCTACAATCCTAGCGCACAAGAGGCAGAGGCAGGAGAATCGCTCCAAGTTCCAGGCAAGCCATGGTTGCATAGCAAGACCCTGTCTCGGAGCCAACAAGATGGCCCCGGGGCAGAGTGCTCACCCACAGGCCTGACAACCACCGGAAGGTGGAAGGAGAGAACCGACTCCTGGACGCTGCCTTCCGACCTCTACACGTGTGCTATGAGGTACACGTCTGAAAGCTTGGTCCCCAGTCGGTGGAACTGTTTGGGAAGGACCAGGAGGTGTGGCCTTGTTGGGAGGAGGCGTGTCACTGGGGGCAGGCTTTGAGATTTCAGAAGCCCACGACATTCTCACTAACGCTCTGCCTCTCTCTGCCTCACAGATGTTTCTCTTAGCTGCGGCTCCCGCGCCTGCCTGCTGCCCTACTTCCTGCTGTGACGGTCGCCTGCCTACTGCCCTACTTCCTGCTGTGACGGTCGTGGACTCACCCTCTGGAACTGTTAAGCCCCCTGAGAAGCTTTCTCTTCTCCAAGTTTGTCATGCTGTCTTACCATACCAATAACAAAAAGTAACAAAGACAATCTGCTTTTGATTACTCTCTGCCTTAAGAATTGAGGCAGGGTCCGTGTTAAGCCCACAGCTCACTAATTCAGCTACCTGGCTACCCAGCTTGCTCTAAGGTTCTCATCTCTGCCTTCCAAGAGCTGGCCCCGTAGCCAGGTCGCCAAGCCAACCTGCATTTACGCAGGTTCTGGGGTGTGAACTCTGGCACTATGCTTGCGTGATAAGTGCTTTTAACTACTGAGGCCTCTCTCCATCCCTAGCTGCCATTTCTTGATAACCTACTATGTGAGAAGTACTGTTTTCTCTCTGTAAACGGCAACTGACTACGATGATTTTTCCAGTTATGATGATGTCAGCAATGATGTCAGACAATGGTGACCAGCAAAAAAAAACAAAAAAAAACAAAAAAAACCTTGCCTCTCCCCTTTAGGGAAATGCCAACCATCCCTGACCCTCCGACCAGAATCTGTGACACCTACCACCGGGGAGGGGATTTCCAGACATCCACATCCCTCCTCACAGGGAAACACAGCCAAGGATGGTGACCCCAAACTCCACAGGACCCTTTCAGTCCATATACCTGAGCAGCTTCCTCTAAGACCCAAGTCTGCCTTCGGGAAGGTCCTGTAGTCACAAACGGAAGCAGCGCTGCCTTTCCAGAGCTGCGGGTCACCTGGCCGGTCAGTGGCCTCTGACGGGAAAGTGCTGTTTCCGGGATCTTGGCATCTTGTTCAGAGACATGCGAACACTGAGGTATGGAAGGGTTCAGTATAAGCACAGAGCCCACCCTTTGCAAAGGAGAAGGCCCCACCTGAGACAGAGTATTCCAAAGTACCTGGCTATGGCCCAAAGCCTCCTGATGTGGTCTTGGCGGGGTGGGGGAGGTTGAAGGACTTGTCGCTAGGGTGGCCTTTGGTTTTAATCGACAGGCTTCTGTTATGTACGCCTTTGTTCAGCATGCACGCCCTTTCCCCTGATGCATCTGATTTAATCATATGCGTGCCCAGTCATGCATGGGCGTGAGGTGGTAAGTAGGCTTTCCCCTGAAAGTTCACTTGGAGGACAAGGTATGACCTACTGAAAGTGCACTCAAATCAGCCCAGGCTGAGTCAGCACTCCGCCCCTAGTCCCTAGAGAGGTAAGATAGAGAAGGTGTTTGGCCACAGAGAGAGAATTAAAGAGTTACTAGGTCGAAGTGACCTGGTTGCTTTCTTTGGAGAGGGGTTTGTGTGCGGCGCCATGAGGGTGCGGGTCCCAGGGGCTTTGTTAGGACAGGGAAGTGTGCAGCCCAAGTCAAGCGGACTTCCAGGCTAACCGATCCCTAGGCTTCCCTGCCCTGGTCGCCCCGCGCTCTGCTCCCACTCGGTCCTCAGCAGCGATTCAGGTTTCCTCCAAAGTCACATTGCGGCCTCTACCAAGGGGTCAGCTGAGGTTTAGCAGCCAGATCGCCGAGCACTGCTGAGACCTCACGCCGCATCTACTCATCGCTGGGCCCATCGCTGGGCCCATGTCACCGCTGAGGAGTCAAGGCTGGGAGGAGTTAAGGAGAGTGCCAAGGTCACCCGGCTAAGTCTTGAAGCCGGTGCTGTGGCTCCTTCTCTTTGAACAGCAGCGATGCTTCTGTGGTGGGGCCTCAGGCCAGCTGTCTGGCTCCACACTTGATGTGGGTTTATCTACATCTGTTTATAGGGGATACAGAGATTCCTACTTCTAACTTCTCATATGAAAAGAGAGTGCTAGAAAAAAAACATCTCTGCTGCTCTGGTTTTAAATGAATCCTGTATTGTCAAGACGCTGTAGTCTAAAAGTGAGCTCTTCAGGGAGCCAGAGGTAATTTTTAGAATCACAGTGAATTACAGAGGCTCAAAGTCAGAGGCAAGCAAGTGTCTCTGATGAATGACTTAGCAAAAAAGCGTCTACGACAGTCCAACCCCTGAAGTCATGTTCGCTGTTTTTAGAACGCACCGACCTTCTGCTAAGTTCAAGTCAAGTTCAGTAAGGCAAATCAAGCAGTGCCCAGCTGCAGCGGACCAAGAGGAGAGCCCTCAGGCCTGGGAGGCAGGGGAGCAGACTTCAGCCCCGGCTGGGTGCTATGGCTCAGCAGGCAGCTTTTCCGGAACTCACATTCTCAGATATGTGATGGAGAGAGTAACAGATTGGTCCTCACACACGGAGACAATCAATATTTAGTATCCAATCAGTGTAGTCAGACGTTGATTCGGGTTCAAAGGCTGTTTGTTCTTTGTCTAAACAAATCACCTGTTCTAGCCTTGGATCCCTGGAGCATTTCAGCCTCCATACGATCTAGTCTTCAGCCTAGAACTGGAAGGCTTCAGCCTTCACACAATCTAGAACAGTTAAGCCTCCATACAATCTAACCCCCGTGACTTACTGCTGACTGAGCCGCACTGACCGGCTCCTTCTGAACACTGACTCTTCTGGTTCAACTCACTCGCTGCTCCGGCTTCTTCTCCAAGCTGTCTGGTTCAAACTAACTTTCTGAGCCGGCTGACTGTTTCTGACTGAACTCTTCCGACTCTGGCAGATTTTGGCTGACTCTGACTGCCTCAGACTGAACTGCTCTACTTGATTTCAAACAGACACACTCTTACTTCTTCTGCTGAGCTGCCTCTGTGTCTGTGTCTCTCCCTGAGCTCTCATTGCTC
>JAMJFZ010003323.1:0-69861 GCA_026225945.1 Cricetomys ansorgei | reverse complement strand
CCAACAAAATCTTTACCACGCCACTGAGATTGAAAATGTCCTCTCTGTAACTGTGGATCCTCTGATGGGTTAACAAGACGATAGTTTCTATCAAAAGATTTTTTCACACAGGTTGCACTTAAAGCGTTTCTCTCCACTGTGTATTCCCTTATGATCTAAGAGGCTTCTTTTACGTTGTGAAGGTTTTTCCACATTCTTGGCACCTAAAGGGCTTCTGATCAGTGAGGAATCTTGACTCTAAAGTCTCTTTACTTTCACGATACTCAAACTGCTGGTGCAAAAAGTGTTTCCTCTCATGTCGGGAGAGATTGGAGCTCCATCGGAAGGCTTTCCCACACTGCCTGCATTTATAGGGCTTCTCTCTAGTGTGAACTCTCTGATGAATGAGTAGGAATGAGCGATTGCGAAAGGCTCTGCCACAGTACTTACACGTGTGAGGCTCCTCTGTAGTGTGGCTGTTCTGAAGAATGTGAAGCACTTTACTCTGACTAAAAGACGGGCCACTTTCAAGTCTTCTTTTAATATCATGACGCTTCATGTGAATAATATGAGCTGACCTATAGGTAAATGTTTTCCTGCACTCGCTACACTGGTACGGTTTCTCACCTGTGTGGGTCCTCTGATGCTCAATGAGTGATTTCTTTTGAGTGTACGTTTTCCCACAATGCTGACACAGAAAAGCTTTCTCCACAGCAGAGTTCTGAGATTGACATCGCTCTTGCTTAGAGAACTCTTTTTCCTGGTGCTGTCTCACATGACGGGTAAAGTTCGACTTCCACCTAAAGCTCTTCCTACATCTGGGACATTTGTAAGGTTTCTCCTGTGTGTGAACCCTTTGGTGTTCAAGAACATAGGACTTACAGTGGAAGGATTTCCCACACTGGCTGCAGTCCAAGTGCTTCTCCTCACTCTGGTCTGTCAGATGGTGACTGAGATCCAACTTGCAGGTGAGAGCTTGTCTGTACTGTCTGGATTCAAATTTCCGTTTAGTATGGGTTTCCTGGTGCAGACGGTAGGCTGAGAGACGCTGGAAGGCTTTCTCACATATGCTACATTTGTAAGGTTTCACTCCAGTGTGAATCTTCTCATGTCGCACACAGTTTGAACGCCATTTGAAGGGTTTCTCACACACCTTGCATTTAAACAGTTTCTCTTGACTATGACATCTCTCATGATACTCAAGATGGGAGCTTTTTACTGAAAGTCTTCCCACAAACATGACATCTATACACCCTCACAGTTTTAACACTGTGTTCCTGTTGCTGATGAGAGCTGAAGTCCTTTCTGCACGTGTCCTTTTCACTCTCTTGCAGTCCTGTATGAATACTCTGATACACACCAAACCCCTCAACTATGTGTCTGAGCCCTTCCCCATATTTCTTGTTATAATGGTGTGATCTTTTTCTGAAGTATCTGCCACGGCCATGTTTAAAAGATTGCCTTTTCCTAGAATCACTCACACACATGACATTTTTTACATCATGAATATCACTACTTCCCAGTACTTCAGATTCCCTTCCTGTCTCGTGACTCATTTCAGTTTCTTCCTTCATCACTGTCACTTGTATGGGGCTTCCACAGGGTGTCTGTGGCTCGGTCTTCTGTTCAAAAGATTCTTTGAGCCCTATTCCCTCAGAAACACTTGTCTCAGGACATAATGATGGCACAGCAAAGGTTTCTGTGTATTCTGAAGGGTCCTGCTTCAAGATGAACTTGCTTGTCTTAATTTGGAGCTCACCTCCTGGCCAAAAACAAGCAAACAAACAAGTACTTTTCCCCCATACTTGGAAGTGAAGAAGGCAACAAGGAGCTATATGCCATATCTCTTGGTAGCAAGAATCTTACCTGACTACCATTACCCTTTTACAAAACAGTCAAGGATAAGACAAAACCATGAAACAGTATCTCAAATAACAGGGAAAGGAAGAGGAAGGTCCAGATACAGTAGGTAGAGGGACACAGAAATCAAATTGGCCAGGGCAATACGACAGCTAAGGAAAATTATATTAATAACAAGATAGAAAAATCACAGCACAGGAGCACCACACCAAAGTCAAGATGCAGGGTAAGGAGGGACTGGCGGAAGAACTGGTTATCACAGAAGGGAGAGATCAACAGTGAAGAACACTGGGATGGGTGTGAGTGTGGGTAATGCAGGCGTTAGTGCAGGAACAGGAATTGGGCACATCGTAACCGAGTGGAAAAGAGAACAGGGAAGCCCTATGATGAACAAGAACTGATACTGAGATGCGAGGGAAGGGGCACAGCTGAAAAGACATGACCTATCATAGGTCAAACAGGAGGGAAGAGGCCCAGGGCCCTAGCACCCCTTAGTAACACCTAGCAAATAACGAAGTCCCTAGTGATGTGTTTAACCATATGAAAGAAAAAGATATAAGAGGGGCAGGACATGGTGGGTTTTCTAGAACTCACCTTCAGGGGCAGTGTCTAAATCCCTCTTGGGCTGAACTGTGCAGGTGTTCACACCCCATGGCTCCCTTGCTTCCAGCCAGGAGATCAGAGCAGGTTTGGGAGATGACTCCACTGCAGAAAAAAAAGGGAAGGTAAGATAGGCCACACAGAACTATTCTCTAGGACCTAAAGTCCTAGAGTAGAGGAAAGGCCAGGAAGACAAGTAGAAGAAGCTAGGACAGAATGCCTGTCCAGCCATTTATGATAGCAATAACCAGAGAAATGAGAAACTGAGAATAGTCACAGGCAAAAGCGGCTTCAAGAATTCTCCAGAGGTAGTACTGAAAAGATGGCCTCATCGGTTAAAAGTTACTGGCTGCTCCTCCAGAGTATCTGGGTTCAATCCTAGCATCTACATGGTGGCTAACAACCATCTACAACTCCAGTTCCAAGGGATCTGATGCCGTCTTTGACCTCTACAACCTACTATATAAAGGTAGTCCAACACACCTGCAGGCAAAATAACCTTATACATAAAATAAGAATAAATTTAACAACAACAATAACAATAACTACTCTCCAGAGGCGAGACGCATACAACTACTCAACTGGCTAAATCAGTTAATAAGGATTGCGCAGCCTCAGTCTTTTCAATAACGCCCCATGACAGACATTACCGTCTCCACTATTCAAGAGGGAGTTTAGTGATAGATTAAGTAATAAGGTTAGTGGTTAGAGCTAAAAACAAAGGCCGAGCCCCTTTCTGTATCGTAATAAAAAACAAGGGCCTTCACTGAAGACAGTTCAGTGGGTTAAGTTCAGTTCCAGACCAGCCTCCAAGCATTTATCCAAGGACTTACAGGATCCATATGGGTGGAAAGGACAGAAACCACTAACTAGCTGTCTTCTGACAGTATGAGCGGTGGCATGCAAGCACCAACACACACACAAATCCATCCACACAAAATGAATATTTTTAAGATTAAAAAAAAAAAGAAGGCAAAAGTGGAGACAGCTAGGGATGCTAAAGGCTTACCCACAGAAGCCACATTCCTATAATTCTCCAGCATAACACCCTGATAAAGATTCCGCTGAGATGAGTCCAAACATCCCCACTCTTCCTGAGAGAAGGTCACCTCCACATCCTTGAAAGACAAAGTTTCCTGAAAAAATAAAATAAAACTATGACTTACAGCTGATTCACAGCTCTTGGCTGTCAGGAGGGTCCTAGGTCTGACTAGGTTAACGCAGAATAAATTTTGCAAAGGTGAAAGATCACCACCCAACTGCTCTGATCTCTGAATATGAAGTCAAATGACAACTCAGGATGAAGAGAGCTGCACTACCTATAAGGCAGCCATGCTTGAGATGGCAGGAAAGACGTAGAGCTCTGGGATTCACCTAGACTACACCACCAAAGGCTTGCTGGCTGTTACCTGGTATCCTATGCTCTCTTCTATCTGGAAATGGGCAGGCGCCAAGACGTCAGGAGACTCTGAGGGAGAAAAGGTCATGAGAGTTGTCCAGTTTGGATACCCAAGAAGCCTGCTCTCCTCACTCCTGGAGGACCCCTGACCACAAGCAGGCAGACTGTTACTCAACATGCGCAAACACATCCTCGTGTCCGCTGGGGACCAGGAAAAGGAGAGAGGGACAATGGAAGAAGTCAGACATGAATCACAGAGACAGTCAAGAGAACAGAGATTGTGGGGCTGTCCTAGAGCTCAGAGTAGGGTCGAAGCATGCCTTGAACCCCGCGTTTCTCACCCTGAGAGCGGCAAGAGTTCGGCTGCCCCCCACTGTCTTGCTCCCCATGCAAATGGGGCTACTCCAGTGTCCCTGACCTTAACCTATGGCTGCCGTCCCTGGGTGCCAAAGACTCTCCCCTGCCTTATCCTGCATATGTAACCACCCTTGCTTTAATAAACTTAGAGATGCTCCTCTGACAGCCTCTCCCAAGAATCTTGTCCATTCTTGTCAACTCTTAAATCCTCCAATCTGGGAAATGCCTGGATGCTGACCCACGCTGTGCACTTTCCTTCCCTGGGGGCTAAGCTAGTGACCGATAGCTTAGCCACCTGCCTGGGAGGGAAGCAGACCCACAAGAGATCTGTGACAAAAGATTGTGACAGAATAGATGGTAACAAGATGAAAGTACAGGAAAGACAGAGGCATGACATAAAGCTAGAGTCTAGGCAGTGAGTACCGGCTTGCCCAGCCAAGAAGCCACAAATTCCTATTCCATGTGGAGGCGTCAAGTGGTCCTCTAGAGCAGAACTGTTCTGGAGACATGAAGTAGGGGACCATATCTGTGCAGACTGCAGAAGTCCAGTGCCTATCCAATGTACATCTGGGTTTTGAACAAGGCATGGGTCCTGGCAAGAAAAAAAAAAACTGTTATGAGAACATTCCCATAGGAATCAGAATGCAAACTCAAGAGAAGAGTCACATGGCCAATCTCTAAAGATATGGACCACCAGACCCTTTAATCATTTCCTGGCAGAAGGCCCAAAAAGAAGGATGAAAGAGAAACCAAACCTTTCACCTCTTGGCCCCCTGTACCAGGGAGTCTGACAGATTCCCACTTAACATAAGGATGCTCTGGGCAAGTCAGTAAGAGCAATCCTCACATGCCACAGCAACACTATCCCTCCCTGACCCCTGGCCTAAAGGTAAGAAATGAAAGGGAGTAAGATGGCCGATTGTTTATAGTGGAGATAGACCTCAGAGAAGGCTAGCTATTAGACCTGTAAACCTGACAAAACAGTATCACCACTAGAAAGACAATGTCAATTTTAAGGGTCAGCCAGGAAACAAGCCACAAAGAAAAACTCTCCTCCTGTGCTCACCCAAGCAGGGAACAGGAAGAAGGGGCCTGCCCTCGGACTTAAGACAGCTCTGTCTCTGAGACAAGGCTTTCCTTGATGTAGAAACGAATAGAGAAGGCCTCGGTTAATGAACACAGAAGAGTCTTCTGACACAATGGCTGACACTTCTACACTGATGTGAACAAACCTTAGATTGAGGCCACTGAACATATGGCAGAGGCTAAAATCTTACATCTAGTCCTAAATAAGTTAAGCACAGCCAAGCCATAGTCTTGTAAGCACTCCTACCTCATTTTATAAATTACTATCAGGTCCCTCTGAACATCCTATTGCTCGGGTAAAAATGAGAAATGCACCTTCACATCTTTAAAGACACAATGTTTTCTTTTTCAGTGAGCATTACTTATGGTGATTTATTACCACTTACCACTGGTAGACTACGATCAAATGTTACTTGATTTTATTTTTTAATAAATATGGGGAACTGCTGGTCAGTGGTGGCACACACCTTTAATCCCAGCACTTAGGAGACAGAGGCAGGTGGATCTCGGTGAGTTCCAGGACAGCCTGGTCTACAGAGTGAGTTCCAGGACAGCCAGAGTTACAACAGAGAAACCCCGCTTTGAAAAGCACAAAACAAAAAATTAAAAAAATGAAAATGAGGCAAAAACCAGAAATATTAGTAACTTTGCATGAATTATGCATACAGGCTCATGTTTCTATATAGATAAAATCTGAAAGACTAAAAAACAATAAACGCATTTTGAAAAAACTCAAAAGGTCCAGATCTGGTGGCATACATTTTAAATCCTAACACTCCGCAGACAAAGGCAGCCTGGTCTATGTAGTAAGTGCCAGGACAGCCAGGGGCATGTAGAGAGACCTTGTCTCAAAACAATGACAAACCTCAAAAGGCAGAGGACCAGTTTCCTGTGTGCCAAAGGAGGAGTGCTGCAAGCAACCTGGCACCACCTTATGACAGGCCTGGACACACTCAGTTCTGCTCCTCTAGACAACAGTTAGGACAATGCACATGATAAAGCATTGAACAGTTAGTGAACACATCTTCATGGTTAGATCATTTCTGCATTACTTTCTCAATAAGCTGAGGTCCTGAAAGGCTGCCTATAGTGACTCTATTTTGTACCTTGGACAAAATTTGTTTTACTGAGGAAAAGTGCCAATATTAAAAAAAAAAATTCCAGGAAGAAAATCAACTCCAGGACACAGGCTCGTGTGTGTCAATGCGGAAGAGCAGCACTAGCCACCAAGGAGTAGCACTACTTGAGAGGACAAAGAGGCTTAGGAGGTGTGGCCTTGATGGAGGGACTGTGTTTCTGAGGGGTGGGCTTTGAGATTTCATGATGCCGCTCTCAGCTACTGCTCTAGCACTTGCCTGCATGCTGACACACTCCCCACACGATGATTATGGACTAAACCTCTAAAACGACAAACAAGCCCCCAGTTAAATGCTTGCTTCTGTAAGAGCTGCCTTGGTCATGCTGTCTCTTCACAGCAATAGAACAGTGACTAGATAGGGTCTTTGCAAACATCAGCTTGATCTTGCCTCTTCTGTAACTATCTGCTTAGCCTACAGCTGCAAAAAGGAAACCTGGGGATAGTCCACGAAGGACGTGGTTTTCTTGCTTAAATATAAACCCTGAAAAAGGCTTGGGACTACACTTGGGTCCCAAATACCCAGATGTAGTCATAGCCCACTGAAAAGACTTGCAGTTGGCTCAGACTATCTGAGTGGTCTCCTGTGGTGGGAGCCCCACAAGAATATGTCTTAGAATGGTAAGGCAATAAGGCAAAGCTTAAAATTTAGGTCTTCTGGCCGGGCAGTAGTGGCGCGCACCTTTATTCCCAACATTCGCAAGGCAGAAGCAGGCGGATCTCTGTGAGTTCAAGACTAGCCTGGTCTACAGAGTGAGTTCCAGGAGAACCAGAGTTACAACAGAGAAAGCCTGTCTCAAAAAGAAACAAAAAAGAAAAAAACAAACAACAAAAAAGTTTAGGCCTTCCAATTTCCCAGCATAGGGATGCCCCAGCCCTGTGCCCAGCTCTACCACCAGATCCTCAAAATCCTCTGAAAACATGGTACATGCAGACTGCTCCTGTCTTCCTTCATTCAAAGATTATGATTTCTGGCTCCTTTCAGTTCCCCCCTCTGCCTCATTACTCTACAACGCTATGGTCAGTCTCAAGCCAAAGTGGATCATATGTGGAGTTGTACTTTCTGTACTATAAACCACTATACCTACCCATAACGCAATTTTATGATTTATCAGTACTTGCTGGTCCTATTCCAAAGGTAGTCTTCCTCTGTAAAGTGGGAAGAACTCCTTGCTCAAGGGTCCCATGATTCAAAGTCCAGTTCTCAGATGCCCAGGTATCAGGAGAATTAACAAGGGATGGCTTCCCTACATTCCTTAAGCTCACAGTTCAGAGGATCATCTCATCTACAAAATGGCAGGCAGAATTTACTGTGTACCACCTACCCTCAGTGGTGTTCCATCAAGATCTGTCTGCAGCTCTTCCAGCAGGGCCACAGCCTCTGCACCACTCTCAGGGCAATGGAGCTGCACCCAAGTCCGGAGCTCTCCTGGTAAGATACTCAGAAACTGCTCCAGCACCAACAGCTCCAACATCTGTGCCTTGGAAAGAACATCAGGCCTCATCCACCAGCGGCAGAGCTCCTGGAGCCGGCTCAGAGTTTCTAGGGGTCCAGAAGACTCGTGGTAGCGAAGCTGCCGAAAGAGTTGGCGGAACAGCTCCTGGCCAGGGCGGTTAAGTGTCTGTGGCCTGGCAGTCTTCACTGAAGTATAACCATCATCATCATCATCATCCTCTTCCTTCTTTACTAAATGAAGGTGCCCTTGTTCCCGTGAAGCCTGAGCTGAGTGGGCAGCATAGCACCTGCCTGGAGGCATCATTCCTGTCCAGGGTCACCCAAATGAACACAAAACAAGTCTGTTTTCACTGGATCACTGCTGTATCCTTGGGAGTATCTTATCAGTACTGCAGTGCACGATGTCTTTTGGTAGGTCATCAGAACTCACTGGTAAGACTGAAATAACCAACATTCCTGTTCAGAAGACAAGAGATAAGAAAAATGATGTGCATCACACACGATGCAGCTAAGTTCCACAGGTGGGGATCACTTGCATGTGCAAGGAGACACGTGTATGAGCACTTGCACAGTTGAGACCTAGGGGGTAAGCTAATAAAGTATCCCTGAATACACTTAAGACACAAATAGGACTAGAAAACAAAAGTAGCTGGGGAAAAAAAAAAAAGGCAAAGAGCCAGGCGGTGGTGGCCCACGCCTTTGATCCCAGCACTCAGGAGGCAGTTGCAGATGCATCTCTGTGAGTTCAAGGTCTTCAGAGAGAGTTCCAGGACAGGCAGAGTTATAACGAGAAACCCTATCTCGAAAAACAAAACAAACAAAAAGGTCAAAGAACATCTAATTAAAAGATAGGTACAACACAGTGCATGAAAATCAAGCAATTCTCGCCAAGTTGATGCTTAGTTCAATTCTTATCAAATCTCATGGAGATAAAAAAGGAGGAAACCTGGGGATGTAACTCGAGCAATTGTCTACCATGTACAAATCCCAGGATTTAATCCCCAGAACCACAGGGAGAAAAGGGAAAAGATGTTTAGCAGGAGAAGAGATATGTAAAGAGTATACTACAATTTATATCGAAAGGCAAAGGAATTAGATTAGCTAAAAATTACTTTGGAAACTCAAGTGGAAGAAACAGGTCTACCTGAATCCATTACATCTTATTTGTGTTGGGTACGTGCATGCAGAGGTCAGAGGTCAGCTTACATTGAGTCCGTTCTCTCCCTCTACCACATAGGTTTCAAGGAGCAAGCTCAGGTGCCTTTACCCACTAAGCCATCTTGTCAGCCCAGTATACTTGATTAAGACTTATAATTACAGATAACTTCAGGAATCAAGCCAATTTGGTATTGGTGGAGAACAAACATAAGGGAAAACATACATGGAAACTCAACAGACCAACACAGCCAAAAAAAAAAAAAAAATCTTGAAAAAGAGTTGGACTTCCCCCCTCCTTATTTTTGAGATAGCATCTTGCTATCTGCCTAAACTGGCCTCAAATTCATAATTCTCCTTCCTCAGCTTCCCAAGTATACGGTTTGGATTATGAATGTCTTCCACAGGCCTATATATTGCAGGTCTGGTAACAGCTTACCATGCCATTGGAAGGCAAAAATCTATAGGAGGTAGAGCCTTCACAGGCTGCTGTGGCTACATGTTTACAAATTTTTAAATAACATTGAAACTAATGTAACAACAAAGCAGTAAGAGTACATGGGCTGCAGAAATGCCTCAGTGGTTAACAGCATTGCTATGCAATTATGAGGACTGAAGTTCTGATCCCAGCACCTACATAACAAGCCAGATATCATGCAAAATGCTGTTAACTTCAGCTCCAAGAGACCCCTATTCTTCTGGACTCTGTACGCACATATAAACAGGTGCAACCACACACACTCGCTTGCAGACATTCAGACACACAAATATTCTAGAGTAAGATGATGATGACAGGGCTGGAGAGATGACACAGCAGTTAAGAGCACTGACTACTCTTCCAAAAGTCCTGAGTTCAATTCCCACCAACATGGTGGATCACAGCCATCTATAATGGGATCTGATGCCCTCTTCTGACATGCAGGTGTACATGCAGACAGAACACTCAGACATAAATAAATAAATATAAAAAAAAATATGATGATGATCATACCTAGAATTCCAAAACTTGGTTTCTTAATACCATTCTCCAATAAAAGTTACCAGGGCACTGTGAGAAGTGGCTAATGCTATGCTGGACAGAGAAAATGTGTTTTGCAATATCAGAAAATCAGTGAAAGACAAAATTATATACTTAAGCAGGGTAGGGGCAGGTAAAAACGCTTGCCTCACCAACTCGAGTTCCATCCCCAGAACCCACTTAAAAATGAACTGACTCCACGCCCACAAAAACACATCACGCATACGCAGTAACAGCAAATTAAATTTTAGAATAAAATAACTTTTAAGAAGGCCTGGTATGGTGATGAATGTCTATTTTCCCAGCACTTGGGAAGTGGAGGCAGGAAGATAAGGAATTCAAGGCCATTTTGGGCTGGCCAAGTAAGACTATCTCAAAACAAAACGAAGTAGGGCCAGAAGTGCACACGGATATAAACTGATCCAATTTTAACAGCAAGGGCAAGTCAGCACAGCGGCTCGCCTTTAATCCAACACTTATGACACAGAGGCAGGCAGATCTCTGTGACTTGGAGGTGAGCCATGTCAACAAAGCAAGTTCTAGGACAGCCAGGGCTACAAGAGACTGTCTCAAAAACAACGAAGCAGAGAGAATAAATCTTCCTCACAAGGCCTCCCGATAAGAAATGAAGAAAAATGAAAGGAACTCAGTAATCATTGCCTGAGGCGATGTGCTAATTAGAAAGTGCAAGTTAAGGAGAAACAGAACACTCGAGTGCAGGATTCAAAATTCCTTGCCCCAAAAACAGTATAAATTACAGAGTTAAATACAGAAATTTTAAAGTGGCAAAATTTGACAGATGCCAGTAACAAGACGTTATCTGAGCACAAAAAAACATCAGATACAAGAACATTCTAAAATTGCAAATAACAAAACACTTCAAAAAAGTCAAGATCTCGGGGACTGGAGAGGTGGTTCAATGGTTAAGAGCAACTGGCTACTCCTCGGGATCCTAGTTCAATTCCCAGCTCCCAGCTGGCAGCTCCCAGCAGTCTATAACCCCAGTCCTAAAGGATCTGACACACTTCTGGCTTCCAGACACCAGGCACACACATGGTGGATACGCGTGCAAAGGAAACACTTACACACTAAATTACATTTTTCACAAAACTGTCAAGGTCTTACTAGCATGGCTGTGCTTGGTAGTTACAGGTACTGCGTAGTAAAATAAAGCAGGAAGGTCCCACATCGGCCATAGGTAAAGCTACCTAGTGACAGGACTGCAGTTCAGCTGAACATGAGTTCAATCGCAGACACCAACATGGCATCAAGAGAGATGCCCACAAGTTGTCCTCTGACCCCAACATACACACACATTCAGAAAAAATAAGATGTAGGGCCTTGAATCCCAGCACTCACGAAGCACAAACAGGTCCCTGGCCGGTGGGTTTATCAGTGAGATTCTCCACCCAGGACAGAGGCAGGTTAGGGCTTGTAAACCCAAAACCCAACTGCATCAAACCAGGGGCAGAAGTTTCCAAGTTTCTGTTAACATAGGTTTCCAGAGCTTAGTTAATTAGAACAATGGCTTCCTGGAGCTTTCGGTTGTCAATGAAGCGGAGCGGAGCCGGGCTGGGGAGCGGTGAGATGAAGCTCACAAAATGGAGTCAGCTAAAGCAAAATGGGGTTCCGCCGAGAGTTCGTTTCCATCTCTTTACCTTTTACTCTCGAAGCAACGCTGACATCACAGAATGCTCACGAACTAATGCTTCCAGGGTAACAGAAGCCACAGGAAACCTGGGACCGGGACCACGAACGCTTTACGATACGCTGAATTTCAGACGCACCTTTTCAGCTTGTACGACAGCTCTACTTTTGTTTTACTCTAAATCTTGAGAGAAAGGCTCATTGCATTACCCGGGTTCCCAGCCTCCCTCCTCAGCCTCCTCAGAAGCGGGGTCTGCGGCCCGAGCCACCGGAGCAGCAGTCCCGCGCCTTCTACCTCAGACTCGACATCTCGGCCGCAGGACGAGCCGTGCTCCCTCTCCGTGCGCTAACGGCATAACCGACCCGCGGGACCCATCGTGGACCGCCGCTTCTGTCAGGGGGTGTCTGTCAGGATGTCAGGACGCCAAGAGTCGTAATGGCGGACTCGAGACTCTGAGGGGGTCGGAGGAGCGGAGGCCGCCGGGCAGCACCCGTCCGCGCGGCCCTCGCTTCCCCGAGAACTCACCTGGGCCGTGGCACCGCCGCGGGGTCCGGACGCGGACGCCGCCGCCGCCGCCGCCGCCGCCGCCGCCGATCGCGCAACGCCCGCTCTCCCGCCGCGAGCCGCCGCCGCCCTCACCAGCCGGGATCGCGCGCTGCCCGCCGAGCCGCGCGGAGGTCGCTCTAGGACATCGGCGATCTACCTTCCGAGGACCTTCTAGGAAGCCGGGAGGAACGCAGTCTCAGCTGCTCTCCGCCTTCGCCCCGCCCAGAACGCGCTGCCGGCCGGGCCGGGCCGAGGCCGCTCTAGGACATCGGCCAGTTACCTTCCGAGGACCTTCTAGGAAGCCCGGAGGAACGCAGTCTCAGCTGCTCTGCGCCTTCGCCCTGCCCGGATCGCGCTGCCCGCCGGGCGGCGCCGAGGTCGCTCTAGGACAGCCGGCGAGCTACCTTCCGAGGACCTTCTAGGAAGCCCGGAGGAACGCAGTCTCAGCTGCTCTCCGCCCCCACCAGCCCGGATCCAGCGCTGCCCGCCAGGCCGGCAGAGGTCGCTCTAGGACATCGGCCAGTTACCTTCCAAGGACCTTCTAGGAAGCCCGGAGGAACGCAGTCTCTACTACCCGCGGGGCCGGCCTTGGCCGCTCTAGGACAGCCGGCGAGCTACCTTCCGAGGACCTTCTAGGAAGCCCGGAGGAACGCAGTCTCAGCTGCTCACCGCCCTCGCCTGGCCCAGGCGCCCCGGGTGGCTCTGCTTGCTGGCCCGGGAATGCGCCGCGTGCTGCTGGCTGGCCCGCGGCCCACCGTCCACCCTGAAGATGAGAAGGGCTTTATCGCAGGCGTGGGCACGCTTGCCTTTACTCCAGCGCTCGGGAGGCGGAGGCAGGAGGATGCCTGAGTCAGAGGCCTGGTCTGCAGAGAGAGTTCCCGGATAACCAGGGCTACTGGACCAGGAGGAGGGAGAGTGGTGTTGCTGTGAAGGAATGTGAAGGAATGGGAGTCAGCTTTTACTAGGCCTGAGTTTCCTGTTCCTGGCTGTCAACACCAGGAACCAGGAACAAGGAAGTAACCAATATCAGTTAGCTGGGACTTCCCAGACCCCCGTTCCAGGAACTAGCTCACCATTATACCACTGGACGGTGACTATGTGTCAAAAAAATTGTTAGGCAATCTGAAGAAACCAATCAGGGTGAAGGGCAACTTCAGAGCCTATCGGAATGTACCCACTCAACCTGTGTCTGGGATACTGCCTCTGTACTGTATAAAATTGATGGAAGTTTGTTCTTCAGGGTCGCCATTTTCACTTGTGTGAGGGTGACCCCAGCGCGCTGGTTCAATAAAGCCTCTTGCTTTTGCATCGATATCCTGGCTATGCATCTCTGTGGGGCTGCGGCATCCCAGTTTGGGCCTTTCGGTCCAACATTGCAGTCAGATAATGGGCCAACCTCCGTGTCTGAAGTAACAGTTGGAAACGTCGCTGTGCCTATCATCCCAGAGTTCAGGATCGAGACCTGATGGAGACCCTAACTAAATTAATCTTAGAAACTGGAGAAAACTGGAACACTCTCCTTGCCTTTGCACGCCTGCGAACCTGTGACACCTCCTATATACAAGAATTAACCTCTTACGAGATCATTTTCGGGAGGCCACCTCCATTATGCCCCCGACTTAAAGATGAATTGGTTGCTAAGATTTCTAACTGTAAGGACAGAACCAAAGTAGCCAAGCTTTAGCCAGGCTTTTAGAGATCTCTGAGACGTATAAGCCTAAGTTTCTTGTTCCCAGAAAAACCACAAAGTATGGGCCTTTGTCCTATGGACCCAGGTTTGGAATTTCCCCACCCCACACCTGTTGCCAAATGCTTAGAAAGTCCCACCCAATCGGATTGTGCAATCAGATTATGCCCCATACTCTGTTACTTAAGCCACTCGCAAAAAGCTCTATAAAAACGGCATGACATTGTGCTTCTGGGTCACTCTCCTATTCTGACTTATGGGCTACGTGAGAGTTGACCCCAACGCGTTGGTTAATAAACCTTTTGCTTTTGCATCGGCCTCGAGTCCTGCTGAGAGTCCTGCTGATTCTCCGAGGGTCTCTTTCCGGCCCCTTACATAACCATGCCCTACTTGAGTCTGTTCTGGCTTTACAGAAGGAACAGGAAGCCCTGTTCTCCTTGCTCCGGTTTATTCACCTCTACCACCTGCAGAGCCATACCCATACAACCAGGCAACCTTGACTGGATAAGAAGACCCCAGTCTGAAGCACTGGGACCCTGGTGGAAAGGACCACACCCCTTCATCCTCACCACTCCGAAGGCTGTGAAAGTGGATGGTGTCGAGGCTTAGATTCATCATACTCACCTGAAAACAGGTAAATGGACAGTGAACCTTGATTCAGATAGGCCACTTAGGATAAGACAGGCTAGGGCCACCTCTAACTGATACAGAAACTGGTAGAGTAGTGGCTGTTGCCCACTATCCTAATAATAACTCTGTGGAGGCACTAGCTTCCAGACTGACCTCTGAAACTCTGGAGGGACCAAAGACTAGGACATTGGCCAACTCCTGGGCTCATTAGAAGGGTGATTTGTTGAAGATGTGGAAAGTAAAAGCAGAACAGGAATTTGGGAAATTCAGGTCTACACATGCCCTGCAGGAAAAAGCTGGTGTTGGTGGGGCCTAGGCATATCACTGTTGCAGTTGGGGACGTGAGACCTTAGCCCCACGAGTCAACCACAACCCCTGTGTAACCACTCTTGCACTGCAGCTTATACTTGTAGCTCCCTTAAAATTACCCTAAAGAGCTGGGATGCCTGCCCATCACACTCAACATGGGCCTCTGCCCAGTCCTGGGGTATGTAGACACATTGCCAGGGTAGGGGCCCAGGGATGGCCTTCATCATTCAAAGGCACACGTGTACACCACCCCCAGATCTGATTGGCCCCAATCGAGATATCTTTCTACATTCCATACCCCTGCCTAAGACAGCCTCAGGTCTCCACTGCCCACTTAGTGAATCTCCCTGTGCCGGCTGTTACATTCGTACTCTAACCTTAACCCAGGTATGACTAGAACACAGTAACCAAGTTGTTCCAGAAGTTGGACATAAAAAAACCAGTTGCTAAAAAGCTCGGAGACCGTGTGGTTCGCCTGTACTTTCGGCCTAACTCCTTGCCTTTCCTATTCCCGTTTACCTACGGTGCTAGGGGCGAATTTTGTCTCCTTGTTCATGTACTTCCTCGAGTATGCTATTTTAGTGGACAAGAAGGGAGGTTGCACTTAGAAACAGTGATGCTGATGCGGAAAAAAAAAAAAAAAAGTAAAGCTATCTTAGTTCCCCTCTTAGTGGCCACTGGGATGGTGGGTCATCGGTGCCAAGGACAGCATCTTGGTGACCGGAGAGCGAAATGGCCACCTCCTTAGTGAACAAATATATAAAGACCTTGGCCACTTCCACTGTCGTATCCAGATTCTCTCCCCGAGGTTGCTCTACAAAATCAAGGTCTAGACCTCCTCTCCTGCTGAGGAGGAGGGCTCTGCATGGCTCTGGGAGAAACTCAGGAGTCATCAGGGAAACTTCAACAAAGATAAAAGAAAACATGACTAAGAGAGGAAGGGAATGCACTGATTCTCAAAATTGGTTCTAACAGATGTTTAACTGGTCACCTGGTTGACCACCTGCTGCCTGACTGAAGGCCCTGGCAGGACCCAGCAGGACAGCTTTGCTCCTCACACTATTAATGTGTCCTTGCCTTATTAACGCCCTTACCGACTTTGTCCGATCACAAATGCAGGCAATTAAACTCCTGGTTCTTCAGACCCACTATAATCCTGTCTTGATCCAGGAGGATACTGGAGGATTCGAGTAGGTTCAACTCAGGAAAGGAAGTGAGGTAGCAGAATCAGCACCATCTTAAAAGGTGGAATCCATTTTGAAATGAGGTCATTCAAAATTCAGGCTCCCAGGGAAGTAAAAAGCCACAGCCTTCACAGACCCATCTGGGTGGTGGTCACTTTGACCTTGATTGCTAATTTGTTTTGCCAGAAATGTTTGGGAACTAAAAAATGTTCTTTTTCTGAAATGTGGTTACCCTAACCATAACTGCTGGTCTTCTGATTGGTTGGAAATTAAAAACTAATTTCTGTTTAGCTTGGCAGAAGCTTGCAGTTTTTGTGCCTAAATTGTCTGTACAAGCTTCAATGTGGGTCCCAGCTCTGAACTTGGTGTCAACTTGGGTCCCTGACATGCCAGTTTTGTGCTTTGCTTTGAATTCAGTAAAAAAAAAAAAAATTATTTAGTTTCACCAAATTGTGTGTCGGTGTGGTAATTACATCATTTGGGCACTATAACAGCAGTAACCTATCATTCACAGTTTTTTCCCAAGTTCACACTGAGAGACCCAGGGCAGACTGACCCCATTTTGTTTATTTAGGTGGAGACCTCCATGTTATAGTCGACCTGTCCCCAACTCCAGTTCCAGGAAAAACCACCAAAAACCCTTACTGAAAAACAACTTCAGACTAGCCAATTATAAGTGAGTCAGTTAACCGCTTTTGCAAACTTGTGGGTTGGCCCAAGAAGAAACCTTGGACCACTAACCAGTCCCCAAATGACAACCCTTTGGGTGCTAAATGTCAATCAATCTGGTAACTGCCAAGTTGGAAACGCCCCGCCCAGTCCCCCACCCCTACTGTAACCACAATAAAAGCTGGCTTCAACGGGCACTCAGGGTTCCAGATAGAGCGGCTGCCCAAGCCCGGACTTGCTTGAATAAAGACTCCTTGCTTTTGCGGCAGACCTGGTGGTCTGGTGGTAACTGAGGAGGGGGATCTCGATCTCTAGGCATAACAACACATCCCAGAAAGCAATCTCCCACGAATTCCAGTATCTCACCCCTCCCTACACAGGAGAGAGAAAGCAAGTAGGAGTACAGAAGCCTGTACATGACAGTGAAGGTCTGAGCAGTTACCCCCCTTGCTGAGTGCTGTGAGTTTCTGGAGACAGTGCAAGTGGGCAGGGAACTGGTCAGCCGGACAGCCCTGACTGCCGCTGCACTGGGGAATTTTCGTTGTTTCAGCACGTGGCAGTTTGCGGGATTTCCACCAGGTTCCCGTGTGACCCTTCTACAGAAATCCTCTGAAACTGGTGGAGGACCTGCTTCTATCCTGTTTCTGATGAGGTGGGTTAGAAGACTTATAAGGTGTGAACCAAACAGTAGAGTCAGGAGAATTATAACCAAAAGCCCTTGATGGGGGTGGGGTGGTAAGAAAACAGCCCAACTCCATTTTGTAATCAGGAGCCATTTGGATATTCTAGTTCAGTTAAGATTTTAGTTTACTAGACTGGTGGTGGTGGTGCATGCCTTTAATCCCAGTCCTCAGGAGGCAGAGGCAGGCAGATCTCTGTGAGTTTGAGGCCAGCTTGGTCTACAAAGCGAGTTCCAGGACAGCCAGAGTTACAACAGAGAAGCCCTGTCACTAAAAACAACAAAAAAGTGTCGGAGAAGTTTATTTTTAGTTATGTTTAAACGTTTTTATGCACTGTTGGGTGAGTGGCTATCCTAGATCTTGGCATTTTGTATTGTCTGCAGGTGTTGGATTCTGTGTGTGTGGGGGGTGGGGTTTGATTGCTTATGATCTGCACATGAGGAGTTCTGAATCAATACAAACACCTGAGCTCAGGTGCTCAGGGTTCCACTGTCGAACATGGCACTGGCCATGAACGTGGTTCCCTCTGCTGAGGTCTGGCAGAGTTTACTCATATGAGAATGCCTCTGTCTCTCTTGGTGAGCTGACTATAACTATAACTAACCTGCTTATAAAACCCCTACCCTACAGTTTTGTCCTGTTAAAGGAGCTTGATAAATTGCCTCAGAGTTGCTCTTCTGATCCCTGTCTTAGGGGGAGACAGCCGCTAGTCTGGCTTTGGGGTGCTCTGAATAACGCTTGCTTTGATTTGGTCATAATTTGGGGTAATGGTTTTTCTCAAGCCCGTGGGGTTAACAGTAACTAGCTGTGGTTCCAGGAGGTCCAGGGCTCACCCCAGCAATCCCTTTGGTTTTATCTCTGGCCTTTATTTGTTGTAACAGTGGGCTCACCCCAGCAAAACCCTTTGGTTTTATTTCTGGCCTTTATTTGTTGTAACAGTGGGCTCACCCCAGCAAAACCCTTTGGTTTTATCTCTGGCCTTTATTTGTTGTAACAATTGTCTAGCATTTTCTCTCACTATTCCTCATTGGCTTGCACAGAAAGAACGTTCTTCTCCTAGAAGAAACTTATGCCACATTTTCAGCCATGATTGTTGAGGGTAGAGACCCAAAGACCACTCAGCACGACCAGAGTTTGAACTGAGAGTCTGTATTAAGCCAGCGACTATTTGGAGAGAAACATTTCTCACAAAAGTACTGAGTGCATTTCTCACGAAGTTTTTAAAGGCCAAGAACACAGAAAAACTATATTCTTTCTGATTGGTTGTCTTCAGGGTGGGGAGTTTTTAATGGCCTTTTCCTGGCATCTGCTGGCTTCCAAGATTGGCCCAGGTCAGGCCTGAAACCAGGGTTTGAGCACTTACACAAAATGGAGTTTGTGCAGCCCTCTCATTTCCTCCCTTGAGTTGTACCATGGGCCAAATCATGGGCCCAGCGGGTTTCCATATACTGAGTAACAAGCCTAAGTTGTTCATATTGAGACCTATGTATACCATGAGCAGGACAGTAGAGCTGTCTTTGACAAATTTGACTAATAAGTTAACTATGCATGGCCCACAGGTTAATAATGCCAGTTGGAGCAAAAGCAGGGGTCCCATCAAGGCTAGGACCAGCTGAAGAGTGATTTATAAAATCCTTTTGCCTGTTGCCTCTCTATTTTTCTATCATGCAGCCATTTTCTAAGGAGGGTCATGGTTTCTCTAATTACCTTTGCATGATTGTCGGGAGCCATTTTGACAAGGAGCTGTTTTGAGACAAGGAGCTGTTGACCTTGGGCATACTGCTTGCAAGGCAGAATGTTTGCAGATTTAGCAAGCTGGTTTACCTGCTAAGCCTCGGAGCCCGGAGGCTAGGATCTGAGCGTTCTCGGACCTTGTAAAGGAGGATTGTAGGACGCCATTCCAAGATGGCGCCGGTTTTCAGCCAGCTTGGTAGTAAACAATAGCTTTGCACATGCGCTACAGTTGAGAACAGCTTGGCCCTTTAAGACACACCCATAACTGCCCAAAAACGGTTATGCAAATGAGGTGCTGCAGAGGTGACCTATCAGCATGAACCACAGGGTATATAAGCGGCTTGCTCCTGGGGCTCGGGGCCATTCCTTGCAATTCTCTCTTGTAATAAACTTCCTGATTAAACTGCCTTGAGAAGGAACCAGTCGTGTCGTGTCTTCCTTGCTGGACGAGGTCGGCGCGGCGCAGTTGGTGGCCCGTACGGGGACAGTGACGTCCCAGGGTTCCAGAACTCTTGGCGGTCAGGGCGATCGATCGGTAAGTGCCTAGGTAAGTAGGCTTAAGTTAAAGTCCTCGGAAAGAGGTTAAGTTAAAGTCCTCGGAAAGAGGTTAAGTTAAAGTCCTCAAAAAGAGGTTGAGCTAAAGTTCTCGGTAAGAGATTTAATTAGAGGGCCGCGAAAAGGCGGTAATAGTGAATCTGTGTGCCTGTTGCGGTTATACAATTTTAAAAGACAAAACTATGGGTGCCTCACCTTCCTGTCCAATGAAATTGGCTTTACAAGAACTTCTCCGCACTCGCGGAATTAAAATAAAAGATAAAATTATAGCTCAGTTTTTACAGGAAGTGGATACCGTGGCTCCATGGTTTGCAGCTACAGGCAAAGTAACTATTCCAAGTTGGGATAAATTGGGAAAAGATTTAGATTTTGCTTGGGAACAAAAAACATTAAAGGGAGGAGTGAGGAGAGTTTGGAAAATGATACATAGTTTGTTTGGAAGACGAAGATTGCCGAGAGGCTGTACAAGCCTCTGCTGAGGCATTAGAGGCAGTAAAGGAAGCACGTTCTGAAAGGTCATCCATGAGCGGAAAAAAGGGGAAAAGGAGAGGACAGCCTTATCCAGTGCTTTATCCAGATTTAAAAGAAGAGTTACGGAAGGTCGAAAGTGGTAGTGAGAGTAATACAGGAGAAAGTCGCTCTAGTGATTCCGAAAAGAGCTGCTTTAGTGATTCTGAACAAGAACTAGAAGAAATGAGAAAAGGGGTTAAGACACTGTTAAATGAGATGGAGGCTTCATTGTTAAACAAAATGAAAGCCCTTTCTAAGACAAAGAAAAAAGATGGCGGCGAAAAAGGAAAAGGTTTAAGAGAAAAACAGGAAGGAGACAAGGGAGCTCCGCCCAAATGGGAGGAGCCTTCTTTGCCCTGCCCTACGGCACCGTCCGCGGTGCCCCCTCCCTATGTGGAGGCGGTGCCTAAATGTTCCTTTTGTCCTCAGACATGGAAGGAGGCTTCATCTGCCTCTTTGGCCCTTCCGGTGTTTGCTAACCCTCAAGGTCAGAGATTTTATGAGCCATTGGATTTTAAACAATTAAAAAATTTAGCAGAGTCAGCAAAAACTTATGGTGTAAATGCTGCTTTTTACACAAGCACAATTGGAGCGTCTGGCGATGGCCGCCATGACTCCTAATGATTGGATGAGTACTGTAAAAGCTTGTCTGACAATGGGACAATATTTGGATTGGAAATCAATTTATGCTGATTTGGTGCAAACACAGGCTCGTCTTAATGCTGCGCCCCCTATCAATCAACCAGCCTGGAATTTTGATATGCTCATGGGACAAGGACAGTGGGCAAATGATCAGACCGTGTTCCCTGCACAAGTGTATGACCAGATTAATGTTGCAGCTATAAAAGCATGGAAAGCCTTACCTAATAAGGGAGAAGTGTCAGGTAATCTTACTAAGATAATTCAGGGACCAACAGAGCCCTTTTCAGATTTTGTAGCCAGAATAATGGAAGCTGCAGGAAGAATTTTTGGGGATCCTGATTCTGCCATGCCTTTGATTGAACAGCTAGTTTATGAACAGTGTACAAAAGAATGTAGAACAGCTATTACCCCATGGAAATCTAAGGGGTTAACAGCGTGGATGAAAGCTTGTAGGGAAGTTGGAGGTCCGTTATCCAATGCTGGCTTAGCTGCCGCAGTTCTACAGATTCATAAGGGAAAAGGAAACAAGTCAGGGACATGTTATGGATGTGGACGTCGAGGACATTTTAAACAGAATTGCCCTGAAAGGGAGGCATCTAGAGGCAGGCCTAGGCCAGGAATATGTTCAAGGTGCAGAAAGGGAAATCATTGGGTTGGTGAATGCAGATCCGTTAAGGATATTGATGGAAACCTACTAACTCCAGGATATGGTGGAGCTCGTTCAAAAAACGGTCAGCAGGGCCCTCGACCCCAGGGCCCAACACAAATATATGGGGCAATGGAGAATCCAGAAGGACAACTTCCCAATATTCCAAGTCAAAAAGCCCAAAAAGGGCCACGCCCGGTTCTGCCGGGTTGGACCTCTGTTGCACCACCAGACTCGTATTAACTCCTCAAATGGGAGTGCAACCTGTGGAAACTGATTTTAAGGGACCTTTGCCTCCAGATTCTGTGGGCTTAATAATTGGCCGTGCATCTGCCACTTTTGGAGGACTAGTAATTCATCCTGGTATAATTGATTCGGATTTTGAAGGTACAGTCAAAATTTTACTTTCATCCCCCCGAGGCATTACTGCAATTTCTCCTGGGGACAAAATTGCTCAGTTGGTGTTGCTTCCCAGTTTGCATTCTACATTTTCAGCAAAACAAGTAAGAAGAGGAAATAAAAATTTTGATTCTTCAAAACATGATGGTGTATTTCTTTCTCTTGATTTGGATCAACGTCCATTAATACAATTGACTATTAATGGAAAGCCTATTTTGGGATTGCTGGATACAGGAGCTGATCGTAGCATAATTGCTAGTAGGGATTGGTCTCCTGATTGGCCTATTCAGGCTTCTTCACGAACATTACAAGGTCTTGGATATGCCAAATCACCTGACATGAGTGCCAGGGAACTTCCTTGGATAGATTCAGAAGGCCACAAAGGAAATATTAAGCCATTTGTATTGGATTTACCTGTTAGTTTATGGGGAAGAGATCTTTTAAAAGAAATGAATTTTAAATTGACTAATGAAAAAGGTTATTCTTCCACCTCTAAAGCTATGATGAAAAACATGGGATGGCATCCTTCTCATGGTCTTGGTAAATTTTTACAGGGTCGTACAAGTCCACTTCAAGTTTCTCCCAGACCACACCAACAAGGTTTGGGTTTTTCCTAGGGGCCACTGAGGAGAGCATACCTATTACCTGGAAAACTGAGGATCCGGTTTGGGTTCCTCAGTGGCCATTATCCTCAGAAAAATTAATAGCTGCACAGTCTTTAATAAAAGAACAATTACAATTGGGACATATTAGATCTTCAGTCTCACCATGGAATACTCCCATATTTGTAATTAAAAAGAAGTCAGGAAAATGGAGATTATTACATGATCTACGTGCTATTAATGCCCAAATGCAGATTATGGGGCCTATTCAACGTGGACTTCCACTATTGACTACATTACCCCAATCATGGCCCATTATAGTAATTGATATAAAAGATTGTTTTTTTCTCCATTCCCTTATGTGATAAAGATTGTAAACGATTTGCTTTTACATTGCCTTCTACAAACCATGAACAGCCAGACACCCGTTATGAATGGGTTGTACTTCCTCAAGGGATGGCCAATAGTCCGACTATGTGTCAGTTGTTTGTTGCTACAGCCATTAAACCTATAAGATTGAAATTTCCTATGTTGAGATGTTTACATTATATAGATGATATTTTATTATCAACAAAAGATGAGTGTATTTTACAGGAGGCCTATGCCTTATTAGTAAAACTTTTATATAAACAAGGACTGTTTATAGCCCCTGAAAAGGTTCAACAAGATTCTATAGTATCTTATTTGGGAGCTAAAATTGAGCCTCTTGAAGTCAAGCCTCAAAAGGTTGAAATTCACTTGGATTGTTTAAATACCTTGAATGATTTTCAAAAATTATTAGGAGATATTAATTGGATTTGGCCATATTTAAAAATTCCTAATTATCAACTTCAACCCTTATATGATATTTTATGTGGAGATTCCGCTTTAGATTCACCTAGACACTTGACCATTGAGGGCCGAACAGCTTTACAATTGGTAGAAATGGAATTAACAAAAGCATCCTTAAGACGGTATCAACCCTCAGAGGATATATTATTATTAATTTTTAAAACAAAGGTTCAACCCACTGCTGTTTTATGGCAATGTGGGCCATTAAAATGGATTCATCCGAAAATTTCAGTAGCCCGAACTCTTGAATATTATCCTACTACTGTGGCTGTATTAGCCTTAGAGGGTGTACACCAGTGTTTACAGTTTTTTGGTGTAGAACCTTCCAAAATTATTATACCCTTTACTAATAATCAATTACAGATTTTGTGTGCTACTGTGGATGATTGGGCTATATTAAAATGTGCGTGTAATACACAGTTTGATAATCATTATCCTCAGCATTCCTTAATACAATTTTTTGAATCCCATCCTATTGTTTTTCCTAAGATAACTACGAGTAGCCCTTTAACTGGTGCTGCTATTATTTATACTGATGGTTCCAAAAATGGATGTGGATCATATAAGTATAATGCTGATGACCCTATAGTGGTTCAATTTACTCCTGCCTCTCCTCAAATTATAGAATTAAAAATTGTTATAGAGGTTTTTAATAAATTTAAAAACCTTTTAATTTAATATCAGATTCGTTATATGTGGTAAATGTTTTAAAAGTTTTGGAAGCTACTGGTAAAATAAAGTCGAACAGTCCTATTTATACTTTATTATGGTTATTACAACATTTGATATGGGATCGTAAATTTCCTTTTTTTTGTACAACATGTACGAGCCCATACAGGATTGCCTGGACCCATTAGTTCTGCTAATGATGAGGTTGACATGGCCACGCGCAGAGAGTTTATTTTTATTAATCTTCTAGATTCTCCGGTAGCGTTGGCTACTCAATTTCATAAAAACTTTCATGTTAATGCGAGAACTTTACAAGTTAAATTTAAACTTCCTAGGGAATTAGCTAGACAAATTGTGGTCCATTGCCCAGATTGTAGCATTTATACTCACCCCCCTACCATTGGGGTAAATCCAAAGGGTTTATTACCTTTACGCTTATGGCAAATGGACGTGACACATTTTTCTGATTTTGGAAGATTAAAATATATTCATGTATCTGTAGATACCTGTTCAGGTCTTATTTTTGCTTCTCCCTTATCAGGAGAAAAAGCCAGAGATGTTATACGCCATTGCTTAGATGCATGGGCAGCCTGGGGTAAACCTCAAGAATTGAAAACTGATAATGGTCCTGGCTACACAGCTACATCTTTTAAGTCGTTTTGCACTCAAATGCAAGTTTCCCTTAAACATGGATTGCCTTATAACCCAAAGGGACAAGGCATCGTTGAAAGGGCACATCGTACTCTTAAAGAATGCCTATTAAAACAAAAAGGGGGAATTGGTCGTGGCCGTACCCCGAGGGAACGTGTTTCCCTTGCTCTTTTTACTTTAAATTTTTTACAACTAGATGTGAATGGATGCTCTTCTGCAGAACGTCATGCTAATTGGCATGATAATAAGAAGGGTTATGTTAAATGGAAAGATGTTTTGACTGGACAATGGAATGGACCAGATCCTGCTCTGGCCTGGACAAGGGGATCTGTTTGTGTTTTTCCTCAGAATCAAGAAAATCCAATTTGGGTACCGGAGAGACTGACACGGATTGTAAAGACAGTTCCTGATCATCAGGATGAAGATGCACTCCCTGATTCGAATGCTGATACTCGTATTGATGGTAATTCAATTGAGCCATAATTTGGAGCTTTGGGCGGTGGCCAGAACATGGCCAGTGCCAATGCCGGTTCATAGTAAATCAACTACGATGCCGGCTTTCTTTTCTACTAACTGCCTTGGAGATGTTCCTTGTATTATACCTTCGTTAGAGGAGAAATCTTATTCTTCTACAAATTTTTCTTTAGTTGGTACTCTTTGCTTTCACATAAAACATGATAAGTCAAAATTGCCATGTATACAGCTTACAAGAGGAGTGTTAGCACATTGGTTGGATCCTCTTGGTAAGAATAAGAATGATTTTGCTACGATTATTGATACGATGAAAAGAGAGAATTTGGGACAGTTTACAGGAAAAGGTGATATGAGTACGTATGATAAGGTTACGGCAAAAACTACTACATTGATTTTACTTCATAATGGAACGATGCCTGTTAGATCTAGTGCTTTCCTTCCAAATTCCACTAATAGGCGTATACTTCCTTATTGTGCTCCTTATTTAGAGTTTCCTCCTGTGTTTTCTCCTTGTCAGACCAAAGCACATAGACTTAGGCAGATTTCTAAAGGATTTGAATTTTCTCCACCTGTACATAGATATATGCTCAGAGATAATGATAATTCTGGCAGAGAAAATTTATTGCCTTGGTATCAATGGATATTATCTAATGAAGCAGGAGCGTTTACTAGTTTATCAGCTTTTGCTGGTTTACAAGGACAAAGTTTTGAATTAAAAAATATATCTGCTGTAAGACTTTATGATGCTTCTGGGCCAGTTCTTACACAAATTCGTCCTAAAGGGACGTTGTTTAATATTTCATATGCTCCTCAGGGTGTATGTGTTAGACCACCATTTTTCTTCATTTTAACCAATAATGATACTACAGACCAGATTAATTGTAATCAAACTGGAATTATTTGTTATTTGGCTGAATGTTGGAATGGATCTTTTGATCTTGCTTTTGTGATGAAGCTTCCCACTTTTGTTCCTATACCTGTGAATGCCGATCCAAGAAATTTTCCAATTATTAATTTGTTGAGAGATAAAAGGGATTTCGGAATTACAGCTGCCATTATTTCTGCTATAGTTATTTCTGCGACAGCTGCTACTACTGCTGCTGTTGCTATGGCTAGTCAAGTTCAAGCAGCTGAAACTATTAATTCGGTAGTGTTACAAACAGCCACTGCCTTGACTACACAGGAAAAAATTAATACCCACTTTGCTTCAGGCGTTTTATTGGTTAACCAGAGAGTTGATATTTTACAAGAACAATTGGATGAACTTTATAATATTGTGCAAATGTCATGTGTCTCCTCCCTTAAAGGATTGTGCATTACTCCTTTGCATGTTAACCATTCTCAGTTTATTAATCAGAGTCATCAATTGTCGGAATACCTTAGAGGAAATTGGTCGCAACAAGCGGAACAGATGACCAGAGATTTACTCTCTCAGATTGCCACCCTGAATGGAACTCGAGTGGATCCCATCACCCTTGGAGATTTCACCTCCCGAATTGCCAATGCTTTCTCCTTTTTTAAAGAGTGGGTGGGGATGTTTTTATTTGGGGCTGTGTTTCTTGCTGGTAGTTTCCTCTGTATTTGGCTGCTGTGTAAGCTCAAGAAGAGCCATGACAGACATAAGACTGTTGTCTACCAAGCACTGGCTGCCCTAGACAAGGGAGAATCTCCCCAATGTTGGCTGGCAGCCTTACAAGACAATCAAGATGTTTAATTGCAGCCAGGGAGTCAAGTGGGTACTTGACTAGGAGGATACATGACACATGGTCTTCCTGGAAATATACCTGATTGCATGGAGGTTTGATGACACAAAATGCCTCCCCCTGAAAAAAGGTCATCGAGACGGGTATGGGAGGTATGGCCTCTGGTGCACCGACAGGGCAAACATCCTATTACAATGTCTCACTCTTTCCATATGGAAACACAAGGGATCAGGTCACTGTTTCCCCCTCTGCTTGGAACAATCCCTTGATCGAGACTGACTCCAACAAGAGGTTTGTCTCTTGATCGGGAATACATTCTTCTTTGTCTTTTATACAAAATAGGGGGAGATGTAGGACGCCATTCCAAGATGGCGCCGGTTTTCAGCCAGCTTGGTAGTAAACAATAGCTTTGCACATGCGCTACAGTTGAGAACAGCTTGGCCCTTTAAGACACACCCATAACTGCCCAAAAACGGTTATGCAAATGAGGTGCTGCAGAGGTGACCTATCAGCATGAACCACAGGGTATATAAGCGGCTTGCTCCTGGGGCTCGGGGCCATTCCTTGCAATTCTCTCTTGTAATAAACTTCCTGATTAAACTGCCTTGAGAAGGAACCAGTCGTGTCGTGTCTTCCTTGCTGGACGAGGTCGGCGCGGCGCAGAGGATAATAGGATAACAGCAGACTTCCTTGATAAATATCTGCTATTGTTTACATAACTATTGTGCTTGACTTCTCATGTCCTTTGAAGGGTGTAAATATGCTGTGTCAGATAAACAGGGGGCTGCAGTATTCACTGTATGCCATCCCAAATTTATCTGTCTCTGTCTTTTTTCTTAATCCTAGCTCCTCCTCTCAGGTACTGTCTGACTCCAGCACATGATTTACATAAAAACAACACTGTTCACCGAAGGCTGTGCAAAGTCCCCCTTGTAGGAGCAGTAAGTCTAGTCCTCTCCGGCTTTGTAATCCCAATGATTCTTACAGGTGGGGTATGGACTCTTCTACTTCTAGGGCAGCGTCTATAGCAATGAGTAGGGCCTTATAATTTCTATCCTGAAGTACTACTAAAGCAGAGGTTCCTGTCCCCACAGCTTCTGCCACCCCAATTCCCAATAGGGTGCATCGTATGATGGCTGGAACCACCTCATGTCTCTCTCTAGTGTTCCTAGGATCTAGGCAATTACAGTTTGGTTTTTTTTTTCTGAGAAATAGGATACCTGGGCACAAGCTATATTAAAACACAAAAGTCTTTGGTGTTGTTTAAGACCTGAGTATGGAGCCAGGGGTGAGGTCTGAGGAACAGGCCCACCAGGAGTTTTCTGGGGGACACCAAGTACCCCAAGCTGGGGTTAGTCTGGGTAGTAGTATACAAGTGGGAGTTCCTGCAGGAATGGTCCCTAGACAGAGTCCATTTTGCCCAGTAACCCACCCTCCATGTTGGGCAATCTGATCTTTAGACAAGCTGTAGCCAGGGCAAACATAAAAAGCCCCATCTTTCCTATTCTCCCAGTGGTTACAATCCCACCTGTCAAAGAGTTTTTTAAGATCAAAAATGAGTTCAGGATACCAGGTCCCAGTAGGTTGAGTCTGGGATTTTTGTACCAAAACTTCTTCAGTTTTTAGGTTGGTTATAACCCAGGTGAGATTGAAGGGCTGATGAGGACTGGAACCCACGTCCACAAGATGGGCCAGGGTCATGATGATGCTGATGAGAACAATTTTTGAAACCGCAGTTTGAGTGGGTCCTGAGGGTGTGTGATGACCCACCGTGGCTTGTGGCTCGGTGTTGCGGCTGCAAAGTCGTGAGGATCATGCAGGGGTCCACCCGATTGATGCTTGACGTGCATATGGTGTACCCACGTTGGTATCCTGTCGATTTTGGCAGCAGTGGGAGTTGTCAGGATCACTGTGTGGGGTCCCCTCCAGCCAGGCTGCAGCATCTCTTTTCAGTATCACAGATCAAGACTAGATCTCCTGGCCAGAACCCATGTGGATCCCGCTGCGGGGCTTTTTCAAAAACCGCTTTCAACTGGGGCCACAGCTTTTCTTGAACCTGGAACAAAGCTTCAGGGAGGAAAGGAACTTTGATCATCAAATTCAGCTAGAATCTCCTCTTTTAGGTTTGGAAGCAGTGAAGGGGTTCGGGCATACACAATCTCAAGTGGGGTCAGGCCCAGTACATAGAGGGTGTTACAGACCCTAAAGAGGGCAAAGGGAAGGAGTCACCCAGTCACTACCAGTTAAGGTCTCCTTCAGGGTCCGATTCATCCTCTCTATCTGTCCTGAACTCTGGGGACAGTAAGCACAATGTAATTTCCAACTGGCCCCCACAGCCTTAGTTACCTTAGGAGTTACCGGAGAGATGAAGGCTGGTCCATTGTCTGACCCCAGCAGTGTAGGCAATGAATACCTGGGAAGGATCTCTTTAAGCAGCCTCTTGACTACACAGCAGTTTCACCTTTTGTGAGGAAGGCCTCAGTCTACCCAGTGAAGATATCAATAAACACCAATATGTACCGGTATCCGTGAAGTCCTGGTTTAACCTCAGTGAACTCAACTTCCCAGTTGGCTCCTGGTCTGTTTCCCCTCTCCCTGTGTCCTGGCTTGGCTTGGCAGTTGCGCTTGGCATTGACCAAGTTGGGCATCTTGCTGTGGCTTCCTCTACCTTAGGCCGGAAAACATAAACCTTGAGGTGGGCCCTCCGAAGTAGATCTTCAATTTTCCTTTCTCCCAGATGGGTGCTCCTGTGAATCTGCTGGACCAGTTATCTGGCAAAGTTAGAGGGGAGAATAAGCCTACCTTCCGGGGTATGGAACCAGCCTCCTTCCTCATAGGCCATGGTGCGGGTTTGGATCTGTTGCAAGTCCTTGTCTGTATATTCTGGGGTGTCAGGCAGAGTGGGGGTTACCATTTGGCGGGGTTCACATGACCAGAGCCACTGTCACTTGCAGGCCGCTTCTCAAGCAACTGCATCTGCCCGATTGTTTCCCTGGGCGGTGGGTCCGCCCCCTCTCTGACTATTGGGATAGTAAATAACTGCCTCTTCCTTAGGTAGCCAGATAGCTTGGAGCAAATCCACGATCTCCCGCTTGTTTTTGACAGTTTCCCTCTGCTGTGAGTAGCCTTCTCTCTCTATATGGCCCTGTGTACATGTAATGTAGCAAAGGCAGACTGCTATCCGTATAGATGTTTAACTGCTTTCTTTGCCTAGTTGAAGTGCCTTAGTTAGGGCTATGAGTTCAGCCTTCTGGGCGGACGTACCTGGCGGTCGGGCATCCGCCCAAACAATGTCCTTTTCGGTGGTATCAGCTGCCTCGCGTACTGGACGCCATCTTTGACACAGCTGCTGCCATCCGTGTACTGCGTCAACTATGCCCGTGGCAGGGGAGATCCCTTCAAGTCCAGTCAGTGCCCTGAAGATGGCTGAGGATCTCCTCAGAACCGTCAATCAGCCCATCCAGATCTGGATGTGGTAACAAGATAGCTGGGTGGAGGGCACTGGAGGTTGCAAACTGTATCTGAGGACAGTTAATGCATTAGCCTGGCATTTTTTACCCACCTGTGTGGGGGGGTGTTTCAGGACACCCTCAATGGCATGAGGGGTGGTCACCTTCAGGATCTGGCCCAAGGTCAATTTGATGGCGTCTTTGACCAGCAAGGCAGTAGCAGCTATGATCCAGAGGCAGGGCAGCTACCTGGCAGCTACAGGGTCCAGTTTATTTGACAAGTAGGCCATGGGGCATTTCCACGGACCTAGGACCTGTGCCAGGTCCCCTTTAGCCACTCCTTTCCTTTCACCCATGAGCAGATGGAATGGTTTGGTCACATTAGGTAAAGCTAAGGCTGGGGCCTCTAGCAGAGCTGTTTTAATGTTCTTGAAAGCTTCCTCCATGGAAGCAGTCCATTCTAGGGGGGTCTTTTCTCCCTTGTTGCTTCATAGAGAGGTCATGCCATTTCTGCAAACCCAGGGATCCACAGCTGGTAGAACCTGGCTGATCCCATAAATTCTCTTACTCCCTGGCAGTTGGCAGGCCAGGGAATCTTTAGAGTCCTCTCTTCCTTAGCTTTAGACTGCCACCTCTGTCCCCCCGGAGTATGTACTTGAGATATGTTACCTCTGGCTGACATAGTTGGGCTTTCTTGGCAGACACTCGGTATCCTAATCTTCCCAGCAGTCTCAAGAGAGTCTCAGTTGCCTTTATGCATTCTTCTTGTGTCTCTGTTGCGACCAGCAGGTCATCCACATACTGCATCAGGCTGATATTGGGGAAGGCATGATGGTACTCACCCAGGTCCTCATGTAGATCTCATCAAAGATGGTGGGGGAGTCCAGCTTAGCTGCCCGTTAAACCCATCTTCAGATCTATCCATTCGAAGGCAAAAAAATGGCTGGTTTGCCTTGGCCAAAGGTAGGTAAAAGAAGGCATCTTTAAGACCTAGGGTGGCGTAATGCTTCCGCTCGAGAGGCAGGCTACCGAGTAAGGCATCCAGGTTAGGGACCATTGGGTGAATGTCCTCCACCCGTTTGTTAACCTCTCTCAAGTCCTGTACGGGCGATAATCCCCGGTGTGTGGCTTTTTAACTGGCAACAATGGTGTGCTCCAGCCGACTGGCAGAGTGTAAGCACTCTCGGCTCTCTCAGGCGCTGTACGTGGGGTGTGATCCCCATTTTGGCCCCACGTGGCATAGGATACTGCTTTACCCTCATGGAGAGGGCTTCAGCCTTAAGTTGTACAAGGACAGGGGGCTGGTGCTGAGCCAGCCCTGGCTTTCAGGTCTTCGCCCATACCTCAGGGCCTGTCCTGGACCATTGCTTCATTAATGTAGCCTGAGTCTCAGAGTCCGTGAGAGGCTTATCCTCTGGTGTGAGTTTATACTTCTCTTCGAGACTTACAGTCAGAATGTGAATAGACTGGCATTTTGTCAGTCACTGAGACATCAGTGGGGCCAGAACAGTCAGTAAATTTCTCCCCGTGAGGGGTATGGACATTCAGGAATAACCATAAAGGAGTGGGATACCTGGCCCTTTTCCAAGTCTACCGATCTTCCAGTAGTCCATGAATATCGGTTTGTTCTTGTTGGCCCTTGTACCCAAGACTGCTTTTTGGACCAAAGATTGTTTCAGAGTGGAGTGCTGTGCTCCAGTGTCCACCAGAAATCTGATGTCTTCCCTCCACCTTCAAAGTCACCCAAGGCTCGGGGAGGGGTGCCCCCAAGCCCCGTCGCCTCTAACCATCCAGCTCTCAGGACTTCTCTATCTCTGCTGTCAGGACACTGGCTTTTCCAGTGCCCCATCTTCTTACAATACACCGATCCTTTTGCAATCTCTCTCTAGGTTCCCTCCTCTCTCTCTGTTACCATATGCTAACTTTCTTAGTTCCTGCTTTCTCTCCTCCCGAATGGATGCCGCCAAAAGGATCTTGGCAGCCCTTTAGTCTGTTTCTCATCTGGAGTCTCTCTATTATTGCACACTTTTTCTTCACAGCCATCAGTTCTGCCTTTCTCTTTCATTCGAACCCTTCCAACCTCTGCAACTTCTGACGTACGTCACGGCTGCTGGTTGACGAATGCCAAACTGACAGCTGATCTGTTGGCTGGAGCTTTGGGATCCAGGGGCGTATAAGTACGGTATGCCTCCAGGAGTCACTCGAGGAAGGCTCCTGGTGACTCATCCTTACCTTGAATTACCTGGGTAACTTTGGACAAATTTGTGGGCCACCTTTCGGCAGCCTAGAGACCCCCCAGTTAGAGTCTGGTGGTAGGCTTTGAGCCTCTCCCTACCCTACCTTCCTCCATGTTGAAGTCCCAGGCAGGTCTAGTCAGTGGGAACCCAGCGCTAATCAGGTCTGGGTTAGCAGTGGGTCTCCCACCTGGGACAGGAATCAATGTCAGGGCCTCCATAAGGATCCTCTTTCTCTTCTGTGGTGAAAGGATCTGTAACAGCTGCAGACAATCATCCCAGGTCGGTTGGAGAGTGAAAATAACAGAGTCTAAGAGGCCAATCAGGGATGCAAGTTCTTCTGAAAACTTAGGTTCTGTAGCTTCCAATTATAAAGGTGACTTTATAATTGGATAAGCTGCTGCCTGTCCTGCGCATCAGGAGGCCTGACCTCCCGCAGGGGCGTATGGTGAGCCCTCTTAAGGCCCCAGGTTTAAGTCTACCTTTGGTTCAGGGAGACTATCTAGGTCTGGAGTCAAGAATACCATCCCACAATCCCTGCCTGGGTAAGGGGTACACATTCCATCAACAAAAGTGAAGTGTGTGTTGAGAGGCTCCTGCTGAACAGAAATAGCCTCAAGAGATCTCCTTTTCTAGTGAACAGAAACTTTGGGCTTGTTTTCCCATTGATGGTCCTTCTGTTTACCCAGCCAGAGTCTTTCTACTTAGGACAATGTCACCAGCACTGCTATTTTGAGGAAAAGGGGGACTCTAAACCGACACTATGTCCCCCAGTCCCCTCCAGCTGTGGCAAATCTTCTGGGACAGAGCTCAGTGCTGCAGCATGTCTTCGTGATGGCTGAAAGGACCATCAGATAGAAAAGCTTTATCATAGTCCATTCACCATCTTAAGGTGAAAGGACAGGGCACTGAAAGTGGGCAGTTGGCTTTATTGAGGAATGTCACTTCCTGGCATAGGGAAACTTCCCTATTTACACGTGGTATAAGTACTACAGTTCTAGGGGAAGAGTATCCCAGGTTTAACTACAATCTGATCTATCTAACATATTTTAGCCTTTGTTAAAACTGCCTGTTTGTACAGAAACCCCTCCAGCTAACAGCTTGTCTTAGTTTCTGTTAAAGCTGCTTGCTTCAAACTGTTCACTCTGTGAATTCTGTTCACTCCCCTCTTGAGCTGCCAAGTGGTGCCTCCAGGAGGTCTCTGCCCTTAAAAACCCCATGTTCTGGGCACTCAGGGCCACATCGAGGTCCCTGAACACTTGGGTGTGGTCCCTGCTGGCTAGAATAAAGACTTTAAATTGACTGTAAACTGTGTCTGAGTGGTCATCTCTGGTGAGCTCCCCGTAACAGTGTCTGGCTGGGTCATTGTTGGCCAGGTGAGGAGTTGGTTCTGGTGCACTGAGCTCACTCGAAGTCTGCTTTCAGAGTTAGCCACGTTGGGTGCTCCAGGTCCCATTACATTCTCCAGTTTACTTCCAGTCATACTGGTGCCTTGCCATGGGTGTGATTTTAGAGCTGTGGGAGAGCTCAAGGGTGGTCAGAACTACCCCATGTAAGTGTTTTACAGCTGTGAGGGGAAAGGTATCCTGGCACTCGGGAGCCAAGGAATACTACAAAGTCATACCATGTGACAAACCACACGCAAGAGATTTACTGGGAAAACACAGAGGAGGGAGAGTTTCCTCTGCTCAGGAGAGAACTAAACAGGAGGCAGGCCTCAGATAGAGTTTCTTGGGGGCAGAGCTTTCCAGGGTGGCCTGAGATTGGTCGGATTTTGTGGCCTGATTTGGGCTTTTGCTTTTGTTTTAGGGTGGGGCCTGGTCACTCTCCCACCTTGAGGGGCAGGGAATGGCTTAGATTAGTATGGGGAGTAGGGCCCGGTGGTTAGCGCTTCTCAGGGGTGGGACTGGACATTGGAGACACTCAGGGGAAGTCTTACACATACTGTGACTCTTCTCATCTAGAATCTAAGTTTCCCCATACAGAAACTTCTATCTAGACCCAATCTCCTGGGTTCGGAGGGTGGAGGGTGGAGGGGCCCTGGTGACATTGGGGATGGCCTAGGAATGTTGAGGCACTTAGAGATTTCAGTGGAGACTTCAGTTATGCTGAAAAAGTCGATTGTTTCTGAGATCCCCCAGTAATCCTTCCTTCTTAATCATTTCATCATTTGGACTTAGAAATTTCATAGCATGAGTCTGGGATGGTGTTGGCAGGCAGCAGTCTCCTAATGAGAATCAAGACAGCTATGGCCAGGGGAGATGAGCAGAGCGATGCAGGATCTGTACCCAGACTGAAGTTCCCCATCCTGTACTCCACTGTTGTATTAGTCAAGGTTCTCTAGAGTAACAGGCTGGGGTCCAGCTAATACAACAATAACTGGCTATGGACAGAAAGTCCAAGAATCCAGCAGTTGCTCAGTTCACAAGGCTGGATGTCTCAGCTGGTCTTCAGTATATGTTGGAATCCCAAAGAAGTAGGCTCTAATACCAATGAAGGAATGGACTTGGTAGCAAGGTGACAGAAGCAAGCAAAGAGCAAAATTTCCTTCTTTCATGTCCTTATATAGGCTTCCAGCAGAAAGTGTGGCCCAGGTAAGAGGTAGATTCTCCCAGCTCAAAAGATCTGAATTAAAGGTGTGTCTATCTTTCTACCTCAAAGATCCAGATTAGACATGGATCTTCCCACTTCAGACTAAGCAAAAATACCTCTTAAGTGTATCCCTCCATTTGGGGTTCTAGCTAATTCCAGATATAGTCAAGTTGATGGCCAAGAATAGCCATCACAATTATAATGACCTGTCTGGTACACCATGTCCTGCTTCTTCCTAAACTATAAGTGAGTCAAACAGCCTGGTGACAACCTTGATTCAAGTTCAGATGCAGGGTGTGGGCATGTCAGTACTCACCTTTGATCCCAGCACTAGGGAGGCAGAAGCATGTGGATAACTTTTGAGTTACAGGCCAGCTAGGACACAATGGCAATACTCAGTCACAAACACAAAAGCAAACTAAATCACTTTCAGATGCAGGCACATGTTGGACTTTTTTGCTTTCTCATTGTTTATAAGAGGACAGGACTTCCATATTAGGGTAGGTGTTGCTGATCTACACTGTGCTTCACACTTACATGTAACAGGCATGTGTATTTCACCTTTTTCTAACCACTTGGTAAAAATAGGCCAAGACTATTGTGATGGCTATTGTCAACCTGTCTACATCTGGAATTAACTAAACCCAAGTGTCTGGGGACACCACTGAGAGATTTTTCTTAATTAAGTCATTTGAAGTGGGAAGACCCACTTTTAATCCAGGTCTTTTGAGGTGGGAAGATACACCTTAAACCTGGGACATACTTTCTGGTGGCAGCCTATATAAACGATGTGGAAGAAAGCAATCTTTCTCTCTTTGCCTGATTATCCTCTCTCTTGTTGGCAAGTACATTCCTTCACTGGCATTAGAGACTACTACTTTAGGATTCTAGGGTATACTGAAGACCAGCGGAGACATCCAGCCTTGTGGACTGAACCATTCCTGGATTCTTGGACTTCTCATTAGGAGACAACCATTGTTGTACTAGCTGGACCACAGCCTGGGATGTCACTCTAACTCCTCTCTTTCTTTCCCTCATTTATATGTAGACAGACAGACAGACAGACAGATAGAAGATTATTAGATATATGCATTAGATATTAGACACACACACAGAGAAAGAGAGAGAGAGAGTCTATCAGTTCTACTCCTCTAGAGAACCCTGACTAACACAACTATATAATTGGACTTACCAACATAAGACAATAAAGACTGGCAAGTGTCGCTTGCGTCCCTCCAGGTTACATATTCCTGTTACTCTCAATGGGCAGCAGAGTATCTGCCTCCCACAGAGGGTAAAATCTTATCTGTGAATCCTGAGGTCTACTGTCCACGTCAACAACCACACAGAGAAAAGTGAAGCCACAGTTTGCTCCAAAGCTGGAAGACTTTGCTGTTTGGATATTTCCCAGCTTGTAAAGGTGGCCCAAAAGGTCTTTAATAATGAGACACTGAAAAACAAAGACAGGCTGCCTTGGCCCATGATGGGGCCACTTACCAGCAGGCCAAAATCATGAAGGCTGCACACCAGCAATTTGTCCTGAGCCTCCAACTGCCCTTGCCCAAAGTTGAGAACCCAAACAACAAAAAGCAGGCAGGGAATTAGGAAGACCCACACTAGAAAGAATCATGTGCTTACTCTGTTGTGCAAAGGCACTAGGGGAGTGATGTCCAAACTGCCCCAAACCCAAGGAAGCTCCAACACTACTGGCTTCAAAGAGAACGGGCAGAGAACAAGAATGAAGTGGCTGGGGTGCTACCCTCTTTAGGCCTCCACTAGTCCTGACACCCAGGTAAGTTCAGATGACTGTTTCTGAATGAACTCTTCTGACTCTGGCAGACTCTGACTGACTCTGCCTCAGACTGAACTGCTCTGCTTAGCTTTAAACTGATTCACTCTTTCTGTTACTGCCTTCTGCCGAGCTGCCTCTGTGTCTCTCTGCTTCCCTGCCTTGTTCCCAGTCAACTCCATTGTCTGTGTCCTGTCCCCCGTCTGCCTGCTTCAGACTGCTTGTCTCATTCTGCCTGCTTGACTGAGTGTAACTGACTCTGCTCTAACTGACTGTTCTGTAACTCACCACTACTTTGAGCTGAGAACCCACCTTTCTCTCCTGAGTATTTGTTGGGATCCAGGTTATCCAGACTATGGACACTTCAGCTTGACAAGGTTCCTGGGCATCTGCTGTTGGGAACTGGAATTCCTTAACTGCTTTGCCCCTTTCTTATCTTTACTGTATGGTGACACACGTTTTCTCATCAATAATAAGATCTGCATAGCCTAATAGTAATATCCAAATTAATCCCTGAGCTGGCCACTGTGGGCTGGAATGAAACACAGCCATGCTATTCAGAAGTAAATTGTAATCACATCCAGACTTCCAAGTCCTGGAACATGAGAGCAACCCAGGTTTATTGCAAGTGCATCATAAAGCTATTCCTGGAGTAAATGCTGATCTTCCCAGGAAGAGATAAGTCTTAACAGATAGAAGCCAGAGAGCTTAGTTAGAAAGTTAGTGCACCTGGAAAGACAAGCAGACAATTAGCCCTTCACTAATGAATATAGCAAGCCTGCACCAACTTAAAAGTAAACATTCCCAGGACTTAAAGAGAGAAATAGCCTTCAACCTAGCCAGGCCACCAGATAAGACTAGAAATTTAGACCTTTGACTCAGAAGAATAGATACATACCAAGGAACTAAAAAACCATAAAATCCTCCCTTGGCGCCTTCATGGCACCCTGAACTATCTGTGCAAGGCAAATGGCAATACAATTCAATCAACAGTGACATCCCTACCATCCACTAATTGATCATTGTATTGTTTACTCTTTGGTGATAACTGAGTAACTTTGAAGCCTGCAGCCGTAAGGAGAGACACCTTCACACTGGTTCCCTTTTGAGATATGCCTGACATCTGCATCCCTTAGATAAACATTCCTGCAGTGTGCTACTTAAGATACAAAAAATTCTTGGTCAGAGGAAGAACGAAGAACAAGAAGAGGAACGAGAGAACGAGACGAGGACGAGGACAACGGACATAGAGACAGAGACAGACAGACAGGAGAGACGAGAGGAATGAACTGAGGAGAATAGATTGCAAGGCCTAGAGAGTTGGATTGCTGGCGTAAAGAAACTTTGTTTTATTCCCTTAATGTGCACATTGTTATTTTCTTTGATTTTATTCTTTGCTTTTCTTTATCTTTCTTTAATTTACTATTAAAGAAACGCTCCTGCGTGTCATAATCACCATAAGACGTATTCTATGTGTCTTATTAAAGAGCATTAAGCTTGACAACTAAGGGTCCCATAGAAGAGTGAGGTACTGTGCTCACTTGTCATAGTTTACATTGTTTACCCTCCTTCGTGGAAGCTGAGGAACCCATCTCGGGAACTGGAGCTGGACTCAGCCCCCACAAGGATTGGGCCTCTCCACCCTGTGATTCACTCTGCTATCTTTTCCTCTGATTTGTCACTGTGCCTGCCATTCACCTGACTCATTTCAGACGTCACTTCCTGCGTGACACTGACTCCTTCCAAGCTCTGCTTTCTGCGTGTGCTTCCACATTCTGTTTCTGCATTAGGGATTAAAGGTGTGAACCACCTCTGCCTTCTGAATTCGGGGATTAAATGTGGGTCTACATTCCATCCAGACCACACAGGCCACTGAATGTAGACCCCTGAAACACAGGCCCTTCCTAGCTTTCACACAGGCCTATTCCTCTGCATTGAACTTCTGATTCCTCCTGCCTCTGCTTCCGAGCTTGAATAAAGGTATTATTATCACTCTTCAGTTGAATCACACAAGGCTCAGGTGAAGTTCAATACCATCAACACTGAAAACAAGAGGCTGGAGAGATGGATCAGGGATTAAAGAGTAAGAATGTTTGTTGAGTTTATTATATACATCGATATATGTGTCTTTACACATGAACGTTCAATTTCAAATATTCAAGCCAGACAGGCCTGAGGAGAGCTTACAGCCTGCCATCTTCCAGCTCCCACTCTTCTCCTAGTCCAGGCAGTTTATTATCTTCAGTAGCTCTCTCTTCGTTGTCTATTTGCATGACCAAAGAGACACAGTGATTACTCCTCCCAAACCTTTGGTGTCTGGGCGTGTCCGTGTCTATAGTGGGCTGCTACTGACACAAAAGGGACTAGGCCCCACCCATCTGAGTCGTGCCCACGTATTACAGTGGGGGAACTGCAGATCAGTAGGGGAGACCAGGCCACACATAAAGTCACCTCTGTCTGTCTGCTGGAGCATCCAAATGACCTCAATATCAGCAACTCTCTTTACATTAAGCTAAGAGGGAACGACTCTTATTTACATGGTAACACAGGCTAGGTAGGCCTCAAGCAGTTCGCACAATGAATCGTAAGTAAATATAATATCTGGTCAAATATATTGCAACAAGCGCTTATTAGGGAAACGCGCCACCCACCGATACAAAGGTCTTAATTGCTAAATAAGTAGGGCCTCTAGTAACAGCAGCTTTTAAAAGCCTAGACTCAAGACGGCAAAAACAACCAAACCCAAACCCCCTTTTAGAAGAAAAACTGTTACGTTTTAAATAAGTTTTAAAAATATCATTTACATTTTGGTGCCCAAAGTGGGGCTTGAAATAAGATAAAAGATAAATTGGGAAATTTGATTTCAAATGTAGAGGGAAAAGCAGAGGATGGAGTGATGGATTTTGTGTTCAATAGGCCAGCAAAGGATTTATAATGGCTGTTACCATGGGAACATAAACTACCTTCATTTCAGTCATGACATTTTTTCCTTTTTCCTCTTTTCCTTATATTTTATTTCAAAAAACAATAAGAAAGTAGCTAGGCAATTAAAAGAGTTGAAGGGGGAACTGAAAAAAGCAAAACAGGAAACAGAACAAAAGGGCTCAACTTTATCTTGAGCTGTTAAAAGAAACATGGGGGGAGTTTGAAAGGGTGGAAGAAAGGGAGGCTAAGGAACTGGGAACACAAACTTGGGGAGACCTGTCAAGGGAAGGGAAAAGAAACACTGAGGGAGTACAGGCTGAGGAACTGTACACACAACTGGGCTCCTTCCCAGTGACAGAGAAGGATTTTCACTCAGGGTGGGAGCTTGTACAGGAAAATGATCAGAAAAGGAAACTAGATTTCTAACTTGTAACGTTTTAAAACCTCGGTTAGCTCATAGGGTTGGGGAGGAAATGAAAGGATAGGAAGGAAAGAGAAACCTTTACAGCCCTTTTCTGGCTGTCTTAATCGGTCTGTGTCTGGAGAACTGAACTAACTCTAACCCACTCTGGTTCAACTTCTCCCAGCATGGTAATTACTGAGAAGATCTAAATTGTAACGTTTCTAAAACCCCAGTTAGTCCACTTTATCTGAGCCTTAATTCTGCCTGCTTTTCCTATTGTCAGCCTTTGTGCTCTCCCTTTCCCTATCTTGCAGGAACTCTGCTGTAACTTTCAGCTCTAACTCTTAACTTCCGACTGCTTCAACTGCCAACTCTAATGTCCCTCTTAGGTACCTCCCTCCAAGCTGTTCCCAGAAGTCAAGCGGCATGCAACCACGTGGGGGAGGGGCTTTTCCCTGGCAAAGGTTCACTCTACAACCTCCACAGTGCACCAACCCCCAACCTTAGCTGGCTGACCAACTCCATTTTAAAGGCGAAGTCAAGACCATGGGCAAGGTATTCCCTGAGTGGTACTTAGGCTTAACTCAGAGATCCACCTGCCTCTGCCTTCCAAGCGCTGGGATTAAAGGCGTGCGCCAACCCCGCCCGGCACTGTTTCAATCTTCGTGTGACAGATGAGCAAGTTTCAGTGCAGAGAGGCTAAGGAACTTGTTTATAGTCACTCAGGTTGTTTATTTGACTTCTCTAGGACCAGTGGTGTTCACTCACAGTAACAGCCACTTGGAAGTTTATATAAGGCTGGGCAATTAGTTAGGAAGTAGAGGAAAGACAAGAAAGGAAAGGGTTCCTTCATTCTCCTAGTTCTAAGACTCAGAAATTTTGACAAAATTAACCAGGCCACCTGGAAAAGAACTGTTAAAAACTGAGGGGCTGTAGAGATGGCTCAGCAGTTAAGTGTGCTTGTGTGGTGGGTGGTACACACCCTTAATCTCAGCACTCGGGAGGCAGAGACAGTAGGATCTCTGTGAGTCCGAGGCCAGTCTGGTCTGCATAGACACTTTTAGGCCAGCCAGAGCTACAGAGTGAGACCCTGTCTCAAAACAACCAGAAGAGAAAAGAAAAAGGGGAGGAAGGGAATTAGTATTATAACAACTACTAGTTAGTCTGCCTCTAAGTATAGCTACTCACTGACCAGACTGTGAGGCAGACTCATCAGGCCACACTCCAGGGACAGCACAGAAAGCTAGGTAATTTCCCCACAGTAACTTAGGTCATTCATCTAACATGCAGAATTCTATTCTGGGCCCCTGGCTGAAAGGCAGTGTCCTTTCAAGTGCATTGTATCTAAGCTTGTGTTTAGTTAGAGTTCCAGCTACTCAGGAGCCCAAGACAGGAGACTCATCCAAGCCTAGGAGTTCAAGACCAATCTGGACAACCATATTAATCAGGGTTCTCTAGAGGGACAGAATGGCTAGAATGGATATATATTACTAAGGGGATTTATTAGATTAACATACATTATTTGGGCTGCCTAGTCCAACAACAGCTATCTGCACGCTGGAAAAGTTGAAAACCCAGAACCTGCTCAGTCCATGGGACTGGATGCCTCAGCAATCCCAATCAGGAGATGAAGGCCTTGAGAATTCCTGAGAGCCTCGGGTTGTCAGTCCATCAATGGAAGGCTGCAAACACTGTGTTCCAGTGTTGGCAAAGGATGACTGTAGTGCTAATAGCCAGGGTAGGTGTGAAGGCAGGCAGGCAAACACACAGTTTTTCTTTCAGTCCTCCATATATCTGGGCTACCACCTGTAGGTACCATTCACTCTGAGGAGTGTCTTCCCTTCGGTTAATCCTTGCAGGAAATACCCCTAGCCCAGAAGGGTGTCTCTTAGTTGATGTTGCTCCTGCCAAATTGGCAGTCATCCTATTAGGCATGCACTCCTATTCCAGCTCTGCTTCTTCCACTCCCGGTCGAGTGTGGGCCTTGTGGATCTGTGAGCAATGACTGTTAACATAGACATTACTAAGCAAAAGCCAGGATGTACAACCTTGTAATGACCAATCTCTGAGTCAAAAAGCAAGCGGTTGCTGGTCGGTGGTGGCATACACCTTTAGCGCCAGCACCGGGGAGGGAGAGACAGGTGGCTCTGATTGAATACGGCATCATCAGGTCAGTTCCTAGCTGTGGAGGTCTGGTGGTTGGGAAGTCTGGATTTCGCTCTTCTGTTTTCTGGCCTTTTGGGGTCAATAGTGAGGTCCCTGGCATCTGAGCTGTTCGAAGTTCAGCGAAACGCCCGCTTGCGCCCCAGATGTGCCCTGGACCAGGTCCCAGCATCCAAGGTGCTCCCTCACCTTGGCAACCGAGACTTCCGGAATCCAGGCGATACCGGAAGTGACGCTTCACGCTTCCGGTCTCGCCGTTATTATCATTTCTTGGGGTGCTGGCGTTGTGGGGACAGGTGAGCCGTCACGCATGCGAGTCCTGGAGGCCTGCCCGGGGAGCCGCCGGGTCCTGGTGGTGGCCTGCCCGGGGAGCCGCCGGGCCGGGCGGGCTCCGGTCGGCGCTGCACGGGGCGGACGCGGCCAGGTGAGCGGCGCCTCGGGTCCACGCGAGCTCGCCTCCGGACGTGCAGCTCGTCCCTGCCGAGCACTCAGCGTAGTAAGGGCAGCAGGCAAGTGTCCCGAGCTTCATGTGTGCTCTCGGAGTTCGCAGAGTAGACCCCGGCTCCCCGGTGCTTGGTGTCCGGACCCACGGGCGCCTAGTTGCCCCCGAGGAGCTGGTTTTCAGATGGCGTGCTGAAGGGAAAACGCTTTCCCCAATCCTCGTCAGCTGAATGAGCCGCATCCCTTTACCGCATCTCCGCCCCGGCGTAACACATGCCCACATCCCTCAACTGCGAACAGTTTTGTTAGAAGGGATCCAGCAGAGGTATGGGTAGAAAAGGGTCCTTGGGGTTACTGAAGCAGTAGCCACTGGGATGCCTGGAGACACCAGAAAGGCTCTGAGTTATGTAGGAAAGGTCTCCGGAGTTTTTACTCTTACCGAGTTCCTCCCTTTTTGATGGCCCTCCAGCAGTTCGGAGGCCATGACTGATGAGTTCTACATAAACCAGTTTAAATACACTGTAGAGTAAGAGGTACAGCAAGGGAAATGCCCTGCTGTCTTCCATCTGGGGAAACCAGGAAAACCTCCTTCAAGAGACGTTATTTTCTGGGTCCTGACGGATGAGTTAGAGTTTATCGGAAATAAAGACAAAGAAGGGGTAGAGTACAGACAGGTAAAGAGTCGCTGTTTTGTTTGTTTGTTTGTTTGTTTCATATTTGTAGAGTGTTAGCCCCAAACTTGGAACGTCTTTACTAGTCGAACTGTTTTGAGGCTCCACGCCCAGCACAAGTTTATTAAAAAATTAAAGATATATATTATTTGAATGTCAGTGTATACTACAGAGCATATTAAATAGTTAAATAATTTAGTGTGTTCCCTAACATCCTATTTCCTTGTATACCTACGTTGGAAGCCATTGCTGTTCCTTTAATTTGGCTTACTTGGGGAGAATGGCTAGAGGCTTGTATGAAAGGCCGTGCGTGCTAAGCATAGGCATTTAGTTAGGGTTTCTTCTGTAGGTGACCAAAGCCTCTAAACATTTGAGAATGAAGTCACTTGGGGTGGTTGCTCTGTTTGTACTCTTATTTTCCTCCTGAAGCTTTGCTTTTAGCTGCAGAATCTGTCACCAGCCAAGGGTTGAGTACTCCAGGACTCTGTTGTTCTCTTTATGTCTCTATAGGTGACAATTTCCTCACTTCCTGGCTTGACTCTGAAAAACAACTCCTGCGATCTGAAGCACAGACTCATTTTCACTGTGCCTGCTGTAGCTGAAAGCAGCTTCTCTGTGGGATCATAATGACTATGGAAAGCAGGGGAACATTAGGTCTCATCTCCAGGACTGCTGTTTATCAGAAGCAGGAGGGGAGTTTGACTGTGAAGCAGGAACCAGGAAGCCAGACCTGGGGACAGAGCTGCATTTTCCAGAAGAACTGCCCTCCTGTGTATGAAATCTTCCGGCTGCACTTCAGGCAGTTATGTTACCACGAGACGTCCGGGCCTCAGGAGGCACTCACCCGGCTCAGGGAGCTCTGCCACTGGTGGCTGATGCCTGAGGTCCACACCAAGGAGCAGATCCTGGAGCTGCTGGTGCTGGAGCAGTTCCTGAGCATCCTGCCCAGGGAGCTCCAGACTTGGGTGCAGCTCCATCACCCCGAGACTGGCGAGGAGGCTGTGGCTGTTGTGGAGGATTTCCAGAGACACCTTAGTGGGTCAGGGGAGGTAAGCAGTCGAGACTACAAAAGTATCTAGAACCATTCTCTACAGTTGGACTAGCCTGGGAATAAGCATTCTCCATTCTCCACACTTTAGGCTGGTTAGCCTTTAGGATTCCAGAACCTGCTTTACTGATAGATGGTAAATCTATCAGTTTTGTGCTGCAAGCCATAGCAAAAGTACAAATCCCAGCTGTCTGGTTGCCGTTGTATTGCTGTGAAGAGAAGCTCTGACCAAAGCAACTCTTATAAAAGCGTTTAATTGTTGGCATGCTTACAGTTTGCGGTTACTCCATTATCATGCCAGGGAGCGTGGTGACACTTTGGCAGACATGATGCAGAAGTAGCTGAGAGGTCTACATCCTGACCCAGAGACAGACAGACTGGGAAACCTCACAGCCCACCCCTGTGACATTTTCTCTTCAAGGCCATACCTTCTAATCCTTTTAATTCTTTCAAATAGTGCCTCACCCTGGTGACTCAGCATTCAAATCTATGCGCCTATGGGGGCCATTCTTATTCACACCACCACGTTCTACTCCCAGACCCTATAGGCCTGTGGTCATATGCATCCAGTCCCACTTCAAGAGCCCTAAGCCCATCACGGCCTCAGCACTGTTTAAAGTTCAAAGTCTGTTCTGAGACACATGGCATTCTTGTTCTAACCCCTTAAAATCAGAATCGTAGAGCAGATCCCATACTTCCAGAATTACAATGGCACAGGGTATTGGCATTCCAAGAGGGAGGAAAAGGAGCACAGTGAGGAGATACTGGACTAAAGCAGGTCCGAAAACCAGCAGGGCAAACTCCAGATTCTGCGTCGCCATGTCTGATGTCAAAATGCTCTTCAGATCTCCAGCCCCTCTCAGCCTTGTTGACTGCGACACGCTTCTCTCTCTCTCTCTCTCTCTGAAAGCTGGGGCCCTGCAGCTGAAATTGTCCTCAGCACCGCCTCCCATGCTCCGACTCGCATGGCCCACTGAGCCCTGCTTAAAGCATCCAACCGCTCTTCCAGTCCAAAGTCCCAAAGTCTTCCATATTCCTCCAACAAGCAGCGCGGTCAGGCCTGTCACAGATACCTGAGTCCCTGGTACCAGCTTGTGCCTTAGTCACTGTTCTGTTGCTGTGAAGAGACACTGACCAAGGCAGCATCCTGGTCTATAGGCAGAGAGAAACTGGACCTGACATGGTCTTTTGAAACCTCAAAGCCCACTTTCAGTGACATAACTGCTTCTAACAAGGCCACACCTCCTAACCCTCTTAATCCTTTCAAATAGTGCCACTCCCTGGTGACTAAGCATTCAAATATATGAGCCTATGGGGGCCATTTTATTCAGACTACACCACCAGCCAAGCTCTGACTCAGGTTTGTGTTATGTGGGTGTTTAAGTGGGGGGAGGTTCATGTGCAGGTGTGTGTGAGATAGAGAACAGCTTCAGGTGTTCTTCAGCCACCTTGGTTTTTGAGACAGGAGCTCCCTGACCTGGGAATCAGTAGTTAGGCTATGTTCCTGGCCTGTGAGCCTAAGGTCTGACTGTATATGCCTCTCTGGAGCTCGGGTTACTAGCGTGTGCTGCCAGGCCCGGCTCTTTTGCATTGTTCTGGAAACCCCAATGTAGGTTATTACGATTGCATGGAAAGCAATGTGTTGACTGAACCATCTCCCCAGTCCTGGTTGGCTCTTGTAAGTGCAGGTAAAAGCTCTTGAGTATAGTCACTACGGGTATGGACAGAAGATAGAATGTAATATACTGTAGTAACCTAACCTGTGATCCACTGGGAGTTAAATCCCACTAAACTTCTAGTACTTTATCCAGAACTCAAGCACATGGGTTTCCTTCAGCCACCACATTAGCCATTTACATGCAGTAAACCTCATTAGAAACAAATATTTCCTACTGCTTTTGCTTCCTTGCTTGAACATGGATGTGTATGGTCATAGTCTGTGACTCTTAGGAGGCAGGTTTGGCAACATCACATAATTCTTACACATGAACGTGTGTATACACATACATAAGAAGAGGGTGGTACCTGAGCAAGAAAGACCGCTGAGGTCATCCTCTGGCTTCTGCACATTTGTGATGTGCACCTGCACACACTTGTGCACACCCACATATAGAACTGCCCTGTGGACCACTTGGTAACTGGCTTTCACCCAGGTCCTCGGGCTGAGCAGTATTTACCATCTGAGCTATCTTGATGGCTTCACGTTTGTTCTTGAACGAATGTGTGCCCAAAGTCCTGAAACAGTGGAACTGGCTATACACTCTTCTTCTAGCTCCTGCCTGTAAAAGTAGGGGTCTGGGCTCTCAAAGGCTTCTTTGTTTGGGGGCCAAAAGGTAAATGTTTTCTTAAAGGCTACAGCTGTTTCTAAACGCTGTGTCTAAGCTTGAAGCCTTTTGTAACTGTTACTTTTTCACAGGTAATTAGACTCCTGATGGAACTCCATCCCCAACCCCAGTTCCTTTCCCAGATGTTGACTGTTACTGAGAAAGATTCGTAACTTGTAACTTTAAAAAACAAAAACAAAAAAAACTTGAGCTATAAAAGGTTAGGAAGGAAAGGAAAGGAAAGAAAAGACTTTTTACAGCCCTTCCTGGCTGTCTTAATATGTTTAAGTCTGGGAAACCGGACTAACTTCTAAAATCCTTTATTCCATTAATGTTTTTCCCAATTATCTCAGTAACCTCCTCTGTGTGGGGCTTCCCAGGAACTGTCTGCCTTCTTTCTTATTCTCTAGAATTATCTGTCTTCATCTGAGCCTTGTTTTGCCTGCCTTCCCTGTCCTCAGCTTCTGGAGCTCACTGTCTCCCCTTGTCACCACCCAACTGTTTTTTCCAACTGTCACTCTCTCTTAAATAGCTCTCCCCAAGCTGTTCCCAGAAGTCCTAGCAGCATGTAACCGTAAGGAAGGCTGCACAGTACAAAAGGCTTCTTGGCCAAGTGTCCCCCTACACCTACCAGGAGGGTTCAGAGAGGGTGGCAGGAAAGAGTGCAAGCTTTGCAGTTTGCCAGTTAGACTTTCCTGGTATGCTGGAAGGGTAGCCTGCTCCTTCACTTCCCTGACTTTCTTTTCCTGTATGGGGTGTCTTAGAGTTTTGGTTTCTCTGCCTTCAAGAATGCACGTTTGAACCTAGTCCTGTTTCCTTGTGTCTAGGTTTCACCTCCGGTACAAGAGCAGAATGTGCCTTTGAAGAAGATGATATCGCTGAGCGCAGTAGAGCGATCTCCTACCTCAGCCTCCAGTCAGGGCTCAGCCCCTGAAGCCCACTTGGATCGTATTAATGACCCAACAGCACACCAGCACCTCCCCGACGGACACTTGGGTACCTGTCTCCCCCAGTTCGGTCCTCAAGTCATTCTGCCACCTGCCCCTGCAGACACTCTCATCAGCCTCACACCCCACTGAAATCTCACGTTGCCCCTATAGCCAGCCTCCTTTAGTGGCTGTGTCTAACTCTTTTGTGCTCTAATCAGGCGTGTGTTTATCAAGTTTTCCTCAAGCATATGTCATTGGAAACACCACTGGGAACAGACATACAGTATCCTATGACTATTTTCAAGAGTTCTTGCCTGGGTGGCAGGGAGTCAGTCATAAAAAGAAGCATAAAACAACCTCATAAGATACATTGGGTGATGCTAGGCGTGATGGGTCACACCTATCATTCCAGTACTTGGAAGGCTAAAGCAAGAGACTTTCTGCGGCTGAAGGCTAGCCTGAACTACTTAGTAAGTTTTGGGCTAGCTTGTGCTTCAGAATAATATCCTGTGTTAAACAAAACCCCCCAAACCAACTACAAACAAAAGTTACATATGGATGGTGTCTGTCCCTGGGCATGACACTGGTCTTGTGAAAGGGATTATTAGGTAGTGTGCAGTATGAGGCAGAGTAGGGTTAGGGTACTGGAGGAGCCAGAGAGATTTAACAGTCTAAAACGGAGGATGGAGGCTGGGTATGGTGGTGCACGCCTGTAATCCCAGCACCTGGGATGCAGAAGGCAGATCTCTGAGTTTGAGGACAGCCTGATCTACATAGCAAGCTCCAGGCCAGCCAGGGCTACATAGTGAAACCCTGTCTTTTTTTTTAATTTAATTTTTTATTTTATGTACATTGGTATTTTATGTACAGTTCCCCTGGAACTGGAGTTACAGACAGCTGTGAGCTGCAGTGTAGGTGCTGGGATTTGAACTGGCTCCCATGGAAGAGCAGCCAGTGCTCTTAACGGCTGAGCCATCTCTCCAGCCCAAGTCCCTGTCTTAAAAAACAAAACAAAACAAAACAAAAAAGGAAGAAAAGAAACTGAACTTGCTGTGCTGTCAAGGAACACTGACCATTGTGCAGCTCTGCGACACGTCTGTGAAAGCAGTAAGGACTGGGAAGTGTGATGAAAGCCATGAAAGAGAAGGAAGTGCAGGGCTGGGCTTCCAGCGGTGCCCCAGGCAGCGGGGGCTGGCTGCAGAGACGGCTCAGAAGGTAAGGGCGCTGGCTGGGCTTCCAGGTTCAATTTCCAACACCTACATGGTGGCTCATAGCCATCTCTAACTCCTTTTCCAGTTCCATGGGGTGCAACACCTTCTAGTCTCCACACAGGTACAGGTAGTACACAGACACTGTGCAGACAAAACACATAAATAAGATTGTTTTGTTTTAAGTCATGAGGGTAAATCAGTCTTGGAAGTAACGAGGAAAGTAGTCATAACTAGAGCTTCAGACATTGGAGAGGAGCCTGGAAGGAACCCCCAGTCTCAATTTGACCAAATATCACCTGCTATGCCCTCTGAAGAGCATTCTCAGCACACGTAGGATGGGGTCCCTAGGAAGAAGCTCAGAGTCAGTTTCTGTGGAGCTTCCCGGATGCTCACAGATCCCACTTCCCCAGACATATGGACTTTAAGGAGCTGAGAGCAGGGCTTGATCCACTGCCTTCGCCTTTCATACCCAGGTCCTGCTTTTCCCCGAGTGGGGAACTCCAGAACCCAGGCAGCAGCTGCTGTGCTTCAGATGGTCAGGCCTCAGGTGAGTGTGACTCTGTTTTTCTTCAGCACCATGTTTGGAGGTGCTGGCTGCAACTCCCCTCCAGAGTCTGTCCACCTGAGGAAGCTCCTGTGGCTCTCCTGCCCAGTGTTTGCCTGGAGTTAGGTCCCTGCCCCGTTTAGTGGGTTCCGTTTAGCTCAGGTTTGTCCTTTCGGTGTTTTGACCCAGCTCTTTTCCACAACGTTTTGTTCCGTGACTTCTGTACTCCTGAGAACTCTGCCCTTCTGGCTGGGACTGTTTCTGAGCAATAGAAGCTTGTCGTTCCAGGGCATCCCGGACAATAAGGACTGTGTGCAGGAAAAGCGGGAAAGCCTGGCGCTCGGCCAGAATGTCCAGCACCGGAACATGATGATGAACGGTGAGCACAGCAGGCCTCTCCGGGTGTGGTTCCCACCCCGGCAACTAGCACCTGTCCTCTGTGCAATAGTCACTGTGTCCTCTTGTGTTAAGTCTTAGCTTTTCATCATGGGTTTTTGCAGACATGAAGTAGACGTGTATAGTGAGCCTCCCTGCGCCCCCACCCGGTGTAGTAAGTCACCATTTTCTTCACGTAATGGCTCATCAACAGTAGGCAGCTAACTTGGATTCTCTCAGTTTCCTTGGGTTTTGGAAGTAAAGATCTTTGTGTCTGAGGGATTACGAGAACGGGGTCCCAGAACAAGGCGTCAGGTTAGGCGGTGGGAGACTCAGCAGGACGTGAGTTTTACGCCAGTGTGACTGATGGATTCTGAAACTCTGTCAGTTCTCTCATTCTTCCTGAACACTGTGACTTCACCTGGCTCCATGTATCATTCAGCTTAAGACCTCACTCGGACTTCTGCCCTGTCTGGGGGTCAGAATTTCCCTAGGGAGGGTTCTCACTAAGTGTTTAGTCCCGGGGACACCGCAGACAAGCTGGATGCGGGTCTTTCTGTCGCCCGGCCAGGTCTCACCGCCTGCCACCCTCTCTGGCGTGTTCAGGGCTGCTTGACTCTAGCTGTGTGAGATTTCCTCCGCAAGGCCTGAGGCCCGTCCTGTGAAGCAAAGTCAGGACAGTCGCCAACTTAACTGAGGGTGGACATGAAAGTTACTAACCTAAATATTTTAAAGTTTCATTTGCTGAAGATGTGCTGGCCTTGGCTCATCGCAACATGATTGAGAGCCAGCACTTTGGATTTGTTGGTAACAGTGAATGACTTCTGCACTGTTCCTCAGATTTTGCATTTGAGACTACAGAACTGCAGGCCGCTGTTTTAACTGTTTGATTTCATTATTCTAGAGACAAGATCACAAGGACATGCCTTAATTTATGGTTCCAAGTCATCAATGCTTCTTTTAATTTTTAGAGGTATATAGAACTAGCTTTGCCCAGTCCAGTGTTCTAGCTCTGCTATTCCCTTCAACACAGTTCTGAACCCATATCCGTGCTCCTCCTGACGTCACACAGATCAATTGCACTCTCTCCGTACTGTCACGGTGGCAGTTCTCCTTGTCTCACTGCCAAATTTGCCTTTCTTACCAGCCTTCCCTCCCTCTCTCAGCCAACTTCCCCCAGTCCTTCTGCAGGTCTTGCTGTGTAGCTCTGTTGGGCCTGGAATTCTATGCAGACCAGGCTCGCTTGATGTCACAGAGATCTACCTGCCTCTGTCGCCTCGGTGCTGAGATTAAAGTCACCACCACGTGTGGCCCAACATCTTTTTGGAGACGTGTGGAAGTGTACAATGTCATGGTAGAGAGGAACTTCATTTAGCCTTTCACCAAGAAGACAGTATCACGGTGACTCTGGAAGATGATACCACACTATGCTGTACAGTCTGGCTTTTCCGTTCCAGTCTTTCCTACCTGGGCTGCACTAGTTCAAGGTTCCTTGCGTTTCCTCCCCATTTTCTCTATGAACCATTGTCCCTCTGTGTTTTCCTGAAGAAAAAGGGGAACTGTATTCTCTCTACTTCTCAATATGTTGTCTCATTCCTTAACAAGTATATGACTCTTTTCAGCTATAAGGCACAAAAAAAAAAAAAAAAAAAAAGCATAAAAAATGTTTCTTATTTTCTTTTGGCAACAGGTAAGAACAGTATGGAGAGATCTGAGGTCACGCCAAAGCAGGACATTTCCAAAGGATCAGATTCGTTCGACACATTCTCAGGGGAACTCTTTGGAGTGGCCCTGGTGGAACCGGAGTCTGGAGATGTCAGTGAAGATCCTTTAGCACAAGTGGAAGGGCAGCCCTCAGATGAAGAAGAGAGTGAGCTAGAAAGTATTTTCTTGGAAATGAAACATAAGAAAAATTCCACAAAAGACAGAAATGAGGAGTGTAAAGATGTAGAGGGGCTCCCAGATCCGTCCTCTAGTCCTGTCGAGCCTCAGGTAGAAACAAACAGACAAAAGTTTTACCAAAGTGACGAATGTGGCAAAGTTTTTAACCAGAGCTCACACCTCCTTGGGCACCAGAGAATCCACACTGGAGAGAAACCCTGTGAATGTGATGAGTGTGGGAAGACCTTCCGACAGACTTCTCAGCTAGTTGTTCACCTCAGAACACACAGGAGGGGAAAGCCCTCTGAATGTAATGAATGTGGGAAGCCTTACTGCCACAGTTCCCATCTTACTCAGACCCAGAGGCTCCGGGATAGGGAGCGACCTCACAAATGTGATGGATGTGCACAAGCTCTCATTCAGAGTTCCCAGCTCATTGGCCACCAAAGAACCCGCAATGGGGAGGAGTCTTGTGAGTGCAGTGAGTGTGGGGAGACGCTCATCGGGAGGAAGAACCTTGCCCAGCACCAGGTCCTGCACAGTGGTGAGAAGCCCTATGGATGTAATGAGTGTGGAAAAGCCTTCTGCTCCAACAGAAATCTTACTGAGCACCAGATAATCCACACTGGGGAGAAGCCTTACGAATGTATGGAGTGTGGCAAAGCCTTCAGTCGGAGTAAGTGTCTCATTCGACATCGGAGTCTCCACACTGGAGAAAAACCATACAAATGTGAATGTGGGAAAGCCTTCAACCAGAACTCTCAGCTCATTGACCATGAACGAATTCATACTGGAGAAAAACCTTTTGAATGTAATGAGTGTGGTAAAAAATTCAGTCTAAGTAAATGCCTTATTCGGCACCGGAGACTTCACACTGGAGAAAAGCCCTATAAATGCATTGAGTGTGGAAAATCCTTCAATCAAAACTCTCACCTCATTATACACCAGAGAATTCACACTGGTGAGAAACCTTATAAATGTGTCGAGTGTGGGAAGGTCTTCAGTTACAGTTCTAGCCTCATGGTTCATCAAAGAACCCATACTGGTGAGAAGCCCTATAAATGTAAAGATTGCATGAAAGCCTTCAGTGACAGTTCACAGCTTATTGTGCACCAGAGGGTTCACACCGGTGAGAAGCCTTACGAGTGTATCGAATGTGGAAAAGCCTTTAGTCAGCGGTCCACTTTCAATCACCATCAGCGAACTCACAGCGTGGAGAAGCCCTCAGGTCTGCTTCGGGCAGTGTCTTAGGGCATGGGTCTCCGAAACAGAACCAGGGCTTCTGCGTCCACGTTGTTTATAAGAAGGACGTTTGTCTTGTTCTTTTGGAAGTGCTGTCAAATGGCTGTTGCTTAGTGTTTTCCATTTGGCCACTAAGGCGGGAGAGAAAAATAACTCAGTATGGTCTTTCCTTTATCGTCACTGGAAAAGTAAGAACCATACATTTTATTTCCTTCACTTTTTTTTTTTTTTTAAACTATCTTGAAGTACACCTCATTTTTTGGCTCTGCGTTCCACAGTTTGTCTGGTTTTCAGCGCAGCGATGATACTTGCTTCATTCTAACTCGTCCATCACACCGTTTACTCAAGGCCCTGCTACAGGCTCTCGTCGCTCTTGCTCCCTGGCTGTGGCTCTCTCCGTCTACTTTGCCACTTCACACTTTTTTTGTGTGTATGGGTGTTTCGCCTACGTGTATGTCCGTGTACCACTTGGGTGCCTGATACCTCCAGAGGCCAGAAGAGGTCATCATACCCCTGGCACTGGAGTTACAGATGGTATCGGCCATCATGTGGATGACGGGGATCCGACCTGAGCCCTCTGGCGGGGCAGCCAGTGCTCTTAACCACTGAGCCGTCTCTCCAGTCTTCACATTCCTTTTTTAAAGTTAGTCCAGGATATAGCATCTTATCACTTATGTTCCCTCCCTAGAAAATTTTTTTCCTTTTACTTGTGAATTTGTGTTTCTCCATAACCTTGAAGGTCCATCCAATTCAGGGACTTTCTTTAACTTTCTGTTTGTTTTTAACTGTATAGTTGTGTTTGTACATGCGAGTGTGGTGCTTTCAGAGGACAGAAGAGGGCACTGGATCCCTAGGACTGCTGGCGTGGGTGCTGGGAATTTAACTTGGGTCCTCTGCAAGAACAGAACGTGAACGTGCTCTTAACCACCAGCCATGTCTCCAGCCCCAGGACTTTTTCACCTCTGTAGATCTGATCTCAATGCTTTGAGTTAGTCAGTGCTATAGGCAGAACTGTTAAATCCCCTTGCGAGCATTTGCGTACTTCCATGCCGACATGTAGGCTCATTGCGGTTATATATTCTTTCATATACAGATAGTTATTGTACTCATTGCTAAATACATTTTCAGATTTCCACTCAAATAACCCTTCAGTCGTGTGCAAACTGCCCTCTCCCCAAGCGTTTAAGGTTGGACGTGCGCTCATTTCACGTACACTACTCGTGTCTCATAATCACTCAGTAATTACACACTCAGTCATTGATTTCCCTGAAATTTGCAGCTGCTGGTACGTTGTCCTAAAGAAGCTAATTGCATGTGTGTGAGACTGTGAGAGACAGACAGAACGGACTTCTCAGCCTATTCATCTGTGCAGTTGCGTCCCGCTGGGACGCGCCCTGTGCTGTACACTGCTGACTGCATCTGGCTCGTCAGTAAAGGTTGTTTGTGGCTGCACCGGGGTTACCGACTTACAGCACCGTGAATCTCTGTGTGTACCCTGGGGATCCGAACTCAGTTCCTCATGCACGTGTGGCAAGTATTTTGCCTACTGAGCCACCACTCCAGGCCACTATACACACATTTCTGTAAAGTATTCTTGAAGAAAATATGGGGAAGCTTTCTATTCTAACACAGTTATTGGCCGCTCAAGGGTTCCGTAATGTAGAAACAGGGTCTTTCTCTGGTGTGGTGGCACATGCCTATAGACATAGCACTTGGGAAGCAGAGACAGATCTTTATGAGTTCAAGGTCAGCTTGAACTACACAGCAAATTCTAGGCAAGCCATGTTGAATCACTGTCTTCAAGAAGGTGGGGAAGAATATGCATAAACAATGGGACAGAACTCCCAATTTACTTAGGTATTTTTTAAATTTTTTCGTTTTTTGAGACAGGGTTTTTCTGTTATAACTCTGTCTTGAAACTCACTCTGTAGACCAGGGCGGCATCAAACTCACAGAGTTTTTTCTGCCTCTGCCTCCCAAGTGCTGGGATTAAAGACGTGCGCCGCCGCCTCCTGGCTGGCATTTTTTAAAAGTTCACATTTCGTGTACGTGTGTGTGTGCCCATGGGGATTACAGGACAACTTGTGGGAGCTGGCTCTGCCCACCAAGTAGATCTCACAGATTGTGAGATTGTCAGGCTGTCAGGCTGGGCAGCAAGTGCCTTTACTTACTGAGCCATTTCACTGGTCCTCAGTTTAATTTTTAAAAGCTGTCCTCTCTCATTGTGTGTGTGTGTGAGTGTGCGTGTGAGAAAGTGTGTGTGCGTGTGTGAGGTGTAGTAAAGTGCATGTGTGTCACAGCATGTTTGTGTGGAGATCAGAGAACAACTTTGTGGAGTTTATGGGTGTTTCAAGAATTGAACTCAGGTCACCAGGCTTGCTCAGAAAGCACCTTTACCTATTGAGCCATCATGTAGGCCCCTGAATTGATTACTTTTCTGTTACTTTGATAAAAATACTGTGGCCAAAAGCAACTGAGAGGAGAGAAGGGTTTATTCATGACAGGCAAGGTGTGAAAAGTGGCAGGCATTGTGGCTCCAGCAAGAAGCCAGATGATCACACAAAGCAGGGAGAACACAAAATGGGGTGAGGCTAAAAATCCTCAAGTCTCCAACAAGACTCCACCTCCCAAAGGTTCCATAACCTTCCCAAGCAGCACCAACTGGGGATAAAGTATTCAAATACACGAGCCCAAGGGCGACATTCTCAGTCACCCTGGGAGACGTACCACAGTCCCCAAGTCACTTTAAATCAAAATTCAGACGTGATGGTAAGGAGGGACGAGGAGGTGTACACTGAGCCAGTTGCCTCTGATACATGAAAACAGCACACCGCAGCTCTTCAGCATAGTAGGGAAAGGCATGCAGTTATGGTTTATCTAATTTTATTTGTATGGATGTTTTGTCTGCATGGATATCTGTGCACCACATGTGTGCTTAGTGCTGCAGAGCCCAAAAGAGGGTGCCAGATCTCCCAGAACATGGGTTATAGATGGTCATGAGCTTCCATGTGGGTGCCTGGGATTGAATCTGAGTCTTCTGGAAGAGCAGCCAGTGCTAACGCTAAGCCATTTCTCTAGTCGCAAGTATTACTATTTTGTTGTTGTTTATTAATTTTGTTTTTTTTTTTCCTTTGGTTGGTTTTGTTTTTAGACTGAGTCTCACTTTTAGCTCTGGTTACCCTGGAACTCACATTATAGACCAGGTTGACTTGAACTCACAGAGATCCACCTGCGTCTGCCTCCCGAATGCTGGAATTAAAGGTGTTTGACATCAAGCCTGACATGAATCGTGAGATTTTAAATTCTGACCTATGGGGGTGGCTAGAGAAATGGCTCAGCAGTTAGGAGCACATAGTGATATTGTTAAGGACCCAAGTTCAGTGCCCAGCACCCACAACAGGTGGCTCAAAACCCAACCACCTGTAATTCCAACTCCAGGAGATCCAATGTCCTCTTCTGGACTCCTGAACTCACATGCACTCAGCTACAAACAGACATACGTATACATAATTAAAAATAAAATTCTGACCTGTGCTGGGAGATGGCTTTTGTCAAGAAGTTAACTTCCAAGCTGGGTATGGTGGTGCATGACTTTAATCCTAGCATTTGAGAGGCAGAAGCTGCCATATCTCTGTGAGTTCGAGGCCAGCCTAGTCTACATAGGACAGTACAGCCAGGAGTATGTTAGAGAAACCCGTCTCAAAAACAAAAAAGTTTTAATTTTCTCCTAGAGTGTCAGAAACGATGTGTTCATGAAAACTTCTAATGATTAGGAACACATTTTAGATTTATTGTTAATATCTGTACAGTGGCTCTATCAAACAAAACATACCCTCTCCCCTTGTGTCATACCATGCTCAGTCATGGAGTCCTGTAGAAGCATTTACTCCATATGGCAAAGGGTTGGTGGTGTTATGATGCCAACTGGCTTCAGAAGCACCGCATAGTTTAAGCAGCTCATGAAGGGACACTAGATTCATTCTTCACTGGACCAAGCCAGTCCTCCACTAATAGATGACAGGGCTCCTGTACAGGGTTCCCAGCACATTGAGGGGCAGATTATCTTCAAAGGCATACAAACATTTTGCTCAGAAACGCAGTGGAGGACAAATGTATGCTGGTCCATTCCTTTTCCTTGATGGTGAGTATTCCTGAAATGATGCCTGATTAGGACTGCCAATTGACTGAAACCACCAGTTCCACAGAATTAAGAAGTGTTTAGGAATGAGTGTACACCTGGCATCACATGATAATAACCAATAAAGTTCAAATTCCTCGTGGTTGCATTGTCTTCGTTCTTTTTTGATAGTGGTTAGCTAAACCACTGCCATGTCGCTTTTAGAAGACATTTTAGCAATGACCTTACAGTTTCTAAGGAACTTGTCCGTGCAAGTTGTTACTGAGTTACAAGGACATGTGATGTTTCTCCTTGCCTTTGGGCTATTGTGTCTTTGTATCGGAAGAAATGTTTGGTTACCCTGGTCCTTTGCTCACGTGTCTTGTTCTGTATACGCCCAGCAACCATAAGGAAGTATACTGGGGGACTGTTATTTAAGGGGCTGGAAAAATCAAGCTTTCAGTGTGGCTTTGAGCCCTCTCAACTTTCAGATGTCTTGTGTCTTCTTTAATCCTCATTCTCCGTTTTGGGGGGGACCCGTTCGTTTACTACTAGCTGGCTTGAATAGGTTTTTTTTTTTTTTTTTTTTTTTTTGTTTTTTTGAGACAGAGTTTCAACTGGTGTAACTCTGGCTGTCCTGACTCACTCTGTAGACCAGGCTGACCTCGAACTCACAGAGATCTGTCTGCCTCTGTCTCCCAAGTGCTGGGATTCAAGGCATGGGCCACCACTGCCCAGCTGCATTGTCTTCTGTGTAGATATTGTTCATGTTAGGTGTTCGGCTTCCCGACATGGTACCATACAGATGATGGATAGAGTTTTCCAAGGACCAACAGTTACTCAAGGACTGGGGAAAAGCAGGTCAGTAGACAGTAAGCCCAAGACAAAATGTGTTTACCCTAGGCTGAATGAAGCATGGTGACCATAGATGTATGGGATCATCTGGGCAGCTGACAAGGCCAGCTCACCAGTTAAGACAGTGCTGGATCGAGAGGTAGGCTGAAAACTGGAACACACGCACACTGTATCTTGAGTTCACAGGGGCCAAACTGGCCAAATGGTTTATTCTCAGTTTCTTATACCCTTCCTCACCAGAGGTATGCGTGCAGTATCCAAGGCAATGATCACGGGGTGAATCGTGTGTGCATGCAAGCACGAGGTTAATGATCACAAGGTAGAAGGCATAGGTACAGTCACATGGTTACAATCAATCAAGGATAATTAACCACAAAACAATCATCCTGCCTTGTGAGACTAAGAAGGAAGGTCTCTTTAAGTAATCTTTGACTTCCCTGAAACGAGCTGTCTCTGGGCTTGTCTTTTCTACGACTTAGCCTTGCTCAACAGCTGTCCCAAATGAGATAAAGGCATTTAGCTGAAGGCACACAGCAGAATTTGATCTCAAAGTCAGGGGGGCTCCCCACAGGCAGCAGAACACATTCCTATGTATCCTGCCACAAGACAATGCATTAATCCATTTCCACTTTCAGAGTTTGGAAAATGCTAATAGTCTTCCCTGAGGATATCTACTGCCCTCTAGAGCAGAGGAGGCCAGAACTATTGCAGTATCAGCATGCCGGGGCAGCCCTGGGAAAAATCAGAGCATATCCTGATATCACGAAGAAGCTACAGCAAACCTTTTTCCAGTCAGCATTAGGTTTGCTCAGCAATGAGCAAAAACAAAGTAAAACATAACTGATGCTGCCTAGTTTCTTGCCAGGCAGCCACACAATGGGTGTCCTCAGGTTGTGTAGCTATTTCCTCTGATTGACACATAACCATCTAGAGGAAGTAGGGAAGCTATTAATACTAGGGAAGTTAAAATCGTAGAGCTTGGGAAATACTCAAAACTTACAAGGTATTGTTGGAGGAGAGGTAGTTAGCAGTTACAAACCCAGTTCCAGCGATCTGATGCCCTTTTGGGTCTGTGTGGCCCCCAACATGCAAGCATACATGTGCATGCAAACACACAATGTTTTTTACACAGCTCAGGAAGATCCTGAAACTTAGAAAATTCATAAGGCTCCTCCCAAAATTTATAAAAAACAGAATAGCTGGGGAAAAGACTCTGACCAGTCAAGGTGCCTGCAAGTTGTGGAGAACTCTAGGGATGCGGGTTTTGTGAATACCCTCCCATAAGTGTGGTTTCCCGTGATGTAGCTGCCCTGGAGTCAACCACGTTCTTAGAAGGAATCTCCCATGTATATTCCTGTAATTCTTTGGTTGGTTGCCAGTGCCCTGTCTGGAGGGAACAGACATTGTTTGCTTCTCCCCTGGAAAAACACACACGACACAACTGAAACAAGAACAGGGATCCAATTAAACAGAGATGTCATAGCTACAACAGAGGAAACCGCATGTCTCTACCTGGTTCCAAGTTCCTAACAGCTAGCTTCCTGCGCTATTCAGGGCAACCCAAAGCCCTCAGCACAACCTCCAATATCCTCACCCGTCTCACACAAGTCCTGATTCAAGACTTTCACTCCTCATGTTCTATCAGGAACGCATTCCCCCGGATGTCTCCACGTCTCCACCGTTTCCTGAATATGCTTCATCTGTGCAAACAGTCCACCACCTCTCCCTCTCCTGACTCGCTAGCTAGTAGCTACCAGGTACTTTTCACCTCCTTTTACTCGAGTGCAGCCTGCCGGGCAGGGGACCTCGTTTTCTCTACTCCTGTCTGTGCAGTTCTCAGAACAGTAGCCGAGCAGTCACCCACCGATGCATATTTTCACACGTCGCAATAAAAGGTAGCCAATCCCGGCTGCGAGGCTGGGGTTGCGGTCTCCGGAAGAGCCTCCGAATCCGGAGGCTCTGCCTCTCCCACCAGGCCCCTGGGTTCCGGTCCCGAGGCGAGGCCTTGCCCAGGTTCCGCAGGCTCTCCTGTCATTGGCTGAACTCTCCAATCGGCCCTCCCAACAGACAGTAGCGGCGGCGGGAGGCCAGAGCACCTGGGACCTTGCGGGACTCCACAGCTCGGCGCTGGGGCACAGAGCTGCCGGGACCTCCGGGTGCCTAGAAGGGCCCGAGGGCCGGCGGGGCGGGGCGGGGCGGGGCGGGGCGGCCGGACGCAGCCCGGGTACAGAGACGAGTCCTCCCGGTTCCTAGAAGGGCCGCGGGCGCCGGGAAGGGGCGCGAGGGGCCGCCCGCGCCCGCGTCCGCCCGCTTTGTTCCGAGGACCGTGTGGCTCGGCGAGGGCTGAGTCCGCAGGGCATCGGGCTCCGGAGTCAGGCGCTCCCGCAGGTGCTGGGCCGCGGGGCCGGGGGCCTGGAGGATGACGGGCCCCGCCGAGGCTACCGCAGTGCCGGTCGCTGCCGGCGCTCCCCGGACCACCGGGCCGACGAGCGTCGGGCCGCCTCCGCCAGTCCGGGTCGCGCCGTGCGGCCAGTGAGCACGCGGTCGGTGGGCTCGCCCGGGAACAGACGCTGCTCCTCGCCAGTGCGCCTGGCGCGGGGATGCGGCGTGCCCACGGCAGGCGCTCCGACAGGACCGGGAGGCCGTCAGAAGGGGAGGCCTAGCAACCCTAAGAAGTGAGTGATCGGGAGAGCATCTAGCTCCCGTTTAAGGCTTTGTGTTCAGTATTCATTACGGTTGTTGTGTTTGTTACTGTCGTTGTTATTACTGTTCTCATTCGAAGTGGGGTCTCACCATGGAACCGACCAGATTGGTCTTGAACGCACACAAACCCGCCTGCCTCTGCATCTCAGGTGAGGGGGTGGGGGGTAGCCACCGCCTAATGTGAAGATCCTCTCCTCCCACCACGTGAAGTGATTGAACTAAGGTTTGTTTGCCTGCTGAGCCAATGTGCCACGCCTCTTCCAGTCAGTCTCTCTCTCTTAAAGAAATTGTTTTATAAGTTGTGTGTGTGTGTGTGTGTGTGTGTGTGTGTGTACACACATTTGTAGAAGTTAGAGGACAACTTTGTGGAAAATTTCAGGCTTGTTTGGCAAGCACTTTTACACACTAAGCCATCTTGCCAACCCTATATCCTTCCTGTCTTTTTTTAAAGGTCTATGTATGTGTGTACATGGTGTGGGAGTGCCGTCTGCATACAAGGGCAGGTGCCTGCAGAGTCTAGAAGAGGGCTGAGGTTCAGGTAGTCGTGAGCCACCTGACCTGGGTGCTGCCAACCGAACTTGGGTCTTCCAGATGAACAGTATACTCTTGACCACCGGGCCATCTCTCCAGGCCTCTATCCTAGTCTCTTTAAAGACACTTAACAGCCAGGTTACTTGCTCTTCTTCATCTGGCGCAAAGCTAGACCGCAGGGGAATTCGCGGTTGTAGTGCATCTTTCAAGTACAGACGATGGAGAGCTTTAGATGCCCACAGAGGAGGCGAAAAGGAGTGGCTGCGATGTGTTAGAATGCGGGTTTCTTTCAGACACAGAAGGCTTGTCACTGGCTATGGATCTAGAGCTGTGGCTCTCAAGCTATAGGGGTCAAACGACCTTTTCACAAGGGTTGCCCAAGACCATCTATATATCACAGATTTACCTTGTGTTTCGTAACAGTCCCAAGATTACAGTTATGAAGTAGCAGTGAGAAGAATCTTATGGCTGGAGGTCACCACAGCATGAGGAACTGTACTAAAGGGTCGCAACATTAGGAAGGCTGAGAACCACTGGCCCAGAGCAAGCCATTCAATCTCTGAGGACCTCGTTTCTTCATCTTTAAAATGAGCATGATGGTGCTATTTTTTCGCAGTTCTGCAGACCAGGAAGTTAACCAAAGATGAGACGCGTACGTGTACACTTGGAGTTGACGTCTCAGAGCACTCTTCCATTATATCTGTTTACAGTGACTCGAGAGCCCGTTAAGAACTTCTGCACCAAGCCCAAGGAGGCCATCAGGGAAAATCTCTACTAAGCAGATCCTATGGAGTGAGGCTACTGTGCTTGGTGAGTTATTCTCTCCTCTCTTGAGTGAGCGACAGCCAGTCTGTGGAGTTAGTCTGGATATGGGAATCTTGCTTACTAAAGAAATGGGGATCAGAATTGAAAAGAACCCTTTTCTTTCTCCTCCCTTCAATCCCCCGTCCCTCTTATTTTTTTCTTTTTTGAGAAAAGGCCTCAGATACCGCAGGCCAGCCTCAAAAGTGTTAAGTAGCCAAGGCTGGCCTTGATCTCCTGATCATCCTGTCTCCGCCTCCCAAGTGCTGGGGTTGTATTACACCACTACATCTGGCAGAAACGGAGAACTTGAGGATATTTGATAGGTAAGAGAAAATGCAGACATGAGAGGATGTTGGGGATGACGGGAAAGAATGATGAATATCTTTAAATAAATACTTGGGAAGCAGAGGCAGACATATATCTGTGAGTTCAAGGTTAACCTGGTCTTCTACATAGCAAGTTCTAGGACAGCCAGAGCTGTATAATAGAGAGACCTTGTCTCAAAAAATAAAATAATTAAAAAGTATATATAAAATGTTATGTGTATGAGTGTGTAGCCTGCATGTATGTCTGTGTACCTTGTACATGTCTGGTGCCCATGAGGGCACACAGAAGGTGTCTGAGCCCCTAGAACTATAGTTCCAGATGGTTGTGATCTGCCGTGTGGATGCTGGGAATTGAACCAGGTCGACTGGAAGAGCAGTAAGTGCTCTTTACTGCTGATCCGCCTCTCCAGCGCCTAGCGTATGACCATGTGGAGGAAGGATGATGGTTGTGGTGCGCAGTGGAATCAGCTTGCAGCATCTCTGAGTGCACTTACATTAGATAAAAGCATGGCCATGTTTGGTTCAACACTGCAGATAGCATTTGCTAAGCTCTCTTAGTGACAGGAAGTGTGTGCCATCCGCAGGCAGGTGTGATGGGCCCTGCTCTAGGGCCTTAGAGCTTGAGGTGTGGTGTGAGCAGGAGGGGAGACGTGCACACTCAGCAGTCACTTGTGTAAGCGCAGAAAGTTACATGTAGCCACATCGTTCTATGCTGTTAGGGTGGCAGCCCTTGTTGCAGAAAGGCCTGTCTCTCTGAGGTCAGGTAGACCCTGGAGGTAATTTTGTTTGTTTCTTTTCAGCTTATGCATTTCTCTCATTTGTCTTTGAGTTTTTACTTAACTAAGTATTTATTTAAAGATATTCATTATTCCTCACCGCCCTGCAGTTAATGACCAACGACCGCATGGCCATTGCTCAGAGGGATCCAAACAAGTAGGTGACTCTGGTGAGGCAAAGGAGTGTAGCGTCGGGCAGGGCCTAGCCTCTTCCCGCTTTCCAGATACCCCAGGTGCCCTGCTGGCCCACAGCCTTCTCTCCTGCTTTTCCAGCCTGATCCTCAGATCGGGGGATTCCAAGACATCACAGGGTCACAGCAGATTTTCCTTCAGTGAGGTCCTCAAAGCAGCCCCTCTTAACATTGTTCCGTCCATCTCCCCGTTAATTCCGTAGCAATGCTGTGATCCTCTCCACGGTGACGGTATTAGTGACAGCTAACACATTTCTTGTTGCCAGAAGAATAAGTTCAGGAAAGGTATTGGTTATAGTTGTGACAGCATGCCACATACTTAAATTCCTACAAGGGTAGTCTTTCAGGGTTGTTGCTACCTACATGAGGTAATGGCTAACATAAGCTTGGCTTATCTACTATACAATGTGTGCATATCAGAAAACACACCACAAATACACAAAATTTTTATTTTTAGCTCTTTTTCTGGGCAGGAACTCATACGGTACAGTTTTATCAAAGTTAAGGATGTAGGTGCAGGACCGTGTCTACCGTAGTTTAACTGTTCAACAGCGTGTCCATATCTGGAGGGAGCACAGTGAAAGGAAGTGCATTCTTGCCTCTGTGTGCTTTACAATTCAAGACCTCCAGATCTGAGGTTTGCAAGATTACCACATGTGCAGAGCTTTATGTCCAATTGATTGGACAGTGCCTGACGATTCCTGACACATGGTTCCATGTCTCAACCCCTCTTCCTGGTGCTGTCCCCTACTCTCTTTGCCATCTTCGGAACTTTACCGTTGTACCGTGCAGGGTCCTGGCAGAGGTCCTCTGTTATGCTGAAACCCATTCCCTCAATTTAGCCTTTCAAGTTCACACAGTAGATTTCAGTTTCAGAATTATTAACATGCTGGAAAACAGGCACATGAAACTAGCACAGAAAGCTGGCTCCAGCTTCAGATAAACCCTACGAAATACGCTGTGGTGTGACTTAGCTTCAGTGTTAGGATGGTGCAATCCGCCACGCAGACTGGGACCTGGTACCCAGACCTTGAGACAAGATGGAATCGTAGTCGTACCCATGAACGCAGTACAGTCTTAGCTGCCATTCTGTAGTCTTGAGTGTTGGCTGTGTGCCAGCCGCTGCATCACTGTTACTAAGGAAACAGTTCAGCAAGAACTAAAAGCCAGACCAGTCTGAAAGTTAGGCACTCAGTAAACTGAACTAGGGCTCTTTTGGTATACTTTTTCTCAGCACTAGACTTTAGTTGAACCTGCTTTTCAGTTATTTTGCTCCCGTTTTAGAGAGTTGAGCAAGAAGAAAGCGGAGTGGGTTTATGCTGTTTATACTCTGAGACTGGACCTGCTGACCTCTTCTGCGACTGCTGTAGGTCTTTAACTTTTCACTGCCTTTTGTCTAACTTCACTTTTCTCATCATTTTGACAGTTCTCTGCCTTTGAACACTCGCTCTTCTGCGTGAGACCCCGTGATCCACTACGTCTTGTCTTCCCTATTACAGAGAAACCGGGACGTGTGCACTCTCCTGTCAGATGGTGACATAGGTCGAGGAGGTGTTGATTCTAAAGCATCATTCCTGAAGAATCAGAATCACGTTTTACCCTCGAGAGAATTCCGCACTGGTGTTGCCGAGGAAGCTGGAGAAGCCCTGGGATGCGCTCAGCGGGGGAAGATGAAGATGAGGAGAAAGACGAGGAAATTCAAACACAAGACACTTGAAGACAGTAAGGCGCCCCCAGAGGGGAAGGGCCAAGACTGTGGAAACGATGGCAGGGAGTGCGGTCACCCCGCAGCCGATGAGAGGGGGCCTGGGGAGAAGAGGCAGTACGTGTGCACTGAGTGCGGAAAAGCCTTCAGCCAGAGTGCCAACCTCACCGTGCACGAGCGGATCCACACGGGCGAGAAGCCGTACAAGTGCAAGGAGTGTGGGAAGGCGTTCAGTCACAGCTCCAACCTTGTGGTTCATCGGAGAATCCACACTGGACTGAAGCCGTACTCGTGCGGGGACTGTGGGAAATCGTTCAGTGGTAAGTCGCACCTCATTCGGCACCAGGGCGTCCACAGTGGAGAGAAGACATACGCGTGTAAAGAGTGTGGGAAAGCCTTCAGTCGGAGTTCAGGGCTTATTTCTCACCACAAGAGTCCACACCGGGGAGAAGCCCTACACTTGCATTGAGTGTGGGAAAGCATTTAGCCGGAGTTCAAACCTTACTCAACACCAGAGGCTGCACAGAGGAAGAAAGGTTTACAAGTGTAAGCAGTGCGGGAAAACATGTGGCTCTAATGCCAAGATCATGGACCACCAGAGAGTCCACACCGGGGAGAAGCCCTACGAGTGTGACGAGTGTGGGAAAACGTTCATCCTAAGGAAGACCCTGAGTGAACACCAGAGACTTCATCGCAGAGAGAAGCCCTACAAATGCAGCGAGTGCGGGAAAGCCTTTACCTCCAATCGAAACCTTATTGACCACCAGAGAGTCCACACCGGGGAGAAGCCTTATAAATGTAACGAATGTGGGAAGACCTTCAGACAGACATCTCAGGTTATTCTGCATCTGAGAACTCACACTAAGGAGAAGCCCTACAAATGCAGCGAGTGTGGGAAAGCCTATCGGTACAGCTCACAGCTCATTCAGCATCAAAGAAAACATAGCGAAGAGAAAGAAACCTCACCGTGTGCCAGCCAGGCGTGATGGCACATGCCTAAGGCCAGCGTGGTCTGCATAGTGAGTTCTAGACCAGCCAGGGCCACTCAGTGAGACCCTGTCTTAGGGGAGAAAAATGGTAATAAAGCTTATTGCTACTTTTCGGAAAGGTAGATTTTTAGTAACACTCGGCTTCGTTCTGCTTCTAAGAATCTATACAGGGAAAATGCTACGAAGTAGCTAAAGTTTAACAAAAGGATATTCATGCCACCATTACACGTAACTGAAAGGGGGGTCCCAGATTACATGTGCAGGGTGAGACAGATGGTAGTCTATTTGTATCATGCTTCGAAGACAGTGTGTTTTTAACGAATTTTTAGTGTATGCCATGGGGGAAATTTCTGGATAAAATGGAAAATGAAAGAATGCAATATCCAAATAAAGTGTTAATGCCTAGGAAGAATGGAGAGGAGCAAACCTAGACTTTAACAGTGTCGTCTCTGGCGAATAGGTCGTAGGCGATCTCTATTTTTTCCTGTGTACTTTTCTAGGCTTTCTAGATTTTCTACAATGAGAGTGTTACTTTTATATTTAAGAAAAAGCAAAATCTATTTTAAATAAAATGAGTACGTGCTCCTTTTCATTTAGTGGTGGTAGGAAAGGTACCTGCTGTGTAGTCTCAGAAGACTTGGGATTCACCCTCATGCTGGCGCGCGAGGCGAGGCGGTGACGTGAGTGAGTCCATTTCTTTTAACAGTCCACTACCAACTAGTAAAACCAGTGCTGCCTTCTGTTCTTTGCAGATTTCAGATAGGTTGACTCTAGAGTTTCCAATTAAGTGTATAATCACTGTTAGGTTAAAAGAACACAGCAAAGAAAATTAGTGCATCTTCGTTTCCTGAGTAGTAGAGTAATTACCACATGATGGACAGCTGCGCAATCTCCAGCCTTCTAGCAGATGTATAGACAGAGAAAAAGTCTGTCTCTTACTGAGTGGCGCACGCCTTTAATCCCAGCACTCGGGAGGCAGAGGCAGGTGGATCTCTGAGTTTGAGGCCAGCCTGGTCTACAGCGTGAGTTCCAGGACAGCCAGAGAGCTACAACAGAGCTACAACAAACAAAACAAACAACAAGAACAAAGGTTTTCTCTTATTGAGTTGGAGAAGTTGTAGGCTCAGCAACTAGGAAGTGGAGAGTTTTGCCTTTATCATGTTATGTGGGTCTGAGTAATGAAATGCAGTTAGCTTGGAAGAGCCTGTCCTGATCCCTTCGCTGAGTCTTTGGACAGATTCACTGTTCAGACTTCTATGAAAAGGGGAAAGATTGCTGGCAGGGCTGCCTGAGGATTTGGTGAAATGGAGCTAGTGATGTATGCCAAGCCTGGCAGGCGGCAGAAACAAGAAGCTCCAGGGTGGTTTATTGGTGCTGTGCTTCTAAACACTTCAGAAAGAAAGTAATTTAAGAGAATTTGTAGCTAAATGTAGCATTTAGGATATTTTCAGATGTAACTAACAGGTTTCCGGGTAATAGTACCTTTCATCCTTTTTGTTTGTTTTGTTTTGTTTTGCTGTCCTGGAACTCACAGAGTTCCACTGCCTCTGCCTCCGAGAGTGCAGGGATTAAAGGCGTGGGCATTACCACACAGCTAATAGCTTACATCTTTAAAATACTGTTTGTTTACTTTTTTCTAAAGAGTTAGTCTAGAATTAAGCAGCTCATACGTTATCTTTGTAACTCAGCAGTTCATCAGACTTGCAATAACTCCATTTTTCATCAGGTTGCTTTTATTTTTCATTATCTCATGGTTGCAAGCCACTGGCCACAGCTGCATGCTTCTTCACATGCTTCAAACATAGTGGGAGGAAAGGAGCAAACCATTCTGATACATTTATTACCGCTGGAAAGAAGTGTTCCCCCAAAGTGGGGGCAGAATGCTGATTAACTAATGTGACCAGTGCGCTGGGATTCCCCAGGGGAATCCCTGGGGATTGAACCTGGGACCTCACATGCTTCCGATCACTTACCACTCGTTTATAACACCCTCATCTATCTCTATGGCAAGCTTTCGGGAAGGATTAGCGTATCTTTAGTCATGATCAAAACTTTTAATTCCTAGTTCAGAGTCCATCTAACTGTATACAGAGTCTATTGCTCGTTCCTTTCATATACAATACATTTCTCAAGTCAGCACTGTTTGTCCCATGCACACAGTCCTTAGAAGTTACTGAGGGAATGATATCTTATTTAACTCTGCCTATAATTGTATAGGAAGACTGAGTTTCCATGATGTCAGATGACTGGCTAGTCAGTGGTTGGAGCCAGGTTTTGATCGCACCTCTGCTAGCTGTGGTGATTCCATATGTGAAAGGATGACAAGGGTTTTCCCGGGGGTCACCTCTATGAAAGGTGATTATATCTGGACAATTGCTTGGCTAAGGTTTGACAAGAAAAATGCTATCTTCTCTGAAATTCACGGCCTGCCCTTGCGCCCCATAATTTAGTTTTTTCAGGTTTATATATTCCTGCAGTGGAAGGACGCGGAGCTGTGTGTTTGTTTCTAAAGGGATTGTTTGGCTTGTTCTATTCTGACAAGATAGCGGCTTCCATACAATTCTAGGATGCAGTGGTCCCTCCACATACTTACTCAAAGCGTGGTCTGCAGGGGTCTCGAGTGGAGTTTCTGCGTTGGAGAGCATGCATCCCTGAGTGGGACTGTGGCGCTTTCCGTGTGGCCGAGCAGATGCTCTCTAATCAGTGCATCTCGTCATCAAGAGTCTGAAATTACTACTGCTTTGGAGAAATTTGTTTCATGAAAAGACCTATTGATATTTATAAATACTAAAAGGGTTGTGTACTCTCATACCTGAAGGTCTGAATGCTGAACAGCTGCAAGAGACTGAGATTGTAGTCTCTTGAAGGCCCGTCCATCTTGGCCAGTGTCTGCCTCTAGCTGCAGGAGTCAGTGTTGACAGCGGTCCTCGGCTGGTAAATGTTCTGCTGGACGAGTTGAGCCGACCATATATCATTTCCCTTTTAAGACTTTTCCCCCGAGCTTGAATATGCTACCCTGATTACTGTTTCACAATAGCCTGTGAATTTAGGACTCTGAATGCACCCTACGCATTCCTAGATGTGATTCCTGCATGGTTCTTCAGTTTCTACACCTCTCCTGTCATGTTCCATTTTCCATAAAAAACGAGTTCTGTTGAAGTAGGCATCAGGAGACCGCTGTGTGCTGCTTACCTCTGCTTCATCTCTAGCTTCCTGTATAACCCAGTTTTGGTCCTTGAAGAATATGAAGAAGCAATGTTTTTGGCCCCAAACATCCTGAATATGTAGAATCGTTATATGGAATAAAAGTGTATATGCTGTCTGAGTTGAGAGGAAAATGTGAAATAAAATCTCATTTTATGCTGGGTGGTGGTGGCGCACGCCTTTAATCCCAACACTTGGGAGGTAGAGACAGGCAGATCTCTGAATCTGAGGTCAGCCTGGTCTAAAGAGTGAGTTACAACAGAAACCCCGTCTCAAAAAAACAAAACAAAATCTCAATGTTGTATGGCTTTGATTAAAGGGAAATCTGTAAGGCAAAGCTGGAATGTGTTTTGTCTGTGCTTAGAGATTACTCTTGTGAAGTGTGGCCTGCATTCTAGATGGTGCATACTCTCTGTGTTGGAAGAAAGTTGAAACCAAAGAGCTGAGCAATTGTATGTAAATCACAGGAAACAGTTCCATTGCAGCTCTTTACCCACAGAGACAAACTTCCATTTTGAGATGTTCAGTGTAAATAAAAAACAGTACTCACATCATTAAATTTTAGTTAACATGCTAACTTTAATCTCTAATATTACAAAACTGGAGTCATAGCATCTTGTCTTTG